>VCCN01001729.1:29033-44354 GCA_006491835.1 Architeuthis dux
AGGCGAATGTGCTGTTGACTGACCGCCGTCAGCGAAAGAACTACCCGTTCTCTCGTCCGCACGGTCTCTTTATTTTTCCCCCGGTCTGCCTCGCGCATGACCGGGGACTCACGTTTTAGGGGTTTGTGGCAAGGGAGGTAACTCGTGGTATTTGCTCCCTTGCGCAGCATGGCAGGACATCACAGATACTTAATAAAAGGTCTCAGTACCAACCTCTGATGATAGATGAAACCACCATAGTCTCATATGTCTTTCACAATAGTAACTCCCCATTGAATAAAAAAAACACACCAGGATCTGAACTTTGTTATTGCACAGAGAAAATGAAATCATCTAAAAGTCAGTTAAACAATTCTTTTGACAGCAGATATCTGACACCTTCTTTTTGAACTTTAGTCAAGAATATGTGAAATTCTCTAGAACGGTTGACCTTTTTCATATAGTTTGCATTTGGTTTTTAGTACATGTAAAAAAAGTTATTTCTACATTTGTAAATAGATTGAAAAATGAAGTGTCTGAGTTTATGATTTGCATTAAACAGTTTTGTTAAAAAGTCAAGAACTTTGAATTTGTTAAATGATGAAAATAATGTTTTATATGAATTTCCCCATTTGACTGGCACACTAAACAGGAATTCTAATATTAAAGGTCAGTAAAATATCTTGACAACATTAACATTTATTTATTTTGTCATTACATGAGGTTGTATCACACTTTTCAAAAAGGCATGTCATCATAATTTCGTCCAATTGTTAATAAATATCTTTAAAAATAACTGCAATTATTTTATTCATTTTCAGTCATGACAAATGATGGCCATATAAAAATCAGATAATGGATGTATTTTGCCAAGGTTAACAGTGGGTGTAACATCTTTCACTGTTACTGTATGGCCCAATCAGGATAAATGGTTTGCCCAAGTGCTCACTCACCAACTAGTTTACCAATCAGCTATGCCAATGATGTGATCATTGTATCTAGATATCTGGCAATGGGACAGAATGCAGGGAGAGGTGGAATCATGCCTTTTCCAGAGATAGTAATGCAAAGTGAACTTAATCAGCCTTGGCCAGAATTCGAACTTGGTGTGATGATTCCATTTCCTGGTGATAATTGCTATTTGACACCTTTCAAACTTCAATCCTAATCAGAAGAAGAAAACAACATTCTGTATAAAAGATTTCTTGAATCCATTGTTCTTAACCCATTAACTGCGAATGACGGGAAATTCCGTCATTGCAGTTCTATGGCTAACTCAATAGAATTTCAGTTTTATTGTGATTGATGGCAACTCAATTCTACCAGTGAGTCAGAGCTTTTATCTTGCAATGGATAATTATTATTCTTCACCACCTTCCACAGTTAATGGGTTAACAATTGTTTCAAGATATAATGTAACACTTCCAAATAAGCATTAGGATAATAGATTGATGTTACCCTTCTCTTGAAGAAGCAGGGTGTACCAAATCGGGGGATAAGTTTGTGGCCTGCCACGGATGACACCATCAGAGGAGGTGACACTGTCTAAAAAAATGTTCATATTGTTTATTGGTAATTCTTTTTTCTAATGAAAGATATGTCTGTCCACATGATAACTCCAAAGTAGATTGGAAGATAGAAATATATAAAATCATTCCTTAGATATTGGCAGATAGATCCCAAATTCGGTTCCTCCGTCAGCTTACTTTGGTTACAAACATTTATTTAAACTGAATTGCTCTAATGTCTTTTTAAATACAATTGTC
This sequence comes from Architeuthis dux, assembly GCA_006491835.1. Lineage (NCBI taxonomy): Eukaryota > Metazoa > Mollusca > Cephalopoda > Oegopsida > Architeuthidae > Architeuthis > Architeuthis dux. The sequence continues at coordinate 30,779 of VCCN01001729.1, forward strand.
TTGTGAGAAGGACAGGGAGAATGTGATAAAAACAAATGCAATTAAACATGGTCATGTTTGTAACCATGGTAATTTGACAGAGCGACAACATTTATAGCTTGTATTTAATAATACTTATGGAAGATATCCCTGGTTGCATCTTATTCCATGCATCTTCACATGAAACATTCTCGAGACAGCAGGCTTCACCATCTGCGAATGACACGTTCCAAGCAAATCCAAGAATACTAGATCCTGCAGGGGAAAAATACACATATTAAAAACAATTATTTTGAAATGTACCTGCCTGATAATGGCACATCATGTCATATGGGTCTTGTTAAAGGTCACTGTGGGAAGGCTGAAAATAAAGCTGTGTCATTTATGGCTTTGTTTCATATCTCTGTTATTTTGATCAAACTAAAGACAACAAAAATATCTTACATGAATCTTTCATTCGGAATAAAGTTCTTTCTAGATACAAAGCTAATTATCTAATTATTGCCTATTTATCTGTCATTTTCCTTGGATATCAATTGACAAAATATTCATATCCCCACGAATTAGTCTCATCTAATCATATCCCAATTAATTAGTCTCATTATTTATTATCTGCAAAAGTCAAGTCAAAGGTTATTGATTATTTGTCTGCCATTTTCTTTGGATATCAATTGGCAGAAGATGGAATAAGTTATTTCATAATCTGAAGTCAACTTTACTCTTTGGTTTCGTCTAAAAGCAGGCTCTATCAATGGATGAATAAGAACTCTTGTCAACTGGAATTCACATAAGAGTTCTGTTATTTCACAACCAGTGAAAACAGATGTAAAAACACTGACACAACATCCCAGAAACAAACAGGCTTCTAGAAATAAGACTGAGGGTTAATACTGTTATGATATGCTGCCACGAAAGGGTCATCTCCAGGTCAATGCCTGTGCAGAAACAGAGGTGACACGGTCACCTTAGGAAATAGGTGTATGCGTGGGTGTCCAAAACAGGATGTGGGGACCGGAAATGACACCTGCGTAGGTGTTCGAGAAACCTATAAAGCAGGCCCGAACAGAGAGCAGAGCCGGACAGAAAACTCAGAGACCCAAACAGCCAGGAGTCAGACCGCCTAGGGTTGGGGAGACATAAGACCAAGTTCCCCTGTTGGGAACGGTCTCTCGGCACCCATCATCTCTCTCCCACTCTTCATCCACCGACCGACGAAGTGTATGCTGTGTATACTATGAAATAAAAATATGTCCAGATATCTTTACAAGAAAGTCTTCAAGTTTCCTTTCTATCCAAGTCCAGGACATTCAACCCAGTATACAACAATACAGCATTTCTTTGAAGACATATAAGACTGAGAGATTCTCAGGCAAACACTTATGATAGAATAATGCTTCTCTCGCAACATTAGATTATAAATTGATATTTCAGCTTTTTTCAAAAATGGTTATTCCTGGCTTCCATCTTCTTGAAGCAAGAAAGTGATGCTGGCATTTCATTACATTGATTCATTCATATAACAAATGTGTTTATGCAATAAGTTCAGCATCATTGAAAACTGAATGATATATGATAGTCTCTATGCCACAGTAAAATTACATTTAAGAGATCCTTTTATCACCCAAATAAATTTGAATGCTAAAGAAAAGAATTGGCATCAGTATCAGGAACAAAGTTACCAGGTAAGAAATAAAAGATTTTGGCCCTGATGGATGGATCAACCAATGCTAGCACAAAACATTGAATGCAAAATACATATATTTAATTATTAATGAAGTTTGTTTATCAGCCATTGACTGGTTTATTTAGTTTGAACAACAGATGTCAATGATCAGACTAAGTGTTTTCAGACTGTTGTCCTCATCCCATCAGTGATTTGTTGGCATTCATTATCATCATGAGGGTTACCTGTACCACTACAATACCCAGTGACCAGCATAGATATCAGAAACCCTTTGCCTGGAAGAGATTTTTATGTCATTATACATTAATGAATAGACATCCTACTTGTCAAAGTTTAGCATTAGACTCATTCATCATTCCACAAACACATATTCTCTAAACACTCTATTATCTTCAAGATGTATGATGGCAAATCTGTTTAGATTCAATTAACAGCGACTCAGAATACAATGTTGTGTCTAGTTTAGCAATCAAGCAATCCAGGAACATTTGTCATACTAACACGATTTACAAAGATCAGTTTGTGTTTGTAAAAAGAGAATGTGCAATTAACAAGACCCTTAGATTTATGTAATATTTCTGAAGAAAACTGCAATTATACAGTTTATGAGTGAGAAAGGCCAGAGCAAGATGGTGGAAATATGTTCAAGCAAGGTCAGTTGATCATTTGTTTTAAACAAATTACCTTGGATAAGAGGATTAAATATATCAACCTACAAGACAATTTTAAAATGTTAAAGATAAAATTAATCCCAAGAAGCATAATTGTTATTGCAGTCCAAGCTGCACTGACTTCAAATCCCAACTCTATGGCTAACTGACAGACAAACCCATTTGTATTATGTATGTCAGTACAGGAATATTCATACATTTCCCTGGATTCTATCAGAGTATGTCCATATTTAGAAAACATGGGTCTATGTTTACCTTCAGGACACGCCTAATCATGTCTATATTTGGTGATTGTTGCCTACGCATAATTAACCCCCGAGGGCCACTTCCAAATATATCAATGCATGCATAATTAATCTTAAGGAAACATCTTTGATCAGTACGAGCTGACGTATCGCCCAGGGAAGGACGATCACAACCCGGCGGACTACCTCAGCCGACACCCTCATCAACAACCTGTGAGAGACAACAAGGCAGAGGAGTACATCAGGTACGTGACAAAAAATACAATCCCCAAGACACTGACCCTGGGGGAAGTCAGAACCTCTACCCAAACAGACACACAGCTCCAACAGCTCATGTTGGCCATCCAGTCTAGCGACTGGAAGGGGCCAGACCTTGCCCGCTTCGCTGTGTTTAAGGACGAACTCTCAATCTCGGATGGCGTCATCCTTAGGGGCCATCGCCTAGTAGTCCCAGCGTCCCTGCAGCGAAAGGTCATAGACATCGCCCATCACACACACATGGGGATTGTCAAAACCAAGCAGCTGATCAGGGAGAAGGTCTGGTTCCCAGGGATCGACAAGATGGTGGAAGAAACCGTCCGGGCCTGCATCCTGTGCCAAGCTTCAAACAACACCCTGGCCCACAGGGAGCCGATTTGCCCTACTCCACTGCCTTCTGCCCCGTGGTCTGAAATTGCACTGGACTTCTCGGGACTCTTCACATCAGGTGACTATGTGCTGGTCGCTATCGACGAGTACAGCCGATACCCAGAAGTTGAGGTGCAAGGGCAGTCATCCCATGCCTGAACTCCCTCTTTGCCTGACAGGGCCTTCCAGCTGTGGTGAAGACGGACAATGGACCTCTGTTCCAAGGACACGAGTTCGGGAACTTTGCCACCCAGTCCGGGTTTCACCACAGGAGAATAACCCCACTCTGGCCAGAAGCTAATGGTGAAGCTGAGCGCTTCATGCACACACTAAATAAGTTTGTGCACACATCCACAGCAGAAGGCCAAAACTGGAAGACACAGCTACCATATTTTCTCCGCCAGTACAGGGCAACTCCTCACTGCACCACCAACATATCCCCCTTTGAAGCTCTCACAGGGAGGAAAATGAACATTGGTTTGCCGGGCATCCCTCACCCCGTGACCGCCTCGCATATCCACACCCGCATGTCCGTGAATGATGCTTTGAGCAAAGACAAAATGAAGGCATACGCGGATCAGAGGAGACACACCCAGCCATCTCCTCTGTGCCCAGGCGACACTGTGCATGTGAAGCAACGCAGACACAACAAACTGTCCCTGCCCTTCAACCCGAAACCACATACGGTCGTCCAGAAGACTGGCAGTATAGTGACAGCCGAGCGAGGGGACCACCAAGTCACGCGCAACTCCTCATTCTTCAAGCGGATACAGACCAACACCCTCCCGCATGAAGAAGAGGAGGAATTTGAAGACTACCCTCAAAACACTGGGACTCCAGAGCAAGTCAGGCTACCAGCCACACCACACACAATTTCAGTGCGGCAGACGACACCCCATACCATTTTGCTGCCAAGTCAACACATCCGAGGGATGCTACCACAGCAACAGAACAACAGAAAGCCATCAGCAGAGCAGATGCAGTCCGCGGCTTCAGGCAAAAATACTGAAGAGACTTCACCAGCCAGTCAGACGCAGCCCACGGCCTCAGGCAAAAATACCGAGGAGGATCCAGGACTATGTCCTAAATTAAAAACACGAACACACCCCACAACAAAGAAAAACAAAAAAAAAGTGCTCCACATCCTCCTTACCGAGGAGGAGATAGGTGTGGTAAAAACGCGACACACACAAAAAAAACAAAAAAGTACAAACACACGAACACACCCCACAACAAAGAAAAAAAAAAGAGAGAACTCCACATCCTCCTTACCGAGGAGGAGATAGGTGTGGTGTTGCGGTCCCTGGCAACACAAGGGAGTGAACTCCTCGAGTTCGCCTCCCCTGAACCAACCCACAAAGCGTCCCCTGACACAAACCCCTAAAATGGAAGTGAGTCCCCAACCCATAAAGTGTCGCCTGCCACAAACCCCTAAAACGGAAGTGAGCCCCCGGTCATGCGCAGGCAGACCGGGGAAAAATAAAGAAGACGTTCAGAAGCGAGAACAGTTCAGTTCTCTCGCTGACGGCGATCAGTCAACATCACATTCGCCTTTGTCCTTTGTTCCTTTTCATCCTTTTCCCTTTCAGTGAGACTCCCACGAGCTGGAAGACGCTGGGAGACACTACAAGTACCATTAGCACACCGTACTGATGTGTTTTATAAACATCCCTGGCACTTCATACAATATAATATTATTGTAGAATCTTCCACAGGATAGTTCATAACATTGAGATAGTTACCTATTTCACATCAGTGTCAGATGTTGGTGTTCAAGCCAAGGTAAAAATCAAAGACATTGAATGCTGATTTTCAAGGCAGACAGTAGGCTCTCCCCATTTTGGAGATTGGCACAATACAATCTTCCTACCCTCATTTCCGAATCACATTTGGTATTTTACCAAGATAAACTTTATAATAGCAAAAGAACTTCCTTGAAATGAACTTTCCACCAATTCCAATTTTTCTCCAGACATTTTGAGCGCAGGTGAAATTGAACCTCACAACATCAGATTATTTCTAAGCCTGGCTAAGCCATGGATTTTTCAAAAGTAGAATATGGAAAGTATATTGTACTCCCCGAGATGCTTTCTCTTTAAAACTATTATACTCACACTTTCTACTTACAATGTAAAGATTCTCTTATAAAACACATGACACTTATTTGAATTTCTACATTTTTATGTTTTTTTTCTTTCTATTATTTCATTGATTCTCCAAGACTAAAGGTCAGTCTGAACCAAAAGGCCAGGAATCTGCTGTGAATAGAAATTCCACTCAAGTGAAGAGACGAAATTGTCAGGTTCAAATGGAGAACACATTTTCTGCTGCACCAAGTTCACAAAACCAATTATTCTGCAGAGATCTGTTTGGCAAACAAAGAATCTAAAGTATCCAAAACAATGAGAAAACCCACATGTCGGCTTCTCAGTTGATGGCTTGAAAAGAAAAGAACAATATTTGAAAAACAGAAAATGCTTTTTGGTGATTCTATAGAAACAGAAGTTATTTTGGGTCACACCTGATCAGAAAACATTTGCATATACATAAGAAAATGATTTTAGTGTATTTATTAGAAAATAATAAATCAATTTAGTAGAAAATAAATATTCTTGCAGAGTAATACACTTTCTATTAAAAGAAGCCACAATATGTTTTTATATTATAATTTCTGATGATACTAATGAGGCAGACATATCCTTAGTTGAAACAAGAAAATTCAGACTGAAGTGTGCAAGGATATACGGTCTGCTAAAGAGAGTTTATTGTATTGGATATAAAAGGGTTTGATTATTTACAAAAGAATATAATGAATGGAAATTTGTTTGGTTTGGGTTGGTAGACAGAGACAAGATGGACAGTTTTGTTTGATGAGACTTGTCATGAAGACATTGTTTGAAATTATTTGGACTTTTTTTGAAGAAGAATATGTTTAGTTGAATTGAAGCAAAGACAGAAAGAATATGTGTGGACTTTTTTTAAACAAGGACATTAAAATGTGGAAAAAGAATGAGAAGGTTGAGGATAGTATGAGAAGAAAGAATAAATAGGAGAAAAAGGAAAGATTGAATATAAAAAGTGAAGAAAAATAGTTTCGGTTTTTGGAGGCTAAAATGAAAATGGAAGTAAGAAGTGAAATAAGGCCAGATTTAAAAAGAGACAAGGAGTCGAGGAATGAAGAAGAGATGTGGGGAAGAAAGTCGAATAAAAGTAAAAGGAAAAACAGGGAAGAGGGGGAAGAAAAAGAAGAGAAAAACAATTAGACAAGGAATTAAGAATGAAAAACAGGAAGAAGAAAAAAAAGAGGTTGAGAAATGAAAGACAACAAGAAAAGTAAGATATTTAAAAGGACAACCTATGAACAAGAAAGTGATGGGAAGAATGAAAATAAACAGTGTGAACATGGAATGAAATAAAAATGAAAGCGGAATGGAGAATGTAAAATATGGATAAAGAGAGAAAGAAAGGAAAGAGCCCAGAGCAAAGAAAGCAAAGACATGGGGAAAGATGGAGAGAGAGAAAATAACTAAGAGAGTAGCAAAAGGAGGAGAAAGGAGAAAAGGAGAATAAAGAAAGGCAAAGAGAAAGGGAAAAGAAGAAAGGAAATAAAAAGAGAAAAAACAACAAAAGACGGAGAGAAACATAGATATTACCATAAAACCTGAGAATGTAAAATTGGTTGGCACAGTTGATTACACAAAGCCTCGTTCCTCCCCAGTGATAAATTGTGGAGATTTCCTATTAAAATATATTGATTCCTTGGATAGCTGTTTATTTTACTGGAGGAAAAAAATTGTTTTCCTTTCTTTTCAGCACAACACTCTGTGTAAGTTACTATTTGATCAATAAATGATAAATCTTAAAAGATATATAAAAATACTGGTTTGTTTCAATTCATAAATGTAGACATTTTTATAGGAATAGGGAGCGTTCAGCAGATTGAAAACATTTTTGGGAGGCCACATACTGTATCAATAAACCATCAATAACATCCTGCCCTTCCTTTATAATGTTTAAAAACTGTCATTTTATCCAATAATTAACGTTGGATTATTTTGTATAATTTATAGGATATGCCAATTGAGAAGACAAATAAACAAGGATTTATAGAAAAAACATATCATTCATTAAAGAGTAAGGCATTGTCGATTTTAATTGAATGACCTCACATTATTGGACTGAAAATAGAGTAAAAATAATATATAAAATTATATTCAAGATGAATTAAAATATTGTTTCTGACCCTAATTTGAAATAAAGAATGCCACTTATTACCTGATTATGGCTTGTAGCTCCAGGGACACAGCAATAAGTACTTTTTGGCGGCTTTTAATATCCCTTCTCTAAAAGCACTTGGTTTTGGTATCAAATACAATGTTCAAATGGAGATCATCATGTTATAATATACCATTTACTATTAACAACTATTTTTATTTATTTAGAATCAGTAATTGTGAGCTCTACTTTGCCTGAAGCACTTCAAATGTTGGATTCTCCAAAATGACAAGATAATCACAAGCCATTCAACATGTCTGAATATGGACAATTAGCGACATACACACCGACAGTTGTAACCCTGTAATGTATAAATAGGGTGTTTGTTCAAAGCAGACAATATCATAGCTAAGAATGGAACTTGTGGCAAAAGAGCTTCTTCAGAATTACCCAAATGAGTACTAAATGGTAAGAAAGTGATAGGGAGTTCAGAGGTCATATTGGGCATCAAGAGTGGTGTCAGTAAGGACAAGACATTCTTAAAGAAGTTTCAATCATTTCATGATTTTAATAACTGGATTATTTTCTATTTTAAATGCACTTCTATCTGTCTTATTGATTGCTGTTTCTAGCTGATTATAAAGTCTGGTCTGGTTGCTTGCCTCACACAGATTTTCATGAAAACAAATGACATCTTTTATTCTTTTTCTCAGTAAGCACAGTTATAAAGAAGAAACAGTGATCCATTAAAATATCGATGTGTGGATCAGTAGAATGTCTCTGTGTCATAATTAAAATCAATATCTGGTCACCCAGAAAAAGATGCATGGGAGTGGTTTTTGATCAGCTATCAAGAACAAAACATGACACAAAGCCACTTATTGTATCAAGATGGATCTCTATGTTATTGATGGTTTTAACAGTATAAAATCAGTTTTTCTTATATTAGTGATAAATAGAAAACCAATCTTCAAAGGAATGAATGATAGAAAACAAAAGATTTTAAAGGACAATTAACTTTTCTAGTCATCAGAAATTGATAGCAACTCATACAGCTGAAAGAATCTGCCAACATACTATGCTCAGGTAATTTGATCAGCAGAACAAGTGTCGATATGAATTGCTTGGGGGAACCATTGATCAGGAACGGATTCCATGAGCTTGGCGTGAGAGAAGCTATCTTGTTCACAGCTCAACAGGAGGTCACAATGCCAGTGCAGAAGTTAATGGGGAAACAATCCCATAGAAAGACAAGGGAGCATAGGTCAATGGGAGACAATTTCCAAAACAAAAAGAGACAGAAACTGGATGTGTTGTGTATGGGAAGGGATACACATGCTCCCCAGAACCAGATTCAATATTCCAGAACAGAACAGACATCCAAGGAAGGCAAGAGGGTACACAGCTGAAATGCTGTGAGAAATAAACAACAGAGATGAGGAAGCGTGTCTGATTCAACCAATTACAATGATTAAAATACACATCTAACAAAGTTCAGACGAGAAATAGCTTCACATTATTTACTCAGTGATTTCCATCTTTGAGCAAAATTAATATTCTTCTCACTAGCCAGAACAAACGTTTAAAAAAGATTTCCATACGGGTGACACCAATCCTAGTGACACCATTGAATGGTTAGAAAGAGAACAAAGTGACAAGATTATCAAAGTTGAAGCATTCACACCTGCTTCCTTCAGACAGAATTGGCAGATAAAATATTAATAAAGATTTTTCAGATTAAAAGTTTTTTTTTCTCTTTGAGCATGAACGACAATATCAACATTTTATCATGCCTTTTAACTTCTTTCTTTCTTGCAATTTCCTCTTCTTTTGTCTTTCTTGTTATTCTTTTCAGCTTGATCTTCTGTTTTTCCAACTGGCATTCAGCAAAACCAGAGGAATATTTATTCAGTACAAATCATAATAGGTATAGCTAAAAGTATGAAAAATAACATCATTGATTTTAGAAAAGCATGGAATCATATATTCATGATAAATTTCACTCTGTTTGTAACACATACATTCCTGACCAATGACAATTCCCTTCTTCCTCATTTTCCATGCACCACATTATGCCCGGGCAGCAGGGGGGACCAGTTGGCATGGGCCAACAATTTTGAGTGGGGGCCTACTCCAGTGTTTATAAATTGTTCTAGTTCTTTCATTTTGTTCTGTTACTTGTAAGTACATCATATACCCTACATGTATATACTCATACATGAAGTACTTAATGAGCAATTTGAAATGTGACATATATTCCCTATCTGGCCATGGCCTAATACCAGCTCTACCCGGCCCTGCACAACATACAGATTGAGTGCTGAAACTTGTTAAACTTGTTAAAACAGATTTTAGTTTCTTTTTAAATTGCAAAAATATGTGGTTAATCACCAAATTTCTTTCCCAGCCACCAGAAAATAACAAAAATGACGCAGGGGAGTGGTAGAGTTTCAGTAAGGTCAGTGGGTGTCAGAAAGACAAAACATTGCCTATGAATATACAGTTAAAATGCAGTTAAAATACAATTGTGATTATTGTTTCCCCAACTGCCAGAATCTGTTGCATCAGTTTTTGTAGAGTGAATGAAACTCCTTGAAGAACAATATATAGGAACATCAAAGACAGGTCTGATATGTGTGACCAGGCTGACTATCAGGGCATTGGAGGTGGCCCAACAATGCACCATTCATTAACTCCCATCTTGTATCTACCAGCCATGAACAGGCAATCTAAATGTCATCCACTAATGAAATCTACTTGACGTCACCCACTGAACAAAGTGAAATTATTTCTTATTAACAATTGAAGTCTATTCCCTGGTCTTTCATCAGCCAGCCACACAATGTCACGATCCTCCATACTTTCCTTTAATTGCCTCTACATTCTTCTCAACTCTTCTCATCAATCTTTCCTGCACAGTTTGATGATTCCAATTAACTATGGATGACCCCTGATAATTAGGATCACAAACTCTACTTTTCACTCTTGTGCAACTTCTTGTCCCCAACTCAAAATTCTTCATTTCACCTGGCAAGCCTCTCCAAATCATGGAGACTGAATATTGATAAACTCTAATACACTAATCTACTAGTGTTCTCATCTTGGTTGTTATAGTCACAACGTTTTGGTTATTGTACCATTCGGCCTTTCGAACCAAACACTTTATTCAATCCTGATGAAGGCTGGAGAGTACAATGACCGAAACAGTGTGACTATAACAAACAAGATGAGGACACAATCCAAGTAAACCAGTGTCTAATAATGATAATTTCTCATCTCAGAAATTCAGTCAAAAATTGAAAAACTGATAACCTACTTTCATCATCTCCACTAAATATGATTCTATAATGGTTACTCTCAGTACTGATCAGGCTGTCTGTCCAATGACTCCACAAGACACATTCTTCAACCTTTTTTCAACTCAAACTGTTCATTTAAATCTTCACCAAAAAGCTTTTTCTGTCATGTTAGAAACTTCTCTTTATCAAATAAGGAAAAAAGATATTAATATGCAATCATGAACATTTCTCAAACCATTTAGTATAAAAAACAGTGCCAAGGTTTGAAATAAGATGTATTATACAACTAAAAACAATGACACGTCTTAAATCTTTGTAAGTTTGTTCAAATTTTATATTTCAAGGTTGTTTTACCAAAATTAATTTCATGCCTGGTTGTATGTATCATGAACACTGCTTTTAAGCATGTATAGTTAATCTATTTGTACAGGAGTTGAATAGGAGTCAATATGATTATCATTTGCAATTCTTTTTAACATGTTCCTTCATAGTAATGTGCGATCTATATATGTGCATAGATAAATAAATATGCATGCATAAATATGCACGTGTGCACACATACTTGATATGGTGTCATAATTACATGGAAGATGAATTTCAGCATTTTTATAATTATTTATTCCATTTGAATTGTTTTCCTTTTGTAATTTCTTTTTTTCACTGGAATGTATGAAGAATTTTCAATTTCACACATGTTAGATATTGATAAATTTGGCATTTATCACAGTCAGTCTACTTCAAGATGGAAAGTCTTCAAAATTAAAACATGTTTCTTCCAATAAGCTAAAGAAGAAATATTAATCAAGTATTTTTGTAAAAATTACAGGATTATTGGAGACTCACATTTTTATAACATAGATTTATGTCATCTATATGATATGTAAAGAAGTAAAAGTGCAAAACAAAGATTATGTGACATCTTTAAAACTTGTAAATATGTTCCACTTTTTTGTACATTTGTTTAATTTGTTTAATTTTTGTAATTGCAACCAGCCAACAACCTCAATGAGAATTGAACCTGTTTCCAAGTCTTTGATATCTTGGTAAACCATCTCTTAATTATAAAAACATTCACAGAAGCCAAATCTTGGCAATGTATTTCTTGTTCAAATTTTGAAAAAAAAGAATAGTAAAAAAAAAAGGTAACTTTCGGCCTGTAGGGTGCAGAGTACATTTTCAAGAATTATTTGGGGAAAAAATAGCATCTTTGATGTCATGGAATGAAATCATTTAGAAACTGTTCTATGTAGAAAGGCAATTTTTTAACTATCTTGAGATGGCCTATGTCCACTAGTAACGATTTCTTTTTTTTTTTCCCTCTCTCTCTCTGTTTTGTGGTTTCATTTCTTATCATTTACCTGCAACTCCTAAAAGTTCTTTCAACCTTTTTTTTCCATCAATCTTTGTCTATTATATTTTCTTTTTTATAAATACCATGTGAGCTTGGTGTTTATTTATTTACCTTCACTCATATTTCTTCAGATTCTTTCAATAGCCATGGCCATTAGGAATTTCTATATCTAAGATTGATAATAAAGTTATATTTAAGATTTCCCATACACATAACACATCGATTAGTGTATGTAATGGTCATCTCAATATTGTAGAGCCACAACCAGAAGTGATTGGTATGAAAGCACAAAATAGCAAATAGCTATAAAATTAGACTAAACAGCTATTTAAAGGTCAGATGTGGCTCCAGAGAGTTTAGCTCAAAAGTTGTCAAATTGCAAATAGCAAAGTCCTCCAAAGCTCTACTGTACAAGATATTCAAATCTGACTATGCAATCAAGCCACTGAGATTTAATGACCAATCAGAGGTGGTTCTAAAGAATTCTAGACACTTTTATTTTGATCCTCCTAAAAGCAATAAAAGGTACTAAGATTGGCGGATTCACCAATGTCGTTTCTGATTCCTCTACACATTCAACATACATTTTTCATCATTTCCATAATGACTTTGCAAGTCCAAGACCTTTGCAATCAGAACGTTTGTAAACCTGTAAGACTTTGACTTTTATACATTTCAAACTCTAATTTGCACATTTAGCATTCATCTTTGATTAAAATAATGTGTTCAAATATTACTTGCTTAATTCACAACATTTCCTTTTTTCCACAAACTATTCACTATTCACAGACAATATGTATTTGACTATTTTTCTTAAATATTATATAAATGTTATATATTACTGTATATTACTATATGATCCTTTGTCCTATTTATTCTGCCTTATCTACATCATCATCTGTATATTATCTCCACTAGATTACACTTGGTGGGTTATTTTAGATTAAACATATCCTTACAGAAAACCCTTAGTTCTAAGCTTTGCTACTCTATAAATATTCATGAATTGAATTAACAAAATATTTAGCTCTTTTAATTATTGTGACCAAAACATTTAATACATTTAGTACTTCAAAGGTTTCTTAGTAATCCAAACTCTTCCTCTCCCATGGATGTCAATAGATTTATCATTTCTTATTATGACCATCGGAGTGGGGGGGGGGCATAATTTAATGCATGGCATATTGTTTCCAATTGTTGTATGCCAATCTATAAAAGCTGGCAATCCTTATGTTATGATTGGTACTCCAAGAAAAGACTGGGTGTGGGTGGGTGGGTCAGGTGATGTCAAATGAGCCTTTTACAAGCAAGTTACATAATATAAATGGTGGAAGGTAAGTGTGTCTTGAATTGGCGCAGGAAAGAGTGGAAAGGACCACCAATGAGCAGCATGGATGGTGGGAAAATCAGAATAGAGCAAACAAGAAGGAGTAGAAGACCATTCAGATTAAGGATGTATTATAATTTGCGATGAAAAGATTGGCAGCTGATCAACATGTTCATCA
>VCCN01001729.1:164239-180856 GCA_006491835.1 Architeuthis dux
TTTCCTCACCAAAACAAAGATAAACAGTTCTAAATCAGAACAGGGAGTTTTTCTGGATAAAAATCACTCCTGTAAGATCACCTTTTCCTTTTAAACTCTCACAAATTGATATTGCAGAGAGATGACCGCAGATAAATCTGACATTTCATTCTGGTACTGGACTAAGAAGACTTGTCACTATTTACTCTCCATGATTTCAAAGAATGCCAAAAGCCATTCCCACATCCAGTCAGTCATGTTGAAATCTGTTCTACCCACAAAGTCTAAATAAACAGTGCTAAGTAAATAGAGAAAATAAAGTTTGGTTATATGATAATGGTAGTCTGAGAAGCTTAGCATTATGAGGGTTCATTTTGAGTGGTTGAGTATGAAGTTAAATAATTGAAAATGTGGACACATCACAGATGAAAAGAGAAAACACACGGGCTAGACAAGGTTAAAATGTTTCAAGAGGGAATGTCACCAGAGAAGGTCAGAGTTTAGTCAAATGAAAGCACCAATAATTACAAGATTAAAAGACTGGACAATGACATTAGTTCATATCAGCCAAAGGGTAACAGAAAAGTGGTCAAGTCATTCCTTCCTTGGTTTCACATTTCTGTACAGTGATGACAACGATGCTGAAGATGAAAATAATAATCAAAATGGTGAGGATAATAATATAGATAATGACAAATGATAATAAAGATAATAACAGAAATAACAATGATGATGCTAAATCGGAGGATGGTTTCTCTTTTTACCTTTTAACACTTAGTAGAAATAGATTATTGAATACCATCGGATGCAGGAGAGGGGGGCTTTGCAATGAGTGCAGATCGGGGTGGGAGGCCTTTGCACTGAGTGCAGATCATTAGCAAAACTAAAGAAGGCAACTTATCAGCAATTTAACAAATTCAATAATGCTGACACTTAACAAATCTGAAAAAGAACAGTAAACTATAGTACAAGCACATGTATAAGATAGAAATAGGATAGAACAGTAAAATATAATACAAGCACAGGTATAAGTCAGAAGTCAGATAGAACTGTACAATATAGTACAAGCACGGGTATGAGATAGAAGTTAAATAGAACAGTAACATATTGTGCAAGCACAGGTATAAGATAGAAGTCAAATAGAACAGTACAATATAGTACAAGGACAGGTATAAGATATAAGTTAGATAGAACAGTAAAATAGTGTACAAGCACAGGTAGAGGACACATGTCTCCTTCTTGTGAGAAGGCAGCTACTTCCATTTCTGGAAATAATGAAGCCAAACAAAACAAGATGGATGTTACAGTATTTCTCTTGGGGGAATGTGCGACTCTTTATCCAGTTCTGTTTTTCCATCTATTCATTCTCCTGATATTAGTTTATTTATTAAACATTTTCTCTGCCATGTATGCCTTAGTGCAGGGCCAGATTAGCATATAGGCTAACTACGCTACTGTGTACGTCCCAAGACATTGAGGGGGCACACAAATAAATAGCAATATAGAACTTTATCACTATTCTCTTGGGGAAAAGATCAATCATAAATAAAATAATCACTTAAGACATTTAGCATGCACATCAAAATATTATTTTATAGGAAAAATACCCCTATTTGTAGTTGGAACTATGAGACACCTTATAATTTATTGCATATTACACACATTTTTTACATTGTCTAATTATGAACTTGTTAAATTAAAAAAATATTATTTTTGTTTTTTCTCTTTCTAAAATGTTTTATTAAATAGTAATCTTTATATATTGGTGGGCCACACTATTATGGGTGTCGTAGCGCCCATTGTGGTCTTAATCCAGCCCTGCCTTAGGGTGAAGGGTTGATGTGTATAAAAGTCCCACAAGTGTCAAGAATATAAAACAAACATATAGCAATAAGGAAGCCAGCAGTGAACCTTGATCTCAAAACCATACAAACTATTTTGTCTGTGTTCTTTAAACTTTAACCTTTCAACCAAGTTGAGTGGAGTTTCAATTAGCTATTCAGTGTTATACATTGATGTATAATAGTAACAACACTTCACCTCAGAAATTTAGACAAAAGTAACTTTTCAGTGAGTTTGGATTTTGATCTGAGTTCTAGATTATTTCTTTTCCAGAGCCAATGGAGCTCAGTTGATTTCAAAGTTTTGCAATCTTTTCTAATTATATCTAATTTTTTATTAAGTTGTCTATACTACAAGCCTACGGAACATAACTGCTTATTTTCTTGTTTTATTTGGTGTGTGTGTGGTGGTGGGGGGGGGGTGTTAAATACTGTGTATATACATAATGTTTATTATTGCAGTAATCAAATGATGGGCAATATTTTCACTTTTCAGTTTTGTACCTATTATTTAATGAACAAAACAATTTAGAATCAATAATTATAGAAAGAAATCAAGGTGCCACGGAATAATACCAACATTCTGATTTTGCTTATCTGTATTGAACCTCGCTGTAGCCGAAACAGTGCATTTTAGACAGATTTAATGAATTAAGGTCCCCCTAAACTGCACTAACTTCAAGAATGTAAAGAAATCCCAGTGATTTGTAACATTATAATAATATCATAACTATCCATAACACTTTGAAAATACAAAAAGCAAAGTTAATATTGAGGAAGAATATTAAATATCCTGATTAAATTGCCTGTTTTAACATATTTTGGGAAAGTATTTTTGAAACATTTAATAACATTCCTAGTTTGTTTTTTTTATTCTGGAATATGTTTTGATTAATTTTTACAATGTGACTGGATTGCAAGGGAGGTTTTTTCTAATCATTTTTGCTAACATTCATCAATGGAAAATAAAAGATTTTATTGATTTATTTTCTAATGTTACCAAATTGAGAGAAGGCAATTGTTATAACCACAGAATATTTGTCATTATTTTTTAAATGAACACAAAATATCATTGATTTTTCAATATTACCATATTGTGGTACAAACTTTTTACAATCAATTTCAACATAGTTTTCTCTTTTTTTAATTTGACAAAAATTATATAAATCTAATTTTCCCATCTTACTATGAGACAGAAAGCTATTTACATGAGATAATACGAAATATCAAAGGTTTTATTTTGGGGTTGAATTCTTTTGAATTCAATATTTTTTTATTTATAAATTGCGTTTTAGACAAACAACTATATCAGGAAAATGGCAAACAGAAAGCCATGAGAAGTGTATGTGTTTGCTTGTTTGTTCACTTTGCATTAATGCTGTTAGGAAAGACATGAATCAACTCCTCCCTGCACTCTGTCCCATCATCCAATATCTAGAATAAATACATCATCACTGGCATGCCACAATGATTGAGTAAGTCATTCTCTTTTCATTTCATTTGACCACTTAGTCAAACCACTCTCTCATAATTACTTTACCTGCACAGGTATAAGACAGAAGTTAGATAGAACAGTAAAATATAGTACAATCACAAATATAATATAGAAGTTAGATAGAACAGCACATGTAGCGAAATAGACAGCATCAGATTACCAGTGACCATAGGAACGTGGTCAGATTTGGAATCTGTGTCGAGCTGCCTGCGTGACTAAGAGGGGTATCAGGTTACCGAAAAACCGTTGGGGATTTGAAAAGTGGGAGGAGTTAAGATCTAGGTGTATAAAGGCCAGATCAGTAGCAGTAGAATTAGTGGGGGCCCGCGGACGGTAGGGGATCGCAAGGGGTCCCTGCCTCGTGGCGGTGCCAGTAGAAGTAGCAGCAGCAAAGTAACAGCCCTGAAAGGTAACAGACCCCTTTTCAAACAACGACATACAACAGAGTTTCCGTACCTCGCCAAAATCCGCAGACCAGAAATTGACCGGCGTGGTACGGAAATAAAAGATTCGTAAACTTTGAAAATACGTAGATTTTGTCGTGTTTTGAATTGTGTCCCGAAAATGAATTTCCCTCCACAGCGAAACCTGGCTTCAGCGACAGAACTGGACAGAGAGACATCAGCGGCAGATCGGACAAAGAGCGACCATCATCATCATCGCAGTCCGCAGCCCGCGGAGGAAAACCGATCGTCTCTCTCTCTCTAACCCTCAACAAACTTTCCCTCATGGCGACCCTGCCAGAGACTACTATCTCTCTGCCTCTTTTGAACTCACCCTGAGATGTCTCCCTAAATCAATCTCTCTCTCTTTCCCTCGTGGTGGTCGTGAAAGTATGGTGGTTAGTAAAGCCCCACGTTCTCCTACACACACTATAGTACACGCACAGGTATAATATAGTAGATAGACAAGTAAAATATAGTACAAGCACATGTATAAGATAGATGTCAGATAGAACAGTAATATATAGTACAAGCACAAGTATGAGATAGAAACCACATACAACAGTAACATATAGTACAAGCACAGGTATAAGATAGAAGTCAGATAGAACAGTACAGTATAGTACAATCACATGTATAATATAGTAGACAGAACAGTAAAATATAGTACAAGCTTTATTAAAGTCATTCTAATCTTTCTTCTTGCCATAACAGCTCTAAACTAAAGCATTCAGCTTAGATGTGATAAACATCTTTGAATTGATTAGATTTTTCAATTGGAATTTATCTTTTTCATCTGGCAAAAGTGAGAAAAGAAAGACCCATGGTTCTTTGGTAGAAGCTTTGTGATTTCATCTAAAATTACCGCCTGTGAAGAGAAGAAATGTGGAGTTAAAATTATATCTCTAACTGCCTCTTTACACAACTGTTTAAAAGTTGCAATCAGAGAAAGTCTCTTCTTGTTCAATTCCGAAATATAACTGTTTGAAAAAGAAGCTAACCTGGAAGCGTTTTGAATAGAGAAGACAGTGTTTAAGGACTTGAGGTTCTGATTAAAACTCACATCCAAACTTAAGATCTAATTACATCTTTGAATGCACAAGTATATGTACCTCAAAAGATACATACGGTTTACTTTTTGCATTAAATCTGAGGGGAAATGTTTGTGTTTTGTTTTGTTGTGTATACCTAGTAAAGTTATTTTATTGTATGTACCTCGTAACATTTATTCCCAGGGGGGTTAAATATTATAAGTCAAGAGATCATACTTTTAGTAATGGTAGAAGTTTTTCTTCTTTTGTTTTAATACATACCTCAAAAAATACATGGACATATTCACCCATAATTTGAAAACTACTACTCCTAGAGCCCTATTCTTTTTTGCCTTTCATTGCACTAAATTCTCTAACTAACACTAAATGACATGCAAACTTATATTTAAGCTGTATATCCACTTCATTAAGAAACTAGCATTATGTGTACCTCAAAACAGGCGTAGACAAATTGATTTACTATGAATTATTGGGTTCTTTACAGATTTTCTGTTCAAAGTTGCAAGGATGAGATATTTACCTCTCATAGAATACTAAACTTACAAACTTAAAACCATGTTCTCAGTTATTAGGAGGTGTTATGTGAAGAATGGAGTTGTTATCACCCACCAGTCGCAACAGAATATGAATAAATGCAATTGTTAGCAGTTTTCCAGAGAGAGATGCATCATGTGAATAAAAAACAATCAGTTTTGGATTTAATGTTATTTTAAGAAAATTATAGAGCAATAAGTGTCTTGTATATTTTGTGGTACCATGTTCTTTCTGAGATACATATACCTGTAAGTAATGTTCTGTCTGATATAAATGGTTTCACAGAATACCAGAAAGTGGATGCAAAAAGGATATTCTTTAATCTTACTAAACAGTTGAATCAGTCCATGTATTGTACCGTTTACTGTGCAATAAGAAAAGTTAAATAGATGATTGAGGCACTTTTTAATGTGTGTTGATTTATAAATGGTGTTACTAATAAACTCTTTTTTCTATACAACCCAGTAGTTAACATTACTGACAAGACACTGGAACTAAGTAGTTGAAACACTGAAAAAGACAATGTTTGATTAAATGAATCGTACACTTGTCATAAAATCTGGCTTGTAATGTGAACATGTTTAATTTAATTATCAATAACAAAAGAAGGCAGGAGTTTTTCTGAATAATTTTGATTAATTCTCAACAATTTTAATTTGATACACCAACACTTTCCTTTCAGTCAGTCCAACAGGCAACACATTTTGATATCCTCTCCATCAACACTTTGATATCTTCTCCATTAACAAACATTTGATATCCACTCCATCGACACATACTTTGATATCCTCTCCATCAACAAGCACTTTGATATCCTCTCCATCAACAAACTGAAACAAATCTAATTAATACAAGCAACTCAAGATATCGATTGATTCATGTATTCTAGCAAAAATGACTAAAATGTAAATGAAGTCTGATGATGAATATCATTTCATTAAAGAACCTGCTGTCTTAAGTGTAAATAATAAGAAACACAATACACAATAGTATAGTAACACATTGGCTGTTTCATTAGCACACAGCAAACATAATTGGACTTTAAGTCAAGCTGTCTTGGTTGATCTTTCATGTCATGGCCATTGTAATTCACAATCTCATTTGAATATTTTAGATTCTACAAGTACAAACTGGGTAGTTAACAAAAGGTTTTGTGTCTCTTTTTTCACTGTCTGATTATAGATGAAAGACAGGTACAGGACGTTACCCAAAGTCATAGAAAAGTGATTCAAGAGTTGCCAAAAAGCTTTTGAAAAGTAATTCCCCAATGATACACTTGCGTTAGTGTGTCATTTCAAAACATCTCGGTAGACTTTCTTTTCTATTGGATTAAAAGTATTCGGTAAAGAGTAGCTGGTTTCTGGATTTAAGATAATCAGTTTTGGAAACAAAGTGGTGAACAATCTTGATTCAGGAACTCTGGAAGACAAGTTGAAAAAAACATATACATTTAAAATTGGAAGCGAAAAATGAAAATAAGATATGAATTCACTCTTGTGATATCAGAATTAATTTATTTTAATAGAAATTCAATTGATTTCCTTAATATATACATTTATTCATCTAAACTTTACAGGATCCCCATGGTATATTTCAGTATGGATGAACAGCAAAGAATCAGACAATATACAACATTGTTTATCTCTTCAATATGAACTAAAAATCCATTAAAATAGCCAATAGGAAATTGAAGTTCAACTGAGGCACTTCTCATAATGAGCAATCAGCATGCTATAAAAGGTTACTGAATGTTTTTAGATATTGAGAGATATACATAGGTGTGTGCATGTGTATATGCACATCCACATATTGCAAGTATAACAGTCATATTCTCAGTAACTCTATTGGCAGTAACATTTGCATTCATTCCTGACCATTGCCATTCTCTTTTTTTCCCCAGACAGGCCCAATCTTTTTTCAACCAAATTTGTAGAATTGAGTGGTTGATAATCAAATATTTTTCCATACCAACAGGAATATTTTGTTAATGCAGAAAATGAATAAAGCAAAGCAAGGGAGTAGTGGAGTAGAATTCAAGTCAAAGAAAAGAAGCCAAAACCTTGTCTACTTATATCGGATTGAAATGCAGCGGCTGTTAAAATATAGATGTGATCATTGTTGTATTCCTTCTCTCCCCACTACCACCAGAATTTGGTGTCACCATATATGTAATCATTAGAAAGAATTATGTTTTGACATATTCGTTTAATAGATCCTACCTCTTACATCACTAGTTACATGAGCAGCTTCTCTCTCTCTCTCTGTCTGTCTGTCTCTCTGTCTCTGTCTCTGTCTCTGTCTCTCTCTCTCTCTCTCTCTCTCTCTCTCTCTCTCTCTCTCTCTCTCTCTTATATATATATATAATTATGACCTACATATAATGTTTGACGAATAACCAGGCATAAACAGAATGGAGGCAGGAACAAAGATAAAGAGAAGGCAAACATAATTTTTTAAAAATTAAAAAGACATTAAGACGAGAAAAGAAAACAGAGTATAAATAGAAAATAGTTAAAAAAAAAAAACACACAGTAAGAGAAATAGATGGCAACCACGAAAAGATATATATGGAGCCATACAATAAATCAAAGGAATTAGCACTGATAACAACAAAACACCACAGAACAAGACACGCTCCAAAACACACCCACTAATTAAACAGGCAACCAACTGATAGATGAAGGAAAGTAGAAGGATTTGACAAAAAACAAAAAACTTTTTCAGTATAAATTGACATTCTTAAATTAATTTGTTGTCCATTTGAATAATCTTAAAGTGAAACTAGCTGTGCAGCTCTTTGTGGATCAATAAAAAATATCATTTATATATCCATTCTATCCATAGGTATCAAGCATTCTCCGGAAACCACGGTCTACTGAATTATTTTGACACCATTGTGTGTCATTTTGATGAATATGTATATATATATATATATATATATAGTAGAATAATTTGACAATGTGGAAATGAAAGATTGGGAAAAGTGTGTTATGGCTCAAACATATTAATATCATTAAGATAAGCATTGATGCATTTCGCTGAGTTTTATTCAGCATCTTCAGAAGCTCGTTTGCAGTGTTGAATACTCCAGTATGTGCAGTCCACTCCTCACATGTTTGTGTAATATATATATATATATATACTGAATTGGATGACAGAGAGAGTGTTGTTGGTAGGAGAAGTGTGAGGGAGGGTGATGAGCCCAGTATGTTGGTCAGAAGAGGTCAGGTCTGTGGCTATCTCTGTGCACAGCATGGGGTAGTGTAGGCATGGAAGTGTCTAGATAAGGTGGATGTTTGTATGATTTAGGAGTATCGTGTATTACGGTTTAATTTGAGTCTTATTGTGTGTGATGTCCGATTTGTGCGTTCTTGTTTGCGTTTGTGTGTGCGTTCCTTCTGCTTAAAAGTGGGTGATTGTGTGTGTACATGCATATAAATCCATACATACATACATACAAACACAAACATACACATATATAAATGCATACAAATACATATAAACATACATATACATACTGACAAATGCGTCAGAGCAAGAACATTCTGCAAAGTGAAAAGATTGCCAAGAAGATTATTTTCAGACGGATGCAATTCTCCGAATCTTCTTTCATCTTCCTGAGAAGTGTTTTCCTTTTTCTTTGTAGTTCAATTTTCTCAATTATCTCACTTTCTCAACTCTGCATGTCTTCCATCCAACCTCAGTTAATTCCAAAACCAATTCCTTGTTTTGGCCAATCATTCTTTTAAAACTTTTCCCCCGTTCACATGTCTACACACACACAAGTACACTCACAAGTACACACATCCACATATCCACTCACATGTACACACATACACAGGTCCACTCACATGTACACACATATACATATACAATGCTATTGAGACTACCTTCTCATTAGTGTACATTAGCACAACATGATAAACAATGATGAACTTCTATCTAAAGAAGAAATATTTGAATTGCTTTCTCTTTTCAAGTAATCAATGAGGTACTTTGAATCCATTCAGAACTCATGTTCCTATTTGCCATTTATGACCCAACATTTCATGGCCATATTTTTTCAGGCCAATGTTTCAGACATACCAACTCTCAGGCCTTCTCAATTCTGGTTTGATAAAAATAAGTTTGCATGTAATAGTTTTAATAAAACCAAACGATCTTGAAGAAATTGTGCAACGTTTTATGTTTTTCGGAAGCACACTGATGTGACACTACAGGCGGTGTTGATTTTACAAGCATGTAAAATTAAAATTACGGCGGTAGCTTGGCTCCTTGTGGAGCCCACTTCAACAATTAGTAAGATGTGTTATTGTATAATATTAGTAGAAACACAGTAGGAGAACTACTATTCATAAAGATTGGAGGAGGAGGGTCATTTTAAATCGCCCTCTTGCACTCCCTCCCTCGGCTATGCCTCTGGAAACTCAAACACACTTTCTCAATGTTTGTAATGCAATAATCACATCATCATCATGATCAGCCAACATAAGTAAACTGCTAGACAAAGTACTTTCCCATATCCGTCCATGACGACCTCGATTGTGCTAACCCCTTCTACGTCTTACCGGCAAGCTTTTCTATCTCGTCCCTCCATCTTATGTATGGTCTTTTCCTACTGCATTTACTGTCCATGGGCACCAATCCATTTTTCGATCCATCTATTGTCATCTCTTCTTTCTAGGTGACCAGCCCATCTCCATTTTAGCTGCTTAATTAATTGTATAACATCATTCACTCTAGTCCTCCCTCTGATTCATGTTGATCCTTTTCCATCTCTTAGATGTATCCCTAGCATTGCTCCTTCCATGGCTCTCTGTGCGATTCTAAGTTGGTTTTTAGTTCATCTTATTAATTTCCATGTTTCGTATCCATAGGCCATGGCTGGTATTATGCAACCATTGTATACTTTACGCGTTAAGCACATTGACAAGGTGCCCTTCAAAATGTCTCTCTTCATGTCAAATGCTTTCCAACCTATCGTTATGAATCGTTTTATTTCACTGTCATGGTCTTTCTTTAACTGTATTACCTGTCCTAGGTAGACATATTCATCAACCTCTTCTAGAGCCTCGCCCTCTATCTTTATTACCGTTTTGGGGACTTTATCATTGAACATTACTTTTGTCTTTGTCCTATTCATTTTTAAGCCTACTTATTTTACTTTCTCTATTTAGATCCATCAACATGTTTTGTAAGTATTCTGTCAGCAAAACATCACAGTCGACAGACTAAAACCAGCATGCATATACATCACAACTGAAAATACCACCACGGAACATCAAAAAACAGCACAGCAATCACTTACACACAATCCCCAACCAATAAAAGCCACGACATGCCAGTAGACACGTATGCTGGCTGAAGAAGTTATGTACGGTATATACTATCCTTCTAAGGCGGGGTAATGTAAAGCCCCATGCACCAAAAATAAATTATGCTTACCATTGCTTCACACACTAACACCAGCACGCACATATGTTTTTAGTGGATGTCACATCACCATCATCATCATCAGCAGCCGTTATAAGTCCACTGCTGGACAAAGGCCTTTCTCATCTCCTTCCATGACAATCTTGTGCTAGCCTCTGCCAAGTCTTAGCGGCAAACTTTTCTATCTCGTCCCTCCATCTTGTGTCTGGCCTTTTCCTACTTCTTGTACTATCCCATGGACACCAATCGGTTAGTCTTTCCCCCATCTATTGTCATCGCTTCTTGCTAGGTGGCCGGCCCAACTCCACCGTTGCTGCTTAATTAGTTGTATAATATCCTTCACTCTAGTCCTTTCTCTGATCCATGCTGATCTTAGTTATCATTGCTCTTTCCATGGATCTCTGTGCTATTCCGAGCCGGTTTTCAGCTCGTTTGGTCAATTGCCATGTTTCGCATCCATAGGTCTTGACTGGTATTATGCAGCCGTTGTATACTTTACGCTTTAAGCACATTGGCAATGTGGTCTTCAGAATGTCTCTGTTCATACCAAATGCTTTCCAACGTATTGTTATGCGTCGTTTTATTTCGCAGTCATGGTCTTTCTCTAGTTTTTTTACCTAACCTAGGTAGATGTATTCATTGACCTCTTCTAGAATATCGCCTTCTATCTGTATGACCTTTTTGGGGGAGCGTATCGTTGAACATTGCTTTTGTCTTTGTTCTGTTCATCTTTAAACCTACTTTTTTAATTTCCCTATTTAGATCGGTTAACATATTTTGCAATTCTTCGGATACTTCCGACGTCATAGAAATGTCATCGGCAGATCTTAAGTTGCTTAGGTATTCTCCATCTATGTTTATTCCCATTCCCTCCCATTCAGTTTTCCGAAAGATGCTTTCTAGGCTCGCAGTGAATAGTTTAGTGTATCCCCTTGTCTTACTCCTTTTGCTATCTTTATCGTGTGTGTATCTTTATGTAGCCTAATTATTGCAGTCCATTTTCGTATATGTTTTGGATACTGTGTACGCATTGCATTGAAGACTGCTGCATGTTCTACCAAGTCAAATGCTTTCTCATAACCTACAAAGGCCAAACAGAGTGGTTTGTTGTATTCTAGGGATGTCTCGATTAGTTGATTTATGATATAGGTGATCTATTGTCGAGTAGCCGCTTCTGAAGCCTGCTTGCTCGCGAGGTTGATTTTCTTCTAGGGTGCATCTTAATCTGTTTGCGAGTATTTTTGTCAATAGTTTTATATGTTAGGTAGTAGTGTAATCGGGTGGTAGTTGCTGAGGTCATGCTTATCTCCTTTCTTGTGGAGTAGGATTACGTTATTAGGGACTTTTCTTTCTCTTATATATTGCGTTAATAGCTGTGCTAGTCCTTTGTGCAAGATTGCTTTTGCACTTGCTAGAAGATCTGTCGTATGCCATCCTCGCCTGGGGCTTTACCGAGTTTCATGTTTCGTAGTGCAGATACTACTTCTTCTACCGCTATGTCTGGGATATCGCTAGTATCTATAAGTTTAGTAGTTTATGGTATGTTTACCTTTGCAGCGTACACATTTTCATAGTATGCTTCAGTTACTTTAGTCAGTTCGTCTCTGTTTTTGATAAGTTTGCCATTGTTATCCTTTAGTGCAAGCATCTGTTGCTTGCCGGTATGGTCTGTGGATCGGGCTTGTTTTAAACTCTTCCCCTTCTTGATAGCCTTTACTATTCTCTTAGTGTTTTCCTTTCGTTTTTTTCTCTTCTCGTTTGTTTGTTTATGTATTAGTTTGTTAAGTGCTGCTTTATTGTTTTCGTCTTCTTTAGTTATTATCATCATCTTTCTCCTCTGTTTGATTAGCTTTAATGTTCGTTCAGAGTATGCCCCTGTGTTATTGTTTGCATTTGTATTGCCTACCATCTCTGCTGCTTCCTTAATCATATTTGCCCGGTTAATTCTCTTTTCCTCTATGTCACTGTTCCACAAGTCCTGCAATCTGTTCTCTATCGCTACTCTGACATTGCTAATGTTCTCTATCACTATCTTATTGGGGCATCTCTTCTTAATAATCATGTTATTCCTTTAAGCTTTAAAGTTAAAGTTAGTTCTGCGCGCTACCATTCTATGGTCGCTGCCTATGTCTACTTTGTTTATAACGGTACAGTCTTTATTGTTCTCGATCCTGACAGTTAGTATGAAGTCGATTTCGTTTTTAGTTGTGCCACTTGGGCTTTTACAGTTCCATTACCGACCTTCCCGTTTTTGGAAGAATGTATTAGTTATCTTTAAATCCTATCTCTCTGTGAGGTTTACTAGCATGTCACCTCTCTCATTTCTCTGCCCTATTCCACATTTCCCTACAGTGGATTCCCCAAAGTTTACTTTACCTACCTTAGCATTAAAGTCTCCCATAAGTAGAGGGTAGTTAGTTTTCTGTTGGTCCATTATTTTACTGATGTCGTAATAAAACATTTCGATTTCCTGTTCAGTGCTTGCAGAAGTTGGCGCATAGACCTGGATTACCTTTAGTGCGTATCTTGACTACTATCCAGGCTATTCTGTCAGATATGCTGTCAAAACATATGATGTTGCCTGCAATGTTATTGTTAACTAGAAATCCTACGCCGCTGAATTTTTTATCGTCTCTCCCTTTATAATAGAACCGGCATTGTAGGTGTAGATCTTCATGTAGTTTAATTTGTTTAATGTCCAAGACTTTGTCTTGCTTGGACAGTGTATGCTCGCATTCGAGGACACATTGCCCGCAGGCACATAAAGCAATGCGGTTGGCCCTTTAGTAGGCGATGATCCAACAGGAACGCTACAGTATTTAAGTGGCTGTGCTGTCATATTGTATTTGGGAAGGTGTTGGCTAGTATAGCTCACCCGTTGCTAGTGTTTTCTGGTGAGCATTTCGATGTTGCCACTTTATTCTGTATGTTCGGTGGGGCCCTGTATATCTACAGGGGATCTCTTAGGTTCACGCCGTCTTCGACGGCACCCCATATATCTATGGAGCATTCCCCACCCGCCACCTGGGGACGTGTAGGGTAGCAGAGCGATCCTGCCCAGTTAGTTGTCACATGATACACCTTAAAAAGAACACACAAACTAATGACGCTGTGCACACATTGTATAAAAATAAATGACTGCAATGGAAAGAGGTAAGGTTCACATCCCGTTCAGTCCTTAGATCCACACCACATTCATATACAGAAATACATTTTCAATTTAAATAAAAGCCCTACATGTGATTCCTTCTGGTATTGTTTTCTGAAGCAAACCGTACATGGATCATTCATGTCGGATACTTGCCAGTGTTATCCTTCTGTAACTCAAGCGTTATTTAGATGTATATCACACATATCCTCTTGAAGAACTCTTATTGAAAAGATCCAATTTATTTTCTTAAAACAAACGTTCTTTAGACGTATATTTCACGTCTCCTTTTCAACTATTATTAAAAAGGTTAAATTCCTTTGCTTAACTAAATCTTCATGTTGTTAACGAACATTTCATTTGCTGACTTAATTGTCTACCCTGTTTTAGTAAATATTTTCTTGTTGTTCAAAGTTTACAACAGGAATCGTTAGTCTCGAGAGTGGAGATAGGCTTCTATTTGTATGAGAACAGGCCCATAAAATTGTCAATAAATGGAACAATGCATGAATAAGTAATTTTATATGAATAAGGAAGTGACTTATAGAATTTCTGAAGGGGGAAAATTGGGAGTGAAAAGGGAAAATATCATTTTAAAATTGGGATTACTAAAATGATGGGAAAGGAGGGGCGGACATGAAAACCTTTTTGAAAATTAAAGTAGATTGGCAGCTGATTTATTTGGCATTTGTTTATATATTCAATGCATAGATACATGATGGCGCATATACATTTGATGCATGGATATATGATTGTAGATTAAAACTGGAATTATAAGGTATTCACAGGAAGGAGGGAGAGAGATAGGTCGCTGGTGCAACAGATAATCAACAAGACATGAATACAACATTCCTGAACAAATTCCACACATGTTCAAGACAGATTTGTTGGTGAAGAATATAATTGCATTTTTTCCCAAATGACACACATAATTTAATCAATTTAACATGATTTTATTTTGCCAATTAATTATTAATTAGAGCTGAAGTAATTATCAGAATGTCCATTTGCAGCATTATTATGGAAAATGCCATTGCAACCTAAAAACATTTCACTTGCAAAATCCCAGAAATATTCTTTTTCACAGAATTCAATGAAAGAATTAAAATAAAAGGACAAAAATAGCAGTAATAAATATCTTCCTCATTCAATATTTAAAATAAAATTGGTAAAAAAAATAAGAAATAAGAAATCCATCTCAAGAAATGTAAATCTAAGTGTAAATTGAAACTAATTTTGGAAAATGCGAGCTCCGTTCAACACATTCAGTGCCAAAGCATGTTAAGTAATGCTTTCACTATTTCACCCGTTGATCACGAAAACAGGAAATGTTATCGCTGAAGGCGATAAATGTAGAGATTTCTTGCCGAGAGATATCTAGGAAACTGGTTTTCAATAACTAATCAAATATATTCTTAATGAGAACGTAGAAAGAAGCCTATTAACCCTTGATCAATGACACTGCACGGTTTAAAGCTGTGGAGAGCAATGCTTTCCCAAGTGAAGCGATATGACACATAAAGGATTAACCCAGACTCACAAAAAAGGAGATTACACAGGAGTTTCTCATTTTTGCTAACACATTGGAGCAACTAAAGTCAATGTATTGCAAAATATATCATTTGAATGAGAGTAATCCACAAGTACCTACCAGCAGCAGCAGCTTTCTTAGCCCAAGTCTCTTTTGTAACAACAGAAAAAGGTTGAAAATAATTTAGATTTGCGTTGCAAACTGATTAAAACTCCCAGGCAAATCATACAAGACTTCAAACAGATTGTCTTCCAGCTTATCTTTCATGGTTTTGTACAAATTCTCTTGTCTGAGAGACCTGCATGGCCAACATTCAGGTCTGTATCTTGAAACACCTTACAGATGGAATGTTTTGTCCAACTGCATTTTGAACACCAACAATCACTGTCACTTTCACCAGAATTGTGTTTTCCGCTGCCCAAATTGAGATCCTCAGTCAAATCATCATTCAAAATGTGACTGACTGTATATTTATATTGAAATCAAACACCTTTGAGTCCTGAGTGACAGGGTTTTAAACTCCAAATTGGAATATTTGTATTACTACTTCAAAGAAAGTAGTGCATCAGCTCCCAATGTATGTGCCAATCCAACTGCTGTTTCAAGCATTTCACAGGAGCCGTGTTACAAAGTGAACTTACAAAACCCCAGCTGAAATGGAATGTCAGTTCATTCATTTAGTTTTATGAGCTAATACTTGTTATGTCATTTGTCATCTCCTTTTAAAGTTGATGAATATATGATAATTTCCATCTAAAAATCTGAGACAAAGTTCTGTTATCATTCTATGAAATGAGGAGAGATGAGTGCAGGTTATTAAGATTTGCAACGAGTTAGGAATTGAGTTCTTAGTAAAGTTTTGAGATCAACACAATACTAGAGTTTAATAAAGAGTTATGACAGAAACTACTTGAAGGTTACTGAAGTTAATCTATGCCAAGAGAAAGCCATAGATTGCACTAGCAAAAAGGGTGGTAATGGAAACCAAGAAGAAGATTCTAATTTGAAAATATCTTATAATCATTAAATTTATGCATTTTTATGAATTAATAAGGATGTATCAAATATGTTTAAGTATAATAATATATTCTTAAATGTAATATACATTTGATATGCAAACACATAATGTAGTACAAACAAGAGAGATAGAGCGAGAGAGAG
>VCCN01001729.1:275985-287608 GCA_006491835.1 Architeuthis dux
ACATATAACGAGAACATGATGGGAGATTATACTTTGGGGTATAGTTATTTGCATGGTTGCACTTTCTTTCAGTTCAGCAACGGCGGAATGAAGGTTGGTGTTTCATCTCTTTCCACTCGACTTCAGTTCCTTTTTGTCCAACCGTCTGAATTTGATTTGGGGTCACTTGGTCAACAAACAGCAATGCAGTTGATTAGACATCTGCGTGGTGCACGTAAAGGCAAGTGCATCACGCCACAACAATATCAAAAACAATGTATGCAGCTATTGTACTGTGAACACAATCACAAAATAAATATGAAAATGTGTCACAACTAAAATGTCTGCTTGTCAAATCAAATTTGATTATTGGCTGCTTTGTTGATGTTTGTTTATATATTCTCTAAATATCCAAATGTTCATCATTGAATCATTTTAAAAGGCAGTTTGGAAACAAAAATAAGAGTAGTAATGCTTTAGAAAAGTAAAACTAGTCTTGCAGCTTATATCAGATGAATGATAAGATGGTAAAGATCAGATAAAAGAAAACCTTTCATTACGTTGATATAATGATCTGCTAATACATTTAAGGTTGCTTCTCTTGGAGATGTCTTTGCCATATATATATGATGTGTTTATCAGGCAAAGAAAAAGATAAGAGAAACAACCTTAAAGGTATTAGCAGATAATTATATAACAATTAATCTAAGGCTTTCTTTTATCTGAACTTTATCATCATTTGTCATATAAACATATTCCTCTCCAACTTTGTTGACTAAATAAAGGAACACACTGCAAATATGTCAGCCTACCAAAGGAAGTATTTATAATAACCATGTTCTTTTTCCTCCATTTTGTGCAGGTTGAAGTTCCTTTCAAAATTGAACATCCATTGAGGAACACGGATATGAAAATAGATGTAGCATTTGATATTCCAATAACAAAATTGGTTGATTCCCCCTCTGAGCTCTGTTGAGTCACCGGTAAGTAAATGTCAAAATCTTTTAATGTGTCATGTTATTTTAATGTATCATCAGTGCACACTGAAATGCACAACAGTGAAATATTAACCTTATTAGTAAACTCTAGTGCCAAGCATCAGACCAATTGAATGTAAAGATTAATGCCTGTATTGTGAAACTACATTTTGGACAGCACCAGTGTTTCTTTTCTTGTGCTGAAAGTCTTCCATATTTCGTTCACCAGATGTGCTCTATTATCTTGACATAAGATAACATCATTGAGAAACAGAAAGACAAATAGAAAAATTGATTTTGCGCAGAGAAAGAGAAATCTTTTGGAAAGTTGGTTTGTCTTGAAAAACACCTTTTGTTTTGGTGATAACATTCTCTTACCTTTTGGCAATATTTCATCATCCTTTTTATTTTCATATGAATGTTTAGATAACAGGCCTTAACATCTGTATATAGGAAATGCTACCATGTCTCTCCAAAACAGGCAGATGCTCAGATGATATGGTGAGATTAGAGTTTGTTTAGAGTTGAGGCTTTGGGATCTGAGGTTCAATTCTTGAATATATAATATGAAATTACTATTTTATTCTGTTCACACACACACACACGCACATACGCACACACACACACACCAATCCTTAGAGTTGGTTTTAGAATATATTTTATTTATGTAAAAGTTTGCTTTCATGAGAAGGTTAGAGACTTTGAGTTCTCTTGTTCCAGATCTTTTTAATAGGATGACAAATAATTTGTATGAATAGAATTGTCAAAAGTAAATAGAGGTATTCAGTTCAATCGATGGTGCTAGCTAACAGGCTTCATCTACATGATTCATTTAGAAAAAAGAAAATATTTACTTTGTACTTAAAGGACACTTATGAAATAGCAATAGTAAATTGCTGACTCTGCACAAATCTCATCTATTCAAAATGTTGAAAGAAGAAACACATCCAATGCAGTTCTGAAGGACTTAGTAAACATCTCTGATTGAACCTTATTGCTTGAAAGATGAATGTATTCCAGGAAAAGCAACCTGACTCAGTGGGAAAATTGGACAATAATTCTTTCTTGATTTATTTTGATTTTATCTGCATCAAAGAATCTCTTTTATCTGTATTAATAACATAAGAAAATAATGAAAAACTATTGAAACTCTTTTAGAATGGATGTGAACGTACACACACACACACACACACACAAACACATACACACACATATATATTCATATATGAGAGAGAGAGAGAGAGAGAGAGAGAGATTACCTCATTCTGATAAAAAGACAAATGGAGAGTAATAGAAAGACAGTGCTGCACCAAATTTCCAAGTGGAAACGGCTGCCTATCTGGAAAATCAGCATTCAAAAACCCAACTGCTGACATCAGTGGGAAATATACAACCACTATGCCCCTCACAAATTTGACCATGAAAATACATTAACCTGAACATTAGTTTCCACCGTTTCCTTTGAAGGGGCCCTTGGTTATACAGCAATCTCACAAAGGGTACTGTTACAATTCCATACTACATTTGGTCTGCTAACCCTTTGTGACTTTCTTGAATTCACACAGGAATTTAATGTTATGGATATATGTATTTTTTCAATCCCTCTCTCTTATTGTATCTATTTAGTTCTATCTCTTTCTGAGCTAGTTTATTCTGCTAGCACATACTATTTTGTCTATTAATATTTCTTTCTGTTCTGCCAGTAAGACTTGGCAGAGGTTACAACAAGATAGGTTATCATGGATGGAGATGGGAAAGGCCTTTGTCCAGCAGTGGACTTACAACGGCTGCTGCTGCTGCTGCTGCTGCTGCTGATGATGATGATGATGATGATGATGATGATGATGATGATGATGATGACATATTCATTCGATCAGGATTCCATAGAAAAAATTCACAACACCTAAGTTAGGAAATATTGATTTGAAGACCAAATAGTGAGGAAGTTCTTCAGTGTTGGATTGGAAAAACTTATTTTTCTAAAACAATGAATAATGTGAAGTGGTCATCTCAAAATACTAGAACAAAATTTGAATACAATAAGATGCTGAGAATTCCTAAATATAACCCCGAAACAAGTGATGAATTATATTCTTTAACAACCAATGATAAATTATCAGCAAAGTACAAAAATTAAACTTAAAACAAAGGTGATAGCATTAGTTATAGAGAAAGTCAGTTATTGATAACAATATGCTTATTATAAGTGCAAGGAAAAGTGTCATGTATCAGTTTCCTTAGAGTGTGATTGTATTTCAACTGACGATTCCATCATCAAAATTATGGTTGAATTGTAATCAAAGAACAATAAAGCTAAGTGTCAAACTTTTTAGTTTCTTCTTTCAAGCAATGCTCACTGAACAAGTCTTTCTCTTGAAAGAGACAATCATTATTTCTCTTCAATTTATAAAGATTTATGGCCTAATGTAAATACTGTATAAGCTAAATTAGGTATTTCATTTAAATGGTCATTTTTTAGTGTCTGCAGCTGATCAATACAAATCAAGTGCCTCCTTACCCATAAATCAAGAAGAATAATAGAAAATTAGTGAAGCTCTGTTTTTTTTCAAAAATAATTGTCTGTAGAAATAAAATTGTCAATCATTCATGGCTGTCAAAAAAACTATTCATAATTCCAATAAATCAACACCCACAGACAGCAATTAATATTGAAGATTATTAATGTCTTTCTTACATAGAATAAGATGCACTTTCTCTATAGACTGAGAAATGCCTAAAAAAAGAACTCAATGGTTTTACTTTACAGAGATTCAAATGAGGCAAGAGGTAGCAACGGAGGGAGGAAGATTGTATTATACAAGTATTTCAAGTAGGGAAAGGCTGTCAGCCTGGAAAATCAGCATTTGATATTCTGGTTTTGTACCTGGCTTTGAATACCAGTGTTTGGCACTAGTGGGAAGTATGTGACTATTTTAGTCTCAAGTGACTCTACTAGTGTGTCAAAAGTGAAACCACTTCCATTCCCTAACCAGCTGAGGCTGTTTGTGTTGGGAAAGGCATGAATCCCTCTCTTCTTCTTTTACCCACATATAGATAAAATAACAGGAATTACAGGGCTCTCTAGTCTTGGTTGGCAACCAGTGTAGGAGGAGGACAACTCTGAAATCAAAAACAGGATTGGAATGAACCCCTCCCCTCAGCTATGAGTAAAAGTAGCAAAAGAAGTTGAGTGGTAAGGCTTGCAATCATACCCCGTAAAAGCCGACTGGCTAAAAATGATCTGATCGGATCCAGGATCCAGGGATAAGCTAAGATTGAAGTGATGTACCTGTTACTTTTCAATAAAGAATGCATACATTTTATCAGCAATATTTGAAGATACATTTATATAAAATTGAATCTGGTAATGCCCAATAAAGAATTCATAATAATAATAATAATTCCCAAAGAGTTTTGAAAAGAGATTGGAATAAATGGAAATCCAAGGAAGAATTGAAACCATCCAGACAATAGCATTACTAAAAGTAGTAAGAATACTGAGGAGAGTGCTGGAGTATTGACTTGCTGTCACTTAATCTCCACTCCAAAGAGCCACTTACAGGTGTCAAAAAACATACTGAATCAATATAGTAACCAAGTAACCAAATGTGAAATCTTGCTTTAAAGCTGACCCTTTTCTAGGTGAGAAGGTCACCGTCAGAATCCTGTGTGAAACATTTCAGATTCCTAACTTGTGCAATTCATTTGTGATATATCATCTCTCAAGAAGGAGATAGAATGATCCAACTTACATCAAAATATCTAGGAATGTTTACACACATTTGGAGAAATGCTCTTTTCCTCTATTTTTTTAAAGTTATGAATTTTACAGACATACATAATTGAAATAATCACGGTAAAATATTTTCATTTCATGTCAATATTTCATATCACTTGATCATAATTTATACATATATAAACAACATTTTTATTTTGTAAAATTCATAATTTCGTGTCTGATTCCATAGAACATAAATTATAGATCAAATGAGTCAGCATCATCATCATCATCATCATCATCATGACGACGACGATAGCAATGACAATGTCGATGTTGATGTCGTCGTCTTTTGTTTATTGTTATTTATTTCCATTGTTTCCCATGGGAGGAAAAAGGTTTTCATCTGTTTAATTTCTGATTTAATCTTGTTAGTGAATTGTCCATTGTTGAAATGATTAGCAGCTATTTGTTCTTCGTTGTTTGCTGGGAAGCCTGTTTAAACAGACACAGACAGGCAACAAATAATTTGATCTTCATTGTTGGCTGGGAAGCCTCTTTAAACAGACAGACAGACAGGCAACAAATGATTTGATCTTTGATGTTTGCTGGGAAGCCTGTTTAAACAGACAGACAGGCAGGCATACAGATAGACAGGCAACAAATAATTTAATCTTCAATGTTTGCTGGGAAGCCTGTTTAAACAGACAGACAGACAGACAGACAGACAGACAACCACGCAAAAATAATTTGATCGATGTTTGCTGGGAAGCCTGTTTAAACAGACAGACAGACAGGCAGGCAACACGTAATTTGATCTTCATTGTTGGCTGGGATGCCTCTTTAAACAGACCAGACAGACAGGCAACAAATAATTTTAAATATTAAAACTAATTTTTGGTTGTGCTTTTACCAAGTCTATTAATATCAATTGGGATAAAAACAACTGAAAATTAAGATGTAAGCAAAGAGTAGTCAAAATTAATAGCAACATTCCAAGGGAAATTATGAATCACCACCACCCATATATGCTGTGTTGGGGGTGATCAATTACAAAGTTGGACAAATGTCTGATCAATGAATAAGTTACTTCTCTCGCATTTTGTTGGGCTGTGATCACTAGAAAGGGTCTGAATTTTACAAAACCAAGTGGGCACAAACTAGTGACCAATTAGCATAAACTTACATTGCTTATTAAACCCCCCCCTCTAAAAACCTACTTAGGGTTGGAATTTTAAAAAAAACATTTTCCCTATGCATTGAGGGAAGTATGTGTGCAAAATTTCAAGTTTCTACTATGAATGGTTAGGGTTGGGCAAAGACCAGATACATAGATAGATACATAGATAGATATAAATATCAGAACACAAGAGTAACCTAAACCCAGCAATAAACCAGTGTTGTGGGTAGCAGTGATTAAAAGACAAATTCTGTGTTAAGCAAAGGTCCTGATTCTTCTCAATTTAATTACAGGAAGAAAGAAATTCTTTGTAACCAAGAATTCTTCTTCAGACACTTTTTATTTGAAAATATTGAAGCTTTTCAATGTTCATCTCTTTTCTATTAACTTATGTTTGATTAGTGAATAATTTATTTTGTATTAAAATATAAATGTACTTAGAATTCTATTCAACTTTGAGATGCAACTATTTAGATATTGTATGTTTCTTCTTTATATTTCTCTGCTAAAATTGTGTAAGCATTGTTTCCCACTTTCTATTTGATTGAACCTCTCCCCATTCCTGTTATACAGATTAATTAATTTCTATTACAACAGTGTTTAAGAATGAAATGACTTTACCCTGTAAAAATAATTGATTAAAGTTGAACTGGATGAAGTCTAAGAATTTAATCTTTTGATTTTGTTTTCTAATATATCATCACTTTGGTGCAATTGTTTATGTAGTAAAGTTTATGTAAACCTGCATTGGGGAGAATATTTGCCCTCAAAATTCAGGAATTGATTAAATGTGCAGTTTTATTTTTGAATCATTTTAGTTTTTCTGTGAAAATGAGAGATAACAATAAATGAAGAAAAAAATCATAATCACGACGACGACAACAAAAACAACAACAAAAACAACAACAAAAAGAAGGTGGTGGTCTGCTTTGTGGTTGAGGTAGCTGCATATTTACCATCGGTGCCTGAACCCAAGTAAAAAGCCAAGATTTTGGATGTT
Organism: Architeuthis dux; assembly: GCA_006491835.1. Classification (NCBI taxonomy): domain Eukaryota; kingdom Metazoa; phylum Mollusca; class Cephalopoda; order Oegopsida; family Architeuthidae; genus Architeuthis; species Architeuthis dux. The sequence continues at coordinate 282,840 of VCCN01001729.1, forward strand.
GATTTTCAAATCAGGCAATCTGACCTACTTGGAAGACAGGCACTACACAATCTTCCAATGCATCTACTTCTCTGCATTTAATCCTATGCCACACTGAGCTAAAACTGAATGTCAATAATAATAATAATTTCTTTTTAAAATGCATTTTACAGGCTATATTAGACACAGAAATGAAATTATTTCTTTTTAATCCCTCATTTTGTACACTATCATGTTGGGAATATTACACTCATTGGATTCCTTCCTTTTTGTGTGTTGTAGTTGATCTGTTTATGAACTATGTTAAATGTAGACCCACAAAAGAAACATAGCTTGCAAATATTAATAATTCTTTTTCCAAATTCTGGGTGACCATACTAGTTCTTCAATGTACCTGATTTCTCTTTTTCTCTTTTTAGGCACAAAGATTTCCCTGGAACCAGCGAGTGTGGATTCCAAGGTTGTTGACATTGGTGAAGAAACCACAAGTTCAATAGAATCGGTCAACAACACAAGTGTGCCTGCAAATTATCAGGTAGGTGTACTAGTACTCAAAGATTTGATTGTGGATGTTATATATATATATATATCTTTAAAAAACTACTTTTCTATCTATAATATATTTAGAAAGTGGAACAGGAGACAGAAAACCTTTGATCTCTGATCTCTGGGTGTAACCATTACCATCTTCTTCTTTATCAGTCAGTGTTGAACATAAAGGAAAAGAAATGAATGCCATGGGGAAATGGTTCTTCAAGTACAAAGGAAGGACATAATTCTTATCTAAACTGATTCACATTGTGTAATGGAGGTGGAGGAATTGTGTGGGGAAAGATATTACAATAGATTTTGTTTTTACTCAAAACATGGATGAATTCTTGTCTGATAGAAATTCTTTTTTGTACTAAAAGATGATACACTCTTTCTAATGACTTTTTTTCAAATAAGAAAGGAATATATGTATATACATGTTTAAGTATAGATGTTATATAAATGTGCTTATATAGATGCATATATATTCACGCAATCCCTGTCTTTGTATGCATTTCTTAGATAAATATAAAAACATTTGATATTTCTTTGATTTGTGTAATTTCTTTTTGAGAAGGTGATCATTTGGATTCTTTAAAATTTTGACCTGTTTTGAGATTTCTACAATTACCAATTAGCCTTGATTTGATTTCTTCAATTTGTCATGAGGAATAATCAATAAATGAGATTTTTATTTTCACTTGCCTTTCTCCAAAGATAAAGTAGGGACACAAACAATGCATGTTATATATTTGCCAAAAAGTTAGCATTAAACCAACTAAATAAGTAAGTAAGAATAATATCTTGATAGATAAGCCTTATCTACTCCTTCAGGAGGAAATAAGAATCATATTCAACCTGAACATATTTGTAAAATAGAAAGATTTAGAGTAAAAGCAAATATCTTATGCTTCTGTCTTAGGTGTTTATCGCTTATCTTAAAATTCATTGAGATGATAAGCTTTCCAGTGGTGCATCATACTTTTAGGGCCATGGCTTTTGATTTTATCAATAACTAAGAAATATCATTAAACCGAATCTAATGTTGATTTATTAGAATTTTTAAAAAAAATGGAATTTTAATTTCATGTATAATTTTAACAATATTTAATTTTTTTAAATGAAAGACAATATTTTTATAGACTTTTTCGCCAAATGGATTTTAGGGCATTTCAAGATTTTTTTCTAATTTAAAAAAAGTTTAATTTAGAATCGGAGCATAAGTAGTATTCATTTCCTGTGAATTTAAAATCTGTTGATATTAAGAGGAAATGCCCAACCAATTTCATTTTGACCGAATCTAACATCTGTTGATATTAAGAGGAAAGGCCCAACCAATTTCATTTTGACCGAATCTAACATCTGTTGATATTAAGAGGAAATGCCCAACCAATTTCATTTTGACCGAATCTAACATCTGTTGATATTAAGAGGAAATGCCCAACCAATTTCATTTCTACCTAATCTAAGATCTGTTGATATTAAGAGGAAATGCCCAACCAATTTCATTTCTACCTAATCTAAGATCTGTTGATATTAAGAGGAAAGGCCCAACCAATTTCATTTCTAGTGAATCTAACATCTGTTTTGGCATCTGGGAACAGTCATTTTTCCCATATAAATTAATGATAATTGCTTCTTTTTTACGCCATTTCGGGTTATGAAAGATTTTTATAGTAATGCTCCACCTTTGGATAGCGGGAAAAACTTGTAATTCATTTGCATAAAATTGGTATTGAACCATCAAATATCCTTATCAAAAGAATTGTTCATTTCGCTCTCTGCTATTCCAGAGTCTAAAATATTCAATCATTTCTGTTTGACTTCTTTATATCTCGGGTGCTGTGACTGTCTCACAAGTAAATTGTTCATGTTGCCTCTTTATGCATATATTTTTCAATAGGTGGGTCTCCAAACAGAACCAAGCCCAGCCAAGCCATGCCCAAATATGAAACTGGTTTATTATCTACTCAGTCTGGTCACAAATCAAAAAAAGTTCACAAGAAATTTGATTGTCCAAACAAAAGTTTGAATGAACAACAAAGAGAAATTTTAAATTGTGAATAATAATGCTTTAAAATATGAAAGAAATACGATTTCAATAGAAGATAATCCTGTTAATTCAATGTTGATAGTAACTCACCACGAGATTTGCAGTTCCTCTTCAGGATTATGCATTTAAACAACAAAAGGAGGTGAGATTTGTAAATATTTGGAAAATTGTAAAATAAACCAACGTTTATGGACAGTAAATAAAAATAATCAGGCTATAAATCATAGAAGTCCAATAACAGTGATTATTTTTATCTTGTTGACATGATTGCATGAGTTGTTGAAAGGAAACAGATGCTCTCCAAGAACTGTGAATGTCTGTAATAATACACAAATTACTTACAAATAACACTATATATCTTAATTTGAACTCAAAGCAGCATTGTTGGTGGGCCTCATTGATCATCAGGGCTGATTATAAAGCCAGATTTCTGGAGATTGGCCAAATATTCTGATTTTAGTTGAAGTCTCCTGGTGAGAAAACAACGGTCCTTGGGCCATCCAGTGATTTCAGTGTCTATATCTGGGAGATGCACAATATTTTCCAAGTTCTATTCTTACAACTACGGAAACCATTTTAGTTTAAGATCCTTAATTACTTTGTGCCTATGAGTTTGACCAGTTTATTTGCTGACTGCTGTGAGGATGGACACTTTCATGCTTTGACATTTTCTTTTTAATGTGTTTTTGTCTTAGATTAATTTGTTTCCACTGATTCAAACATACTCCTGGGATGGAAGCCCATGACTCATGACACTGAGTCTTTTCTTGTAGCAATCAAAGAAATGTGTTGCTAATGCTGAGACAAGGGTAGACTGACTGTCAAAAGGAAGGTTATCTATGTATGGTTTGAAAAAGTTTCTATTCTCAAAGGTTTTTTATGGTAATTTTTTTTCTGACCAATCAGATGTTTGTGTTTTGACTTCAAATCTCTCAGCTGTGTATTCTCTACAACTTTAGCCAAATCTACAAGGGTTGGGATTAAGTAACAAAACGAAAAGGGAAAATAACTGATTCAATAGATAACTCTTATTTTGTACATTTGTGTTTCTGTATCTGCACACTTGTAGGTATTTATGCTTTAATGAATGTATATCTGGATACATGCCAAAATTTCAATGTTTACCACAATGATATTCTAGAGTAAAGATTATCTCTCAAGCTACATATAATCTTGTTATCCTTTACCTCAGTATCAAGGGCTGTAGGAAGGTGCTTCCTTCCTTTGTGTTGCAACTGTGTCCTTGTGGATCTCTTTAGGTATTAAATTCTTGATACTGAGGTAACGGATGACTGCACAATGGACGATATTTTGTCCATCTTCTTTTACAATTGCTGACTCGCAAGTTTCAAGTTTCTGGAACAGAAAAATAAAACTGTTATTAACTTCAAATTTTCTGTGTAATCATTCAAAGAGTTGAACTGTATGTGAATTCAGTTTGGATGGTGAACCTCATGTCCTTGTACCTTAGGCCACAAACGTATCAATCAGCCCTTGTATGTCTCTGCAAATGCTATAAAACAGGAAATATTTGCAGTTTACCTCATTTTCTTCTGTTCCTGGCTTTCAGCCATATAAATCAATTTTACTACCAAGTGGAAGACAGCTGTTATATTACATCATTAAAATCCATCATCAGCCCGTTAACTCTCCAGCAACAAATAGTTGAATGAAAAACCCTAGAATCAGCCAATTAGAAAACATAAACATATTCTAAGGGGGGGGGGGGTAAACAAATCTCAAACTCTCCAAAGAAATGGGCTGCAAGTTTTCAAATGAGTACTTTATAACTCAGTTATTTACAATTTTTACTAACTTTACATTGAACTCTATCAAGAGGTATTTTATATAGGTGTATAAAAGTGCCAGTCAAGTTATCATATTCTAACCAATCAGATGTTTGGGTTTAGACACACTGCGTGTGTCTGAAGGGAACATCAGCCAATCAGAAAACACCAGGATGTTTTGAGATGAGGACTTGGACTGCAAGTTTCCAACTGATTACTTTATATCTCAGTTATTTACAACGTTGCCCTACTTTATGTGAAATAATATCGAGTTATATAGTTTATGTAGGTATATTAAAGTGCCTTTTTTTTTCTTCTTTTTTTCTCCCCTCGTACTGGTGTGATAACGGACCTGGGCTCGAATCTGCTCAGTCTGCTATACTGTCTATGCTGTGGAGGGCCATCCCCAAAATCTTCGC
>VCCN01001729.1:342352-354707 GCA_006491835.1 Architeuthis dux
ATTATATTATCCTATATGCATACATATATTGTAATAGCTATCAGCAAGGAAAACAGAATTGACAAACTAAGTTTGTATTTTTGCTGTGGTTGCTCGTGCTTACTTAACAGTAATGCCCTTGGGAAAGGCATGAAATCCCTTATCCCTGTGCTCTGTCCAATAATGCCAACATAATTAATGGAGAAGAAGAATGCATAAGTGAGCATTTAGGCAAACCACTCTCCAATAAATACCTTACAGTCCAGGCAATAGTAATGGTAAAAGATGCAACGGTTTTGTTATGAGTTTTGAGGTGCGTGGAATAGCCCTCAGGCCTGTGTGATGGACTTTTGAAGTGAGGTGTGGCCTGTGCATGAGCGACCCCCCTAGATATTAAAGGTGTCCATGCCATGGTTATAATAACACTAAAACTCTCAGCACAAACTCAAAAACAGAAGCAAACCATTCCTATTTGTTTTTCTCTATTTCTTCTGATAACCTGTTCTTGTTTATCCCTGGCTCCAGTGAATCAAGCAAGTCTTCTTCTTCATGGTGTCACACTAAAACACTACAAGTTGTAATAAATCTGCCCAGCTCTAAACACAGTTGTCTACTTTGAAATAAATAATGAATACAATTTTCTTAGGCAAGCCAATACAATTACATTTTATTTTACTTGAATGTCATGAAAATTTCACCTTTTCATTTTTCTTTTTCCTTTATTATCTTGTACCCTTTTGCAATATGTCAAAATCCCTAATTTGATAAATGATGGTTGATCTGTATAATATAGAAGAACCTATTTGTTTTAGATCATTAGGTCTTAGCTTGTTGAGAAGTTTAAAAAATAAATATTACTTACAAGTATCTGAGATTTGTCTTTGTGGAATGCAATTATTTTGCATGAATTTAAAAACAGATGAAGTCGCTAATAGTGATCGCTTTTTGACAGGTTCTTTTAGATAACAATAACCAGCTGATAACATTAAGCAAAGGATATAAAAATTGGTACAATAAATTCATTGTTATGTTATTGAATTCATAGTTATAAACAACTTTACATAATAAATAATTGATATAAATTTTTTTTTAAATTTCTTGAAATTTGTAATTCATTTTAAATAAAGTGTTTGGGACGAATTGATTTTGATAACAATAACCATTTGGTAACATCATCTGTGATTATAATAAACGGATAATGAAAAATCATTCAGTGCAAAAGTTGTTTTGATTCTTTTTCTTTACAACTGATCTGATCGTATTGTTTAAGAACAACAAGAAGGTCCCATTGGGTGATGCATCCTTATTGGATTCATGAGATGCATAGACATTCTTTGATATATCATTAAATTTTCAAGTATCAGGTCTTCTGTGAGGATGAGGTGGGCGCCAGCTTAGAGCGTGAAAGGTTTTAAAAAGTAAAAATAATGACTCCATTAAGTATGGTCATGACAAAGAAACAAACAGCAACAAATGAAAAATGAAAGAGACATTCCTTTAGAAAAAACAATATTTACTGTTTTTTATGTTTATAGTCTGCTTGTTGATGTGTGTGTGTATGTGCGTAAATGAGTAAGGCCATAGTCCATGTATATTGTCTTTTCTTGGGATTTGTGATAAGGTAAGTAAAATGTTTTTGTGTGTAAGAGTCAATAATGATGGTAATGTTTGTGTATGAAATAAGGTGGAGTTGGCTTACTTACAGTTTGGTTGAGTTATGGGTTTATTAGGAAAATCTGGGATTCTAGCTTACGGACCATGCGGTCTGAAACCAGATTGGAAAATGCAGAGCGAGATTTGGGATATCTTTACATGGCGCCAGGCTTGGAAGAAAGAGGCAGATTCAAAGTAAGCGCCAGTCATGTGATGACTTGCTGGCCCCTGATTGGCAGCCAGTACGAGAGGGACACAGTTGGGGTCTAGCTGGCCGTGTGTGGAGAGTTCCACTCATGGGAGACTCCGTTTGAATCCACCACAGTATCACAAGATGCAAAATAGAAGAACTGATACTTTACACAAACAACACTATTTATACAACCTGTCGTCATGTGGATATTATTGTCACAATTTATGTGTTTACAGGAATGGAATTTGGGGAGAGGCCAAAGAGAGGCAAGATGGGAATGTAAACTTCCCAAACAATGAAAGTGAATAAACAAGTATTCACATCATTATACACTCAGCCATTCAAAGAAAGCTTTATTGCATGTAGCTGCAATAATTCTGTGAGAAATAAACTCATATCATTAGAACTGCAATGTGCAATAAAGAGATCTACAATAACTTTTATGGGAAAACAGCCATAAGACTTTGTTAAAATGTGTGAAGATGATGGAATGAGTGGAAAATGATGTTTCCATCTTGGATAATAAAAGTTAAACATGAATGGAGGCAACAATCATTGATCTTAAATCCTTTTAACACTTTCTCTACTTCCTGTGTTTGTTACGGTTTGTAAAAACAAGTTATAAAATACAGCAAGATTCAATGTGTGGTTCAAACAGTGACATCACAAGATGTTCCAGACTCTATATTGGTTGAGAGGAGGAAATACCAGAAGAAATTAACAGATATGAAAGTACAGCACAATCACTTATCAGCAGAAAAGGAAGGTCAAATTGGTAAGTGAATTTGATATTGACTTTAAGGCAGGATCTTCTGTTTCTATTGATATTTTGTTTCCATTTCTCAAACTGAGTGAAAAAAGAAAGGTAGAAGAAAGGTCATCATATCAAAAAGGAAATGCTCAGTGTTGCAATATGTTTGAAATGTTTTTCTTGTATGTCTGCTTTTCCAGAATGTACAATATAGGTTGATGTCAATTAACACTGACTAACAGGATTGTTTTCAAAGGAAATATTTACATCTTTTGGCAAAACAGGTGAACGAGATGGAATTGAAAAATCTATGTAAACAGTTAATTTGGTTTATTAGATATGAATACAAGGCAATATTTTTATTTTCGGCATTAACTTTATGGAACAACATATTTACCATTTTGTTACATTATCTGCTGCCATCTTTTAGGCAACTTCATAATTCCATCCTCCCAGAATGTTTTATCTCCTCAGCAAACAACTGCCCTAGGTGTCTTTTTACAGTCTTCCATGGAATTGACATTTTTTTAAAGAAAATTCTTTTTGTTGTATAGCGGCTGTCCTGGACTTCATTATAAAGGAAACTCGAAGACTTGTTTATAAAAATATCTGGACATATTTTTATTACACAACATACATCTTTGTCAGCTGGAGAGTGAAGAGTGGGAGAGAGATGATAAGGAGAACCGCCAGTCTGTCCCCAACAGGGACAGCGGTCTTGTGCCTTACAGATCCGCTGATGTCTGCGTCTTCTTTGAGTGTCGAGATGTCTGTCCGCTCTTCTTTGAGTGTCTGGTCTGCTTTATAGTTTCTCTAAGGCCTACGTGGTGTCAATCACCGGTCCTATCGTGTTTTAGACACTGACAATATTTAGACAATATACCTATTTCCTGAGGTGACTGGGTTCACTTACATTTCCGCACAGGTGTCTGACCTCGGGATAACCTTTAGATATCATAACATTTTGTTTTCAAAGAAAAATTGAACAGAAAAGACTTTTGGTGGCAACCAATTTTAAAATCGCTTAAATTATCAGATACAATTAAACTAATTGTGTTTGTAAACACAATTAATTCAACCAAGTACTCTGCCTTGTATTGTTTTATCCCAATAGTTGTCTTTTGATGGGAAAATGTTGACAAATCTGAAGTTGTCCTCCCCACCCCAACTATTAGGGAGGAGAGAGAGTCACACAAATTAATTAACAGGGGCGGGTTCCTATTAATAAGCAGGAGTGGGGTCAATTAGGCACCTAAGAATATATACAGTTCAGTGTTTTTCTTTCCTTAACTTATGTGGAAGACACACATCTGAGCAACTATCATAACCAAGCTGATGCAAATAATGTTCAATGTTTGATCTGGATATTCTTAGTATGTTGCCTATTTCCCACGTGTGTTTTCATGTCTTGATTTGATCCCTATTAACCTCAACTGGTCTACCCACCCGGGGTGCATCATTCAGCGAGAAATCTCCAAACCACCACAAAACTTTGAAAACCACATTTGACACATTCAATCAATTACAGTACATTCTCCATAAACTGCACAAACATAATAAAAATCAGAATAGGGGAAACGGGGGCTAGTTGGACCCTAGTGTAAGTTTAACCACAGGCTATTGTGTCATTTTGGTCACATGATTGCCTGCCTTCTTGCAATGGAAATCTGGCACGTAGGTGTTGTAGACTAGTAAGGTTAGTGCTAAAAAACTGATTTATTGAAAATGAGGGAGCGGCCTCGCCCTGATATGAAAGCGGTTGGTTCCTGTGTCACTAGCCAAACTGTGAGTTATGTTACAGCAGTTTTTGCCGTTCATTGATATCACACATTTAGGTAAAATATTGACACAGTTCAATTTTGATAGAGTTAGCTCTATCAAAATATTCTCCACAAGGCTTTGAGTGTGAAAAGGCGGTGATTAACCCCAGTCTCCCCTATGCTAATAATGTTGTTTCTTGCCAATTCTTTTGAAAATGCATGGTGATATGTCATGATTTGGTGCTGTTTCAAAGGTTCCGAAAGATATTTCCAAATAAAGGATTCTGTTCAGTGAAAATATATCAACAAATTTGAGTCCTGATTTAACAGTGACTAACAAAACTGTTTAGCAGATTTGCTAAGATTCAAACACTAGACTTCTGACATTGGCATGAGTTCAGCAGCTGGTTACCGTAACAACAGATCCAGCCTCTGCCATGCCACCTCTCCAACTAATTGACCAGGGGAAAATAGTGGATATTTATAACAAATCCTGGCATGACGGGAAGGTGCCACTCTGTGGCAGGGGTTGGGTGGGGGTAAATGGGCTCAGAATTGTCGTTTTTTTCCAAGTTTCCACACCCTACACAAAGAACTTTTGATTCCATCTGGCCAATCATACTTTTGATTTTCCAGATAACTTGTTCTTCTAGCCTGTAACTCTTAGATTCATAGACCGGTTCTTGTAACCGTTGTGGAACTATTCAATGAATAGAATTAAAAGAATGGAACTCTTTTGTGAATTAAATTGAAGGGGAAAAAAAAGAAAAGATTCACCAATAACTGCAATACTGGAATTACTATTTTAATTCGCTAGTATGAATTTAAAAGTTAAGACAAGTACCTTCTGTAAACAATTTTGATTCTCACTAAATCTTTGGATTTAGAATTTCACATCACCCGGCCATTGCCAATAAGGAAAAAGTGATTTGTCACTTTTTCAAATCTGACTTACGCCTTTTCTCTTTTCAATATATGGTAACTTATGTCAACATCCTGGCTATCAGCTTTTAGATTTCAATAATTGCTTCCAGGCTCAGAGAATCAGAAGCCATACATTTAGTTGTCAATTTCAGATCTGTCTGGGTCAGGGCGATCTAGAGGTTAAGTGGGGTTTTCAGTTTTGCTTTACTTAGTAAACTTCGGGTTTCGTTTTTCTGCTAATTCTTAGATCACATTTTAGTTATTTTCCTCCTTAATATCTTTTTTTTAAAAATTATTGTTTACTCGTAAATTCTTAGTGCAACATTAGATCGAACAGTGCTTAACAAGTTTTTCTGCTGCTGTTTTCAAAGATTTCAAAGAAATATCTGCACTTTTTCTGGCAACATTAACTCTTCAATTCATATAACAAAGTGCAAATCTTAAATCAAATGGAATAACTTCTGATCAGAGTTACTTTTATTCATTGAAGAGTTCCACTGTGTTTACGAGTGGTTTGAAATGGTTCATCACTAGATTTCCGTTTAGTTCAAATTGTCCCATCTTAAGCAGAACGTGACTTGCATGCTCAGAATAAACACCTCTGATTATTATTATTATTAATTTACATTTTCTCTTTAGGATTGTAAGATTTAAGCATCCATTGAGTGGATCTTAATTTTACTAAATAATTAAAATAAAAACCTGAGAGCTTTCATTGTTTTCATTAATTATCTCCCTTGACTTTCGCTCTTTAGAACCCATTTTCTCATTGCAAACAAAAACATTTTTTTACATGAAATTCAACCCAGACATTTTTAGTTTATTTAAAATTTCACATTTTTTCCTTTTTCTTGAAAGTTGCATTTCCCCAAGGAAGAAAATTCAGAGGAAAGAACATAGATAGTCCGGGGGCCAGCAGGGGCTACCGTGCACCCTTCCCCCATGATTCTACTTTTAGGGTACCAAAATGTCCCTTGGGGTATTCTCTTTCAGAAAAAACAATGTTCCCAAGAAAAAGTTGGGAAGAACTACCTCATTTGCATAAAACAAAATGGTCGCCAGCATACACCAACAAAACAGAATTTCATTTCTCGTTTCCCAGTTGACATATCTGAGTACTTTAAAAGGCTATATCATGGGTTTAAGACTTGAGGAGTTCATTTTTTCCATTCACAATTTTTATGCTTGACACTTACTGACATTGCCTGATACACAGGTTTTGTATACTTGATATTGCCTGACACTTCCTGATACTGATATTGCCTGACACGTTATTTAATACCTGATGCTACCCAACACTTTCCTGACACATGTTAACGAAATATTCCGATCAAAACATATAGATCTAACACTTCCTGACACACGTTAACGAAATATTCCGATGAACAAATCTATAACAAACACTTTTCTGACACAAATTAACAAAATATTTTGATCAAAAGATCTATACTCGACACACATTAACAAAATAATTTGATCAAAAGATCTATACCCAATACTTTCCTGATAAACATTAATGAAATATACCTATAAAAAAATCTGTACTTCATGTTAATGAAATATTTCGATAAAAACTTCTTAATACTACTACCTCTCCAACATAAACCAACTACCTCACACTGCCTGTCACACCCAGGATTGCCTAGAAGTTGTTGGTGATGTTTCTGTCCAAAGATTTGCCAAAAGATTTGTCAGGAAAGTGTCAGGTATAGATTATTTGGCAAAGTAAGACAGCTTAACCGTCAAAAATTGATTACATCATAAGGACTGATTTGACTGAATTGTAATTAAAAAAAGAACTAAAAAGTTAAGATGAATGTAAATAGTAGTCAAAAATTAATGAAAACGGTTTACAATACTTTGTCTAAATAAAAATTAAATAATAAAATAATAGATCGCCTTTTTTACTAAACCCAAAAGAATAACACTGCCATGCATAGTCAAAATAGTAGTAACAAATTAATAAAATGGTTTACAATACTTGATTTAATAAAAAATTGCAATTAAACTTTAAATCCGTTGACAATTGCAGTGATATAAAAAGTTGAAATTCCTGTTGTTAAAAACAGTGTGAAGTCTACACAGTATAATAAAGAGACCAACGTTATCCGATTTGGAACGTGGTAGGATAGTTGAACTTCAGAATCATGGTCTATCACAATGTGTAATAGTTGAGTGAATTAATCAAAGTCAGACGGTTGTGAAATGTTTTTGACATGATCCAGATAGTTATGGAGCCAAGAATAGAGGTGGTAGACCCAAGAAGATGTCAGATCATGATGGGCAGTTATCAGAGCACTGCTGCAACATTTCAATCAGTCCATTGCTCATCTGAAGGCTTAAAGTTCACAAAGAGACCAAACAGACAAAATAGTAGGAAGTCAGGATTCAGGAACTACACACAATGCAGATTGATATCTCTGATCTAGATAGAAATTTTAACCTTTTTTCAAACAATGTTGTTATGTTAACTATGTGTATAACTTATGATCAGGCCAAATGCACGTTTTTATTTCCATGAATAAAATGTATAATGAGATATAATGGAACTCATTGAGTTAATATAAATTTCTAATTGCAAATAATGCATGAACATATGATCTTTAATAATACCTCTTCTTCTTTCACAGATTTCAACTTTGGTGGAAAGCAAATGAATTCCCCTGATGTGAATATTGTACAGAGAAACTGCGATCCTCGATTCAATGTTGAATATGAAAATACAAATTGTGAAGTTGTTGTTTATGGAATGAAAAATTGAAAACACTGATATTCTTGTGAAATAGTATTTGTATTTTAGAGTGCTTATATTAAAAACACATTTGCAAAAAGAAACTGAAAATAAGCGATATACATGTACAATGTGTCATTATGTCAGATGTAAAGAGTTCTGATTTAAAGATGGACATGCAAACACACATGGAAGAATATTCATTTGAAATGTGTAGATTAGAATTTTCACAGAGTTCACATTTAAAAAATCAATTGCAAACACACACTGGAGAAAAATCATATTCATGTGAAGTATGTGGATCAGCATTTTCATGACATTCAAATTTGAAAACACACATGGCAATACACACTGGAGAAAAACCATATTCATGTGAATTATGAGGATCAACATTTTCACGAAGTTCAAATTTGAAAATTCACATGAGAACACACACTGGAGAGAAACCATATTCATGTAAGTATGTGGATCAACATTTTCACAGAGGTCATATTTAAAAAGACACATACAAACACACACTGGAGAGAAACCATATGCATGTGAAGTGTGTGGAATTTCACATGGTTCACAGATAAAATGTAAATCGCAAACATACACTGGAGAGAAACCATATTCATGTGAAGTATGTGGATTGAATGTTCACAGAGTTCACATTTAAAAAATCATGTGCAAACACACACTGGGTAAAGATTATATTCATGTGAAGTTTGTGGATCAGCGTTTTCACGAAATTCAAATTTGAAAGTTCACATGAAAATACACACTGGCGAGAAACCATATTCCATATTGTTTTCCTACCATAACAAGAACAATCCTGAACAAAATGAGGGGTGTAAACCGATATGTAAAACCTACATAACCTGCCGTGATTTGACAATGGATATAATTCGGCTTGTCACGCCATTTTCAACATACGTTCAACCCTTTCTATGCAAGTTCTGAGTATATGTCTAAATTTTTATAAATTGGTTAGAAATTATTTAAAAACCAATGAAGATACGTGCCAGGCTTGGAACAACAACCAAAGATGTCATGATCGAAGCCGTAACATGAATGACCACCCAAAATGCGCTCGGAAGCCCATTGAATCAGTCAGTATTAAATATTCTTGTTACCGACAATCCTTCGAACTTCCAAGACAAAGCCATATTTTATACCTTTTTCAGCCTCTGTCGGTCGAGCGCTTGGTGGTAGTCAGAATAACAGTTTCTATGTTCTCTTCTATAATAGCAACCAGTAAAATCATTTGAAATTCAAATGGAAAATTAGAGCCAAGGCAAATTTACATACTCTGAACTTTTTTTTCAGATAAAATAATTCTACCATTACAACTGCTTAAGTTTACTTTCATTTATTTTGTTGCTTCTCATTGAGATATTTTTCTTAACAAATCCATTGTTTAGCTTTTACGCTAAACTGCTTTGGCTAGGACTTGAACTTGCAACCCATACCCCTCTTTTTACAAATCCCTGCTTTGTAGTTCAAGTATGGATTGGCTGAAACCCTTGTGTTCTGACATTTATATGTATCTATGTATCCGTACTTTTCCCAGCCCTAACCATTCAGAGTAGAGACTTGAGATGTTGGACACACAATTCTGCACACACTAATGTTGCATAGTGGTTGTTATTAAATAACATGCATGCATACAATTAGTGTCTGTCCAAAAAGAAAAATATTTTACCTAATTAAACGCATTTCATATTTTACCTGATTAAACATTTTCATAAACCACATGACATTTCCAAGGCTGTTCCTGGCCTGACTTCCAATTTCACATCCCAGAAATTCCACTGTTCATATTTCAACAGGTAGGTGAATTTTAATGTGGATCATCCTGATATCTCTCTCAGGCTGCAACAACAGGGCTACCTGGAAATCGATCTGTCCAACACATGATTTTCAACTCTTATCATAGTGATTGACTGTCGCTTCGAATACACAGCATTATATTCATGATTTTAGATTTGTTACTAGTATCTCTTATCATTTACAGGATATAAGCATGTATCTTCTAAATTGCATTGCACACCCTCGTTTATTGGATCATTAAATATGGGTGTCACGGCGCACTATTCTTTCAAGTGTAATGCGCCTGTCGTGGTATTCGAGTGGTTAAGGTCAACCAGCAAAAACATGCACTGAGACGCGAAAAACGGACGATATTAAAATAAATGTTTCGTACTGCATAAACACAGGGTAAACAAACAAGACAAACTCAGGTATTTTGGGGGGCAATATGTAAGTTTTATCAACTATCAACAAAAAATACTCCGGGGATGGAAAATAGTCCTTGTTTGAGGAAAATCAAACATTTGGGTTTCAAAAATGTTGATTATTTTGGTCAACAGCCTTTAGAAAAAAGCAAAAAGAAGAAAAAGGTGTAGACCTATGTGTCTCCCTACATCGGATTTAAACAACCCGCCTAGGCTGGGAGCTGGTAGTAGCAAACGTGCCTCCAACTTCCTCACCGCCGCTCGGATTCTCATCTACAGCCTCTCGGTCCTACCACCGCTGCTGCTGCTCTCCTACTCCTACTGCAACTGCTGCTGCCACTGCTACTGCCATTGCTACTCATACTCTCTCTCTCCCTCTCTCCCGGCGCCGAATTCAAAATCCCGGGGAAACAAGATCTTATAGAACCTTTCTTTGTCCTTCGCGCGCCAAAACCTTCAACTCACGGACATAACTAGACTTCATCGTAACTTCCACTGTTTACATTCTGCCGTTCTTTCAAGGGACTAAACTCATTATCAACGAAACAAGAGTTTGCTCCCTTCCATTCTCTCACAATGGGGATTTAAAATGTTCACATTGGAATATACTATGTATTAAACTGAAACATGTATTGATATTTAAAGAAAGCACTTAATGTTTTAAAACTCGAGGTCAGTTTCATCATTTTCAACTTCATTGTTATTACAAAGCTCTTCGTTCCCACCACACTCGCACAGTTCTGTACATCTCAGCAACTGAACATGACATTTGCAATGCACATAACATAATCTTTGAGACAGGAGCATCTTACTAACTGAATGACTGATTCTCGTGTGCAAGGAAGAATACACATAACTGGAGTGTAATTGTGCTTTGTCATCTCCTATCCAAAATGAGATGGGTCTGGCAAATTTGATCAGCATGTTTCCAGTCCACTGCATGGTAGTCAGCTCTTAAAATGTATGATGTTAGAGCTGATCTTGTCGGGGAAAGATTTTTGCTTTGTGTGTCTTTTTTGGTAAGTTTGTACCATCAGAGCAGACCAATGTTTGAAATCTTTGTTCCAGGTAAGTAGACTTCACAAATGAACATCACAATTAATTGTTCATCGTCCTTCATACATTCTTATGGGCATCACAGTCTTCCCATTAAAATTTAAAAGGAAAATAAATTTATTCAAAACCAATGATTAAATTTTAGAGTGGATCCATGCACAATTACCTCCCTACATCCTAGCTAACTGTTCACACCACACAATAGCTCCAAAGGTTCTCTGTCTGTCCACATGATTTCTCCAAAGGTTTTCAATGAAATTTTGTGGAAGGATGGGCAATAGGTATGGAAGAAGTGATTAAATTTTGGAGCGGATCCATGCACAATTACCTCCTCTATGTTATAGCTATCTGTCCACACAGGTGTTTAATTTTAAGACAAGGGTTTAGGGCATTTATAAATTAGCTTGAAACGACTTGCTCTGAGGAGGAATAGGCCTGAAAAAACTGAGGTGTGCCGTATATGGACATGCGCCTTATATGGTCGTGCACCATATATGCAATAAAATACAGTCATAAATGTGTTGACATTTATGCTTGTATTGATATATTGACTAATATTTTCAAGTAGTAGTAGTAGTAGTACAGTTGCTTTGGCACCTGGGTATTATGAGCTATAACCAACTATTCATGTGAATAATACAAATTCTACTATGTACCAGGGAGACAATGGGCATGAATCTTCTGGACATAGGGAGTATGTGATAAGTGGATTAAGTATCACCCCTATTCCCAGAGCTGGCAAATCCTACCATCTGAATGCACTACGTCCGAAAGTTGAGCCTTATACAATATCGATGTGTGTCCAAAAGAAAAGGTCCCATCTACTAGAATGACAACTCTGAACGATCTGACAGTCAACAGCGCCCAGTGGAAACTGTGCACCTGGAATGTACTTGACAGTTGAGAGAAACAACCAGTAATGGTCAAACCAATGACAACTCTCGACTGCTTCCAACAACAAACCGGTTTAAACACTGTTGCTGGGTTTAGGTTATTCATGTGTTCTGACATTTCTATGTATCCGGACTTTGCCCACCCCTGACCATTCAGAGTAGAAACTTGAGATTTTGCACACCCACTCCCCTCAATAAG
>VCCN01001744.1:0-25178 GCA_006491835.1 Architeuthis dux
ATATAATATGGACCTGATCCATGCGCAATTACGTTCCTCCTGTTTTAGTTATATGTGCAAACAACATAATATCGGCAAATATTTCCTGTCTGTCCACAAGATATCTCCAAAAGTTCCCAATGAGATTCTGTGGAAGAGTGGGTAATGGGCCATGGAACAAGTGATTAAATTTTGGGGCAACCTGACATTTATTTATTCCTTTTCCTTTTTGGCCCTATTATAGCTGGGTGTTATTCTAAAGGAAAAATAAATCTCATCTCAGTTTAAAAGTACTAACTAATTTAATAACCAGTAACTTGTGGACTCTGCGGCTTCTAGTCCTCATTCTAATTTGTTTCTCAATCTGTAAACAAAACTTTTATTCATGGCGTTAGATAAAAAATAGTTAAATACATCCAATTTAAAAAATGGACTCATTGAATTATAAATCCATGTACAATCTATAGTACTATTAGCTTTGTTTTTACTTTGTCATTTTAATAGATGTTAATTTGATTTTCACATCAGCAAAGATTCAGATAAAGATTGTATATTCAACATTTTTTTCTCTGTTTACTGAACACCTCTTTTATTCTTGTAATTAAACTTTATCTTGTCTTTCTTTCAGCGATGGGTTGATCCTTTAAAAACTGTCAAGAAGCAATGTCGAGGTCAGATTGTTTAATTTTTTCCCCCTTATTATATATAATTTGTTTTCTTCTCATTTTCCTAATTTTTTCTTATGCTCCTTTGTTTCTCTCATTTCTCTTCTAAATCTTTCAATTTTACTTAAATGCCTTGCGAGTAATGAAGTTTAAAAAATTATAGAAATTGTCCTGTTATATTGAAACTTTGTTTTTTGTTGTTGGTTTTCTAATTTGCTTATTGGAAGTACAATTAAGGTTGCTGCCCTATTCAGGAATGAATTGAAGAATAATGTCACCTTTATTTACAATTTAGTTATTTTAATTATAACTATGTATTATTATTTGAATTTATTTTTACTTGTAATAATAATTACTTTTGTTCCTTATCTTTTTAGGTCCAACTTTTGAATTCTATTTCCGAGTGAAGTTTTATGTATCTGATCCAAGCAAACTTGGTGAGGAGTATACAAGGTAATTACACTTACCTAGTTTGAATTTTAAGTCCAGAAATTGGGTCTGTTACTTTTAATCTGTTGCTAATATTACCCGACTATTTTCAGTTTTCTCAAGATTGATCTCTCAAAGTTTTAATTATATCCTTGAGTGAAAGATTTTCTGCTTAATTCTTGGATTTCTCACTGGTGCAAAAAGGATCTTTAATTATTATGATAGCATATACCCATATACCTAATATTGGGTATGATAGCATAGAAATGGATATAAAAGGGGATTATCAAAGTATACAAAAATTTTAGACGTTTATGAATTTTTATGTTAACTGCTCAAGGAGAAAGATTTTACTCTTTTATTTTTGACATGATACAAAGTCTTTTTTATCCCTGTTGAATTTATAATAATTCTCATTGATCATAAAATACTCAGACCTCTACATACAATGCTTTCCACAGAGTAATAGCAAGCTAGCCTCATAGACCATTCTTTGTGAGTCGGAAATTGAGATTAAGCTCAGTTTAGTAAATATCTATTTCAGACCTCTGCACACATTGACATACCTACAAAAATATTAAAGTAAAGTAGGATATTTTCTCTTAATCAAAAGAAGTGTTCATTTGTCAATAAGAAACATTGCCTTTACCAAATGAGCTATAACACCCACATTTACTATGCATTTGTTGAATCTTACTCAAGAGATGGGGTGGGAATAATTCTGAGTCAACCACTGAATTTTTGTGGCTCTTCTGACTCAGAATGATTCTGAATCAGAGGAACAGAAAAGCTCCACTGATTGACTGAGTTGGGATAAAGGAGCAGGAAGAGGTAAGAGAATGAAGAATGGATCTTACCTCACTTGTTTGTTATTTCAACTATGGATTTATTACATATTGTCAGAGGAAGGTTTGTGCTGTCATTTCTGAAATCTATTAAATGAAAATGAAAAGTCAAATGTCCTCCACTCAGATGATGATCATGATGATTGATTCAAATTTTAAGTGCTTGTTTTAAAGAAGTGGTTTTAATTTTTGCAGGTAGTTTATAGAAAAGTAATTAAAAAAATCTTATAAGATGTATAAAAAGTAAATTGTGTAAACTTTTTTTTCCGGTAAAATTTATAATGTATGTAATCTTTAATATTTATATAATTTAAAATGTATATATTATGAATGATTTGCAATTATAATAATTTAGAACAAATTGGTATAAATATATGAAAATTTGGCTACTTTTCCAACATTCTATGTAATTATGTCATACCACTACAATATTACCAGTTACAAAGTGCAGTGCAAGTGATATGGTATGTGATACAATTCCCAGGGGAACTGTATTCATTATAATCGTATAATTTTTGGACACCAGGAAATTAAGCAGAAGGAACAAGGGGGGAAATTTGGTGTTTTATTAATGAGAAGAATTTTAATGTTTGTTCAACTAGCAGAGCAGTGCTGGTACCACCCAAGGTTTTTGGAACTCAATGTCGAAGGCTGAACTGGACTTCACATGCCAAAACACAGAGACAAATCAGATTATGTTTCAAGGTGTCATAGCAGGGAACCAAATCTGTTTCTCCATCCAGTATTGTACTTCAATGGAAAGTTCATTTCAACAAACTCCATCCAAAATCAGCAATGTCACTAGAACTTTGATTAAAGAAATTAATGCCAGCCCAAAGTGGAGTGACCAGTGTGCATTCCTCCCTATACACTTTACCAGTCATGATCGCATGTGGGTGGCCCTCCTTAACATAGCAAGTCTTCTGTAGACACCAAGAGATCTGGTTGATCAAAGGAGTTTCAGTTATGGTAACTCTCCTTCATGATAGCAAAGTATTTTGGGAAATCCATTAACTAATTTTATCTATACCTTGCAATAATTTACAAAAAGGAAAGATTTTATGACCCCCACTGGCACCAGCACAGCCTTTGCAAATCCTTCTTGACACATGCTTGCACCTACTTCATCATTACCATAAGCTTCAGTGATCCATCACTTGGCTTCCACTGTACCTTTTCCCAGATTAAACATGAAGAGTAAGTGTTGAATGTGCATTTTATATTCAATCATGATTTTCACAGAAATCAAGTAAAGTTATCTCTTTTCTGCAAACAATTCTTAAAGAGTATGCACATACGAGCAATAAAGAGCTGAGTAAATTTCAAAAACACTCCTAAGATTTCCCTAACATTGTGCAAAAGATAGCATTAGGAACTTTGCATCCACCTAATATATTTACATGCTAAGTGCATATTTCTGATTTTTATCAATATTGTTCTTCTTTGTCTCACCTATGGATATGAATTGTATTGCTAGACGCTTTTCCAACTTCAAATTTAAAAGAATTTTAATGAACGATTACATAGTCAACGCCAGGTATTGGGCTGTAAAACTTATGACTATTAGTTTGGTGCTCTGTATACAACTTTTCTGGATTACTCAGATTAATGTAAAGGTGTATAAATTACATATGTAGAAGTAGACATTAATTATTCTGTGTGTCTGCCAGTCAAAAATATTTTTTTGCTTTAGTTTGTATGTTTGTATTGTTAATAAATTTATCAGTATGTATTTAGGTAATTTGCTTGTAAAATGTGTTTATAGGCATCTGCAAAATAAATCTGAAGCAGCTAATAACAAATTTGAAAATAGAACTGACAGAGTTCAAACTATTGTTGCATTCATTGGTGTCATTTTTGTGCTAATGTGTCTGTGATAAAGGATGACTCTAATCCTATGTTTAGACCAATCATCAATCATTTTGATGTAATTATGTCAGTTGTATATGATGCAACATGTGTGATGATAAGGAGGTAAAAAGCTACTTAGGCAATTCACTCTTATCATAAACACTTACTCGGGCAAGAGCTGATATATTAACTATCCATTGAATACAACCACATATACACACACATTGTATTGAAGAAAATTATAAAGTTAATTCAGACTTATCAATTTCAAAAGATTTTTTATTTTAATAATTTCAAGTTTATAATCTTTAACATTATTCAACTGTTTACAAAGAATATTTAATCCATTGGTTGGGAAAGTTTCAAGAGTTAACTTAAAATAATTGTTTAAATTTTCTTATTTTACACATGTCCATTTTAAAATTTTTTAAAGATATTCTTGTTTTGTATCAAAATTATTGAAATCAAATGATGGATGATTTTATAGCCGACAGAATATAATAATTATAATGATATTTATTAGTTGAGAACCTATATATACTCTGTGCAGAGTTTGTTTCTTTATTCACATTTACAATTTAGGGCACTCGTTTTGCAGTCACTCACGCCAGTGCCAGGCAAATATAGGTTCTCAACTAATAAATGTCATTATAATTATCATAAAAATCATTTTAATTGTTCAAAATAAACATTTAAAAAAGTGTGCTGAAGACAACTTTGCAGGAGCTGAGACTATACCATATGATGTACAAAAATGAGTTCAGTAGAAGTTAAACAAAAACTGTTTTTCTTCTTCCTTCAGGTTTTTCAGTAACAGGTGAAGTTAACAGATGGGGGATAGAACAGGCTACTTAATCATTAGTTAGCACTTGAAAGTTTATTAGTTGAGAATGAACCTTTAATTATTTTAATGACTCTTTGCAAATGCTTTTTGTATGCAAGCCAGTATTAAAGTGTTGATATAAATTCATTATTTTGGTATAGATTTCATTTATCATTGTTGTAATTTTTCTTTTTCTCTCACTCACCTGTGTGTGTGTATGTGTAATTATAAAAAATGGAGATGTACTTTGGATAGAAACTAGTTGTGTATTTCTGTACACAGAAATAATTATATATTTTTATGAAAGATTTATTGCATATTTTGCTCCCATCTCCTTAAAAAGTAAAGGGAAGACTAAAGAAATTATATTTATCTATCAAAAATCAGTTTGAAAACTGAAAGATTTAGAATTTTCTACTTCAGGCAGTGATGATTTTTAAAAAATAGGACAAGTGGATGTAATTTGATAAAAAGGATTGTAACAAATAAAAGTAAAATAAAGTGAGGAAAGGCAAGCTTCACTTGAATGTACAAAATTGGAAAGGTATGTTGCCAGAAATCAGGTGTGGCTGATATTTTAGGAGTCAGCCATGGTTGACTTCATTTACCTAATGGCAAGTATTTTATTTTACAAAATAGCTTCCAAATTATTATTCTTGAATATACATGAAAGCGATTGTTTATGTTTGTGTATGAAAGCATATTTAATTAAAAGTTCAATTAAATATAATTTAAATTTCTGATAATAGAAAATTCATTTTATGAATATTACTAATTAATGATTTGCTAACTTTTTTTCAAACTTAACTCTTTGCAAAAGCAGAAGTGGCACATGGGACCCGCAGACCCCACAACTGTGGGGGGTGGGAAGGTGGTGGGCTGGAGCTCTGAGGGTGCATATATCTGAGAACCCTGAAAAATCTAAAAATTAGCTGGGGGTGGGGGTACAGTTGGACCTAGTGTCACTGCTGTAAAAGCCTTTGTCTGTCTCATCAGCTATTGCCAACCAGCACTTTGATTGATATAGATTTGTTCAGATTTTTCTTTTTTATTATTATAAAGAAATAACCACATTTGCAAAAGAATTTTACAAATATTTCAAGGAAAACATAGAATTATATACAAGTTTTTAGAATAATTTTGATATGAGTATTTTTGGTTATTATTATGGTGACTTCTTTAAGTACTGTGTGTGTGTGTGTGTGTGTGTGTGTGTGTAGTTTGATTTTTGTATGTGAAGTAATTTATGCCTCAGTTCTTATTTTAATAAGGACTATTATATTCGAGAATGATAATTCATCTTATTAATAATTAGTGCTTGAATTGAGTATGCAAAAAAACAACTTTCTCTTCATACTATGTTTAATGTTAGTTTTCTAAATAGTCCAAATTTTGTCACTACAATTTTTCATTTCTTCTCATTTTAATCTCCCTTATACCGTTTATCAATTATGTATTGAAAACATATCCCATCACCACCAAAGAAACATTAGAAATATCTCCTGTTTATGTCTTGGAAAAAGATAATAAGTTTAAGATATTGGTTCTTAAGTTTACTCAAGATAATATTGATTGATTTATTATTTTCTATTGCAGATACCATTTTTTCCTTCAGCTGAAAAAAGATCTCCTGGAAGGTCGGTTGGTTTGTCCCCATTCGACTTCAGCACTGTTATCCAGTTATGCTATTCAGTGTAAGTATCATCTAAGTTGCTCATGTCTTTGAGGTTATCTGAAGGTTAACATTTTATTGACTTTTACTCAAAGGCATTTTTCCTTTCCTTATACTATAATGAGTAACTATTTAATAGACAGTTAGGAGTTGCTGAAAGCACTTCCCCTCTGTTGCTTACAAGGAAGAAAAAGCTAACTACTTCTAGTAGAATCTTAGTTTGAAGCCAAGATTTTATTATCTTAATCTCAAAGCATTAACAAATTTTCTGTTTTAGTTTGGAATAAAGTTTTGTCATAATTTTGACTAAATGTAATTTTTTCATCCTTACTTTTTGTACAAACTGATATTTGGTTATGCCATGTATTTATAAATCATTAAATATATTTACAACTAAATGCTTTTATTTCAATTTTTTAAACACTTTCATTATTTAACTTTCATTATTTAACTCTATAAACCATAGTTGTGAATATTTAATAACCCATCATTTTCCTGTTCTATTGTCCTCTTGCTTATTTACATCAGTTAAGTAGTAAATTGGTTTTTTCTCTTGTCTTTTAAGCTATTTAGATTTGTAATTGATAGTGAGTATGATTATATATATGTAACAAGAATTATCATTAGCATTCATAAATTTATTTTGTTATTGTTGATTGTCATAAAATTCCCCAAAATACCTTTACAGATCATTATGGTTTAGATGAATGACTTCATTGTCCATGTGCCTAGTTAACTATGTTGTCTGAGTATGTCATCAGAAAAAAATAAGGTTAATAGTTTCCTGAATGTTGATGAAACCTCACTGTACAAATAATAGCAAAAGATGATAATTTTTGGTGTTGATAAGGATCAACACCCTCCGAATGTTTATTCAACCAGTTCAATGGCTATAAACTGAATTTTGTTTTTGTTTTATGCCTAATTCATACAGATGGGAGTGTCAATTCCAAACAACTGTATTGATGTTTTCATCTCAAAGAATGTTGAATAAAGAATGTTGACATTAATGAGCCCAATCCCTTATAAAAAATAAATTAAGAATAGATCCTTGGTGTTTTATTAAACTTGTGGTATGCAATAAGTATTGTTTGTGTGTAGCAGTAGAGTAGTTCATGTAAGGATGAAACAATCAGGAGCAATGCATGATACAATCTATCAAGACTATAAGTTTTATTGGATATTTGTTCAGGATCTTTGTATATTCAATAAGAAAATTGACGATAGATACATTTCTTTTAAAATCTCATAAAATAATTAATTTTAAAAAAAAACAATGTTTTTTTTCTAATTCATAATAATTTTTGAATTTTTTTCTTCATCCACTATGAATGGATGTTTCAATTTGTTAATGCGTTACATCTTTCTTTTTTTTAAAAACTCTTATTTACATTTTTATTTTTAACAAAAATATAGTTTTAATTCTTTTTTATATGCTTTCTATTTTCTTTTTGCGATTGTCTCAAAACTTTTTCTTGTAATTGAATGTTAAACTTATTACTTATGAATTACTTATGTTCACTTTCCCTTTTCATTTAGCTGAA
This sequence comes from Architeuthis dux, assembly GCA_006491835.1. Classification (NCBI taxonomy): domain Eukaryota; kingdom Metazoa; phylum Mollusca; class Cephalopoda; order Oegopsida; family Architeuthidae; genus Architeuthis; species Architeuthis dux. The sequence goes on from VCCN01001744.1 coordinate 7,809, forward strand.
TTGGGCGACTATAATACAGATGAACACAAAGGAGATTACTTGTCTGAATTCCGCTTCATCCCAAGCCAAACAGCGGAATTTGAACACCAAGTGATAGATTATCACAAACAGCACAGGTAAACATGGCAACTATTACAGTTTCAATACCTCATTTAACATTCTAACATAAATTGATAACGTAAACCACCTATTAGAGGTTTAAATTATCAATTTTGGAGTTATTAGAAATTGTAAACAAAAACTGTCCACATAGGTTTCTATCAGTTTTCAAGTTAGTTGCTTGGCTGGCTATGTATGTATTACGTGAACAGACCACACCAAACAAATCTTAATATTTACTCCTTATTATGTCTATTAAAATCTTCTTTTTTTCTTTCTTCAAAATTCACCCCCTAAATAAGTTTTTAGTGGGGGATTCAATTTGCAATGTAAGTTTATGCTAAATTGATCAGTAGTTTTTGTCCTCTTCTTTTTGAAAATTCAAACTTTTTTTAGTGATCACTGCCCAACAAAAGGCGAGAGAAGTAACTTATTCATTGATCACCCCTTTTTCCAATTTTTAATTGATCACCCCGAATACAGCATGCTGCCAAAAGATGTTGGTCATGTGATGGTTTCTATTGAGTGACTAACCAGACCTGTTTAGTTAGGAGTTGAAACCATAAACTTTGTATAAAACCATGGCATTCTCCAAGTTTTTGTGATGAGGTGCTCCAGAAAGATAGAATTACTTTTAGATAAAAGAGAAAAACACCAGGATTGTTGTTTTGAATGTTGGTATATTATCATAGTGCTTGTGGTGCATTGCTGGTCTTACCAACCAGTTACACAACATTTCCTGGGATCTTATATTTCACTTTAAAACTATATATTTATCATAATCTTTCATGAATACCCAATAAAGTATAAAATATACATTTTGAATTTTCTTTATTAGAAATTAGTATTTTTACTAAAATATAATATTGAAACTAGAAACTCTACTTCATACATTTTCCATTGGCTGGAAAGCATTTTGTATGAAAAGACATACTGAAAAGCCAATTGCCAATATGCTTAAAATGTAAAGTATACAATCAATACATAATGCCAGCTACAGGTGTGAAACTTGGAAACTTACAAAACCACTTGAAAACAAATAGCACAGAGGGCAGTGGAAAGAGCAATGTTAGGAATAACTTTTAGCAATAGAAAAAGATCAACATGGATCTGAGAGAGGACCAAGGTGAAGGATATCGTACAAGTAATTAAGCAACAAAAATGGAGATGGGAAGGGCACATAGCGAGAACAGGGGACAGCAGATGGAGCAAAAGGGTAACTGATTGGTGCATGTGGGACAGTAAATGCAGTAGGACAAGACCAGACACAAGATGGAGAGACAAGATAGAAAAGTTTGTCAGTAAGACATGGCAGAGATTGGTGCAATCACGCTCGTCATGGAAGGAGATGGGAAAGGCCTTTGTCCAGCAGTGGACTTATAACGGCTGATGATGATTACACTGAAATAACTTTAATAGGTGTCCCTGTATTGTATAGAGCAGGTCCTTCTCTCAAAGGCTCAATGATATAAACAAGAGTTGAGTTCCTACGGTATATTCTTAGTCATAAAAACATTGTAAGGAGCACGTCCTACCACCTCTCAGTTCAAAACCAAACAATAACAAACATTGTATGTCTGTATAGCAGTAGCACTTGTAATATCACCATTGTTGTTGTTGTTGTTGTAAGATATTCTTTTTAGAGCTTAAATATCCACTCTGTTTTGAGGCCTAGTTATTTTTCATTGCTATAAGATACTATACTTTAGTTCCTGTGGACAGCAATTGACTCGTCAACTTCTTTACCCATGAGCATTAAAAGTGGAAAGGTGTAATAAAACTCCAGAACATGCTAAAACAAACAAATCAAACAAGTTTTATTGGTGTGGGGGTGCATGATTATCATACACCTTGGATATCTTTCTTTTACAGTATTTGTTTGGTTTTTTTCCATTAACATTATAATGAAACAATGTTAAATGAGGACTTGCTGTATTAAACATTTGGTTTGATTTTCTATCTTCTAGCTCTTTCATTAATTCTAAGTAAGATTTTTTTTATTGAAATTATCATTTGCAGAATGTCAAATCACAAATTAACTAATAACATACCCTATTTACTCCTTCTTTTTTTCTTTCCAAAGAATGCAACATGACTGAAATATAGATTAAATGTACACTGACACCAAAACAATCACCAAGCTGCTTGTAGTTGTACTATTAAAAGGGTTTTATATGAATTCATGAGATAAGTTCTTGTTGCTATTGTACATTGATAATTTGGGATCTGTTTCTGTGTCTTTGTTGTCTTTATTACAAAGTTTTGTCCATTGGATGCTCCAGTCATCCTCAGGTGTCTGTTAAATTTGGTAATGGAACCTTTCATTTGAGCCACTGGGATATGTTGTTCTATCCCATACTTGTCACATCTGGTGTTCCTCGTAGGGGATTTCAGAACTTATAGCTGTGAATTCTTTCTCATGATGATAAGAAAGAATGTATATTTCTACATTACCTGAAAGCAGCTGCTGATGTAGATTTGGCCATGAGAAGGCATATATAAGTGTGACCGGTAGAGAATTTGGAGAGTATTTTGCAGAGAGCATTTGTGTGCATTATAAGTTGAGTGTGTTTTGTATTTTCCTAATATGCTTTTTTTAGCAAAATCTTATCTAAAATATTTTCAAGAGCTTGTCTTCAACATATTTCTAAATGTTTGAATTCATTACAGTATTGTTTTTATCCCTTTTTTTCCTTTCATCTTTGCTTAAATTTTGCAAGAATAAAAACTCTACTTATTATTTTACAGGGGTCAGACTCCAGCTGAGGCTGAATACTGTTTTTTGGAAAGGGCAAAGCGGTTAGAAATGTATGGTGTGGACCTTCATAATGCTAGGGTAACATGTCACCTGTTGTTTCTTTTTTCTTTTTTGTCTATAAATTCATTAGCAAACATTTAGTGATAATTTGTAATGGATTGCTTCTTTTTTTAGCGTGTTGTGAATTGTTCTAGTGAAAGCCAATCTCTTAAGTATGTTGTACATACTTTGAAAGGTCAAATGTTAGCAATGCAAGCAGTGTTGGTTCTCATTACTTTAGCAACATTTTGAAGGTGGCTCACTAGGTAGATATGGCACTCATGAATAAAATTTGCCAAAACAAAACACAACAAATACAAAAGCTTCTCAAAAAGTCAAAGCTATCAGATTTCGAAAGCACATAGTACATTCAAGCATTAATATTGTATTTCGAAGATTACTAATGCAAGAAGCAAGTAATTTTTAGGTATGTTCAGATATCAGGAAAAATATTTTTTCATGTACTTTTTCCCCTATTTTTCAACTTTTTTTGCAGTTAAGAATACATACTTGTAGAGACATTTAACTTAACATAATTCAGTACTTTTATCAATGCAACAAAAAAGAATGTTGGCACTATATGATCTGTGAAGATGTGTCCCATTAAATCTTATATTTATTGTCAATAAATCAAGATGAACACCAATTGCAATTATAATCCTACAATAGATTTATATTTTGTTGAATTCTGCAAATGTCTCAAATGTAAGTTCATGGCAATTGCTTTTTTTTGTTTCGATCACTAAAATTAAACAAATATTTTTTCAAATTTTCTTGATAACATAACCTTGCCTTTAAACTTACCAAGACTCTTATTTGACATGAAAATATAAATGAAACATTAATAACTGTCAAAGAAGGATGCTGAATGTGACAGCAAGTAGTGGGCACTATTTACATTTGATAGTCTACTTTGACGTTTGAACTACTAATGCCAAAAGTGAGCATATGAATTCTCAGTTTGTCAAAAAATTAACTTTTTAGGGTTTTAGGAGGGGCTACACTGGCCAGCCTGACGCTGTGCATGGGCCCGACCGGTGGGGTGTGCGAGTGGGTGCAGCCCCCACCTTCATTTTATGAAATCTGTATAAAATATTTGCTTTCCTGTGTTTGAAGTTTTTATTTTTCCTGTGCAACACCAGGTACTCCAACTAGTATATGTCTTTAATGAGAAGTTTTGCCTCTTTCCCACCCTCCTGTCTCTTTAGGATCAGAGTAATCTTGAAATCCAGCTTGGTGTCACCTCAGCAGGTCTGGTGGTATTCCAGAATTTTGTAAAAATCAATACATTCTCATGGTAAGTGACTTTTTCTTTTAATGTTTATGTTTATTCTCTAAAAAGACTTGAAAAGAATGTATTCCTGTAAAGATTTGGGTAACAAGGTCTTTAAAAAAATCCTAACCATTGAACTGCTTTTTTGCTTTAAATAAGCATATATGTCATATAACTTTGAATGTTTTTTTCTCAATTAGTATTTACTTTAAGAGGGTTCAATCAGTGATATACTATGTTTGTTTTTTTATTACTTAAATGAAAATATTTAGAATACTTGTAATTAATTTCCTCAATTTATTCTTTCAAAATGTGAAAAAGAACAGTCTTGTTTGTCAGTAAAGGAAATAGCTTAACACTTTAAAATGCTTGTACTAAAAAGTGATATTAAGAACAATAATTCTGTGTTTCCAAATACAAAAATAAAGAAATTTATTTTTCATAATTCTTTTTCAATTATTCCCTTAAAAATTATGCCCTAGAACTTTGTTACTAGTTTAAAAATAATCTTTTGTGTAAGATGCTGAAATCGTTTCAATCTTTGATCCTTTTGATGTCAATGAAATACATTTGCTAAAATACAGATACAGTTTAGCATTAAATTTTTGAAAATTATCACTTTCATAGCAAACAATACTGTATATTTCATCTCGAGTTTCATAATATTTTAAAACATTTTATCCATATACATGTATTTTTAGCTGCATATATCAAAGGATGTTTTAAAATACTTCATAAAAAAATATTGTAAAAATTATTTTTTTGGATCCAGAATCTTTAAGAAATCTGCAGTCATCTATTATATAAAAATGAATATATGTCTATGTATGTTCCAAGATGTAGACCTAGGAAGCTAGAATTTGGCATAGGGGTACATCTTATCAAGGTGAAGGCTGTCCTTTTCTGACTGTATGCAGTGATCAAAATGTTTTGGATTTTTCACTGATTTTATTGAAAAAAATAACTGCCCCGTATATTTACCCCCCCCCCATCATTTTAAAATATCTTTTTAATATATCCAGGTGGTTTTTTTTCAATCAGAACTGTTGCATCCAACCAATAGTTCTATATTACCATATAGAAATTCACAAAATCATAAACATAAATAAATATAGGACCTAAAATCATATTGGTGGCATAAATATTAAAATATTTTAACAATATAAAAGATATCTTGAAATATTTTTTAAAAATACATGGATATAATTTTTTAAAAACTCACCTGAAAATATCAAAATGATACTTAAAAAAAAAAAAAATTTGAAACCAAAATTATGGAATGAAACATATTATATTTAACTGTTAAAAGTGTAAAATATACAAACATATTTTTTTTACTTTTTAAAAATATGTTTTGTTTATGTTTCTGCTAATTTTTAATCCATAGCTTCTAAAAGGGAACTTTTTACTATGGCAAATAAAATCCATATTTTATATATCATCTTGATATTTTCAGGTGAGTTTTATTTTTAAAATGTTATTATATCCATGTATTTAAAAAAATATTTTAAGATATATTTTACTTTATTAAAATATTCTAATATTTACTTATAATTTTAGGTCCTATATTTGTTTATTTATGCTTATATTTATTTATTTATGCTTATATTTTTGCGAATTTTCATAAAGGTAAAATAGAAGTATTTTCTGAAATGCTTGGATGCAACAATCCTGATTGAACCAACATTCCCATACTTAGTGAAAATTGTCAGCATCTTATTGAAGCAATTGATACAAAGTATAGTGAACTCATGTGATCGTATTTATTTAAAGTATTTATAAACCTTTTCATTAGGTATAAAAATAAATGTGAAGTTTTGTTAGAAAAAATGCGTTAATGCTTATTTGTCCTGTGAGGGAAGGACCTCTTTGTTTTCAGTCCTATTCGTAAGCTGGAATGTCTTGGTAATGGCAAAGTATCATCTTAATCACTTGGGATGAGGATATTTTTTTAATTAAAAAAAAATCTCTTTTTGATCCATGCAGAATTTGTTTCTTGCTTCTTTTTTTTGAGAATCTTAGCAAAAAATGTCACTTTTCCCCCTGAGGTTCCTATATCAATGTCAATGTGTGATGTCATATCAGCGAAATATCTTGTCACCTTCTCCAGGACAAAGAAATTTCTCAAGATATTTTGCTATAGGTTCCAAGTGGTTAAGTAGATTTGTTGTTTTTATATTAAAAAAAGAAAGGATTTCATGTATTGAAACATCTTGCTTTGTGTTTCTTTAATAAACTGTTGTATTTTTCTAATCTTGGAAGCTATCTACTTATCCTGTTTACTTGAAATATTTGGTTTACAGATCTCTGCTCATATCAAAATTCTTGTTATGCAATAAAATTTATGAACCTTCTCAGGATGGCAAAGTTTATGAAACCAAAGATAAAACTTTAATTTCTGTGCACACACGCTCACACACATTAAAACCAACATTAAACATTAAAAAAAGATTGTATTTCATTTAAATAAGAAAAGTAGAAAGAGAACCTTTAAAGTTAATAAATGGATGTTGTTTGGAATTATTGTTCTGAAATGGAAGATCAAAGTAATTTAAGAAACATTGATACACGTTTACATCTTTTAAATAAATAAAAGAAAATAATTGAAATGTTTCTAAGGAATTTCAAAGTAAGCTGTCATTTATTTTTTTTGTTGATGCATCTTGTTTCATGAAAACAAATTGTCAACATTCCAATTATTGTTCTTTGCTTTTGTTTGTTTTTCTGAGTTATTTCTTCTTTTTCTTTTGAGCAAACTACAGTTGGCATGTGTGCACTTGCACTTGCTAAATTTGAAATCACATCTCTTCAACTGCAATGAGATTGCCATATCACTGCACCCAACCTTTTTGCTTGCATTTGAATTGCATTGTGATCTCAAGTATAAATAATTAGCATGCTTCTTGATTACAGCATATATTGCACTAGCACTTTCAGGAAGATTATTTTCACAAGGTTTTTCCTTAACTCTTTACAATACTGTCTAATGAAAATTTAACTTTATTTGAATAAACTTACTTACAAAGAAAATTAAAAAATCTTTTTATATTTAATTTCATTTTGTATAATCTTTCTTTTGGTTATGCTGCATATTTACTTGCTATTTACAGAAAAAAGATACTATGAATCTTGTTTTTTTTGTTAACTATATGACCCAGTTGCTTATTTGATAATTTTCCTGTGATGCAATCAGATATTAAGAGCCCCAAGTAGATGTATACAAATATTGAGCAGTAACTGTGTTATTAATTAGTCTTGAAATAACCGATACATACTATTATTATTGATGAAAACTGTTTTACTATAATTGATGTATTTCTCAAAAATGATAGTTGTTGACTTTGTTGCTTAGTTCTTGTTATTCCCAGAAATTCTTGCCTATTCAATCTAGCTTCTTTCTTCATATTGTCAACTGGTTTATCTACAATCATTATATTTTGCTTACTTGACAAAATGTCTATTTTTTGCCATAAATACTCTTCATACTGACTGCTTTGGCTTTTGTCCTAACCTATCTCCACATCTCATTCTGCAATGTTTCTCTGTGAACTAGAATCTCAAACTCTTTCTTTATTGGACTAAGCGCTTACTTTCACCAAACAAAGATTTATAATCTTTAATTGTAAAATTTGTTTTTTCTTTACTAGATGCAATTCTTTTTTTAATGTTATGTGTTGTGTGTGTTATGTAATGTGCCCATTAAAAGATATCTGATTAAAAAAGCAGATCTCTTGAAAAAAAGTTCAAATAGTGGGGACCATTTTATAGAATCCTTAAATTCTGCCTTTGAGCCATATTCTGTCAAATTTCTTTGCATAGGCATCTCCCTTCCTTTTAGTTTTCATTGGATTATTTTTAATGCTAATAATCAGAGAAATATTTTTCATTTTTATTGCTTAGTGTTTCTGACTATTTTTAACTTACAACATTTGACCATTTGACTTAACCCTCAAAGTTTCATCTATAAAATTAGAAATCAGATGGTCATTAATAGTAGATTTTACCACCATTATAGTCCATCCTTATCCAGGTCAAGTGGTTAATGCATCATACCCAATTCTTAGAGTATTAGCCACTTTTTATTTTTTAGCCCCAAAATAATTTTTGTTATTTAAAGTATTTATCATTTGATATTTAGTACACTTGACTTTGATTAAATCACTTTCTATGCCACTTTCTGTTTTTCTGGCTAGACATTATTTATCAATTATTAAAGTCACTTAAAGTATTAAAGATTTAGGTAAATAAAAATGTTAACAAATACTTTAATGCATGTGCATGTATGAAATAAAATATTTTTATCCACAGACACTTTAACTACATCAAATGATTTCCATCTCCCAAAGTAGCTAAATAAAATTTAAATACCAATTTCAGCATTATAAATTTTTATTAAAGAAATAAGATTGAATACATTTTTTTAAAAAATGATAAAATGAACAAATAAAATAGTATATTTTATTTTTGTAATTACTTATTGCCTATTATATTGGGCATATCAAAATTATATATGCCAGCCATCTTCATATTAAAAGTATATGGCTTTTTATATCTTATCCTCTTCTTAGAATTAATAAGAACTATGATTCTAAAAAGCCCTTTGACTTTTCATGAGTGTTTTATATCATAGCCTGTTTTTTTTGCTTGTCTGCATATGTAATTGGTTTTACAAGATATATGCACTTGTAGAGTCACGAGTGAGTAAATAGATTAATAATTGCCTGTATTGGAAGTTTGCATATTTTTTCTATACCATTAAAAAGTAACCTTTTGTAATTGACCAAAAAATATGTTTAGTCTAAATTAGATCTGCAACAAAAGTAACTTAGTGTAGGATTGTTGGTCTTAAATGTTATAGTTTAGTGTCATGTTAGTGAATTTTGTAAACCATAAATTAATAAAGTTGTTTTCAAACTTGTCTTCCTTTCTCAGAAATCAGATATAATTGTAACATTCTTATGTTTTTATGCTGTCTATTCCTCAAAAACATAGAGAAATGTGCAAAGCCACTGACTTTGTAATTATATATATAATTACTAGAAAATATTTTTTTATTAAGGCTTTACTGATTTAATTGACAAATCAACAACAGCTGTTTTGACCTGATATTTGAAGAAAAATTCTATGATCAGCCATTTAAAATGAACTACATTTTTGATCCAGTTGAAATTTTGACTTCCTTCTGGAATTAAACTGCTTTACCATCTGAGCTGCAAAACTGTATCAAACTTGACATTACCTGATAGTCTGTCTATTTAATCCCCTATGCTCAGTGTCTAATTGTTATGATATTAACAGCAAATTAAAAATTAGTTTATTAGATTATATCCATTTAGATGGTCATTTGTCAAATATAATAATGTTCACAATGTTCATGCTGTTTAACATAAATTTGACAATTTATTCTCTGCTAAGCAATTACTAGTAACATATTTAAGGTATATGATATTCTGTTTTTGGCCCTGTGTGTGAACTTTTATTCTTTTGAGCTGTCTAGATTTGTGTAATATTTAACTGAAACATTTCTGCCGTAAAAGCATGAGATAAAGATATATATATATATATATATATATATATATATATGACGGTGTAGATGCAGATCAGCACTTCATGGTAACTCCAAGTTTCACACTGCTGTGATCTTCAACCCATGTGCCACTCCCAGTATGGTGATCCCTATATATAGGTTGTTCGAGGTCATGTGGAGAAGGGGGCTGATGGGATACTATCTTTTTTTTCAAATGATTTATTAGTTTATTGACTGTTAAATTGTCTACAATTTATTAAAGAGATTTTATTTAAAAAGATTATTAATTTTCCTTAAATTTAGGGCTAATGAAAGTTAAATTAATTTATTTGGATTTTGGGGCAGTTTGTTAAATCTTTTTTTTTTTTTAAGTTGCAGCTGTGTGAAACTTGCAGTTACCATGAAGTGTTGATCTCTGTGTCTACACCGTCTATATTTACATATGTTCTATCTCTGATATTGAGCACTCTTCCCTTATAAATAACACAACTTTCAAAAACCATGACAATAACAATATATATATAGTGGTACCTCTCTTAACGAGGACAATCTGTTCCACAAAATGTCTCGTTAGATGAAAATTCCTTAAGTTAATAATTAAACCTATGCGATTTCAGTAATTCGTTCCAAATAAAAATATCGGGCTCCTAAAACTTTAATAATAATCTTGTAAATAATGTATAAATTACTTCCTAAATAATGAATAAATACAAATAAACATGTAAATAATGTAATACATAAATAATTCACAAAATGTCCGTCCGTTTGTCTGTCTGTCTGAAATTAAGCATCTAGATACTAGATATAAATCTAGATAGTTATAAATGAAATGTAGATGATTCTAGATAATTTTATGAAATTTTGTAGTTTTTTTGTTTTTTTCTTACAAACTGAAAATATTTTGCTAAGAAGTTTTTTTTTTTTTTCCAATTGGGACCTCTCGCTAATTGAAATTTTGTTAAAAGAGTCCTTCCCTATGAGAGGTACCACTGTATATATATATGCATATATATATATATATGTGTGTTGATTTTTGATTATCATATAACAAATTTATAATTTTTCTTCTCAGTGTTTCATTTATGAAACATGACTTTTTGACATTCCAATTTTTTTATTATTCTAAACTAGAAGTACCTACACTGCTTTGCTTGACAGTACATTGAATTTTTAAATGGTCACCCATTCATTAACTTAGGTGATCATGTAGATATCAGTGTTATGGAAGCTTTAACAAGGTTTTTTCATTTGGGAAAATAAACAATGAAGGAGATTCTCTTTTCTTCAAGAATATCCAAAAGAAAATATATGAAAAAAAAACCCCAAAAACAGGATGTCAGCTATGACAAACAAGAATCTGTAGCAATTCATAGTTAGTGATATATTAATTTGCTAAGTTTCTGTATGAACTGACCACTTTTGTGCATCTTTCTTCTAACCCTTCAACCTCTACGTAATTAAAAAGGTTAGCTCTATCAGCAACCTGTGTGCTTCACTAATCCACTACATCATATTGAAACTGCTAGCATGCATCCTTTGCTTGCTTGTAGGGATCATGAGGCATTTGATCAAGAACCACATGCAGACTACCCAAGAAATGATAGAGATAGTGAACAGGCTGATTGGTGAGATGCATATCTTTATCCTATCATTCTTTTACTCTGTGTTACTGTCATTTTCTAGCCTGAAAAAGGAACTCAAGGCACTCATCTCCCAATTTTCCCCCCTTTTGTTATAAAACCTCCTTTAGGGTTTTTGATTTCTCTAACAAAACAAATATTTTAAGGCCAGTCAATTATTGGCCATTTTTTTTCTAATTCAGAATTTACTGAATTTTGCGCTTATTTACAAAAAATGCAAACAGAAATCTATGCAGTTATTTTTAAGAATTTGGAGGTTGTGGCTCAATTGAGTGGTCATTATGAGAATTACAAACATTAGTCCTTAATTTCCCTGATTTGGATTTCTACAGAAGAGGAGACTTCTATTCCTTTAAAAAGTCCTCATTACTTACAGCCAACTTTGATATTCAAAGGGATTTGAATGTCTATTATTCACTGTTAATCTCTGATAGGTGTTTATATTTTCTGCTTAGGATTAGCATTCCATTACAACTTTAAGTTTTACCACAAGAAGGTAAAATGAGGTTGATTTCTGCTAGGCTTTCGTACAACCAAAGTAGGTTCCATTATTTGCATACTACCCCTTTTTCATAAGGTTTTTCACGAAATATAGTCTCATTATAAAACAAAACCAGAAGTTGTTTCAGTAGCATGTTTAAAAAAATTACAGTCAGTAGTTTGGGAGTTATGACAATTTAAATTTGTTTCATTTTGTGTGAAACAGAATGTATAATGATGAGGTAAAACTTGAAAAAGAATTAATCTTTACCTGTCAGGTATGTCAATCATTGTTTTCTTTTTTTTCTTCTTTTTTTTAAAAAGAAAATAATGAACTTTTTGATATTTTAAAAAAATAATCTGTGTAGAAATATTTTCAAAATATTTTAGATTTAGTGTGAGTATATATACTCACACTAAATCGAAGATATTTTGAAAATATTTCTACACAGATTATTTTTAAAAAACCTTGTCCGAGTTTGAATTACTGAGATTTGAAAGTTTTGTAATTTAGATGATGTTGGTTTTAAATTTATTACTGAATGTTTAATATATAGATTTATTTTTTAATCAACTGTATTACATTTGTAAATGTTCATATTAAGTTCCAATAATAAAACGATATGAAAAAGTTGTTCTTTCCTTTATGAGTTTCATTTGAGGAAATACATTTTTATGCTGGAATTGTCTTTGCTTACAAAAAAGAATAAATGAATTATGCAATAAATTTGACTCACATGTATATCTATCTGTAACCATTAGAAATTATGACAATACACTGTTACAATTGTTTTCAGAAATTCTGAGATGAAGTATTTTCATTATATTTTAATTATATTATGGCTTGGCTTCAAGAACAAAGATTTGGGAGTGTTGCAGGCCCTGACCAGCCAGGTCTATGTGGGAGATATATATAGAGTTTTCATTTTTTTTGTTTTTTTATGAAAGGTGCATCCAGTACTAAATGACTTCTAAAGAACATTTGATGCTGGCTGAAGAATATATCTTCCAAAACACTGTTCTAAAAACAACAAAGATGAAAATTCTAATCTGAAAAACATACAATAAGACTTTTAATATAATTTTAACCATTTTATTTCTAGCTGAAGTACCCATCTATACCGGGTTAAATGTTTTAGGAGTAAAAAAAAAAACTAAAACTTTCAGACTTGTAACGAAAAATTTCCTTTCACTTTTGACCCCTTAAAGAATTTAATATAAATATATAAAATAAGAAGTTATATATGCGTATATATGCATATTGAACAGAAGGTAAATAGAACCACCATTCTCTAAAACCTTTTCCCAAAACTTTTTACTTCAAAACCTTCCCTAGGTTCAATGAGTATGCATGCCAAATTTGGTTGGGCAGTGTCCATGTTTAGGTGATTTCTATAGCATGACAGACAGACACAGACAGACGGTATGACACCTCTCACTTATATATACAGATAACATGCCTGCAGAATGTCTTCTGTGTGGTTTAACTTTACACTCTAGTTTATTTCTAAGTGTTAACTCTTTTACATGCTAGTAAAACATGAAGATATTTCTGATTAATTTATGAAAATAATGTGTATGCTATTAACATATAATGTGTTATCAGTGTTAAAAAAATACATGTTTTAGTCAGTTTTGTTTTACCAATTTAAAATCATTATCAAACTATTCTAAAAAATCAAACTTGAAATAATCAATAAAGATTATTTTACTTTTCAACAATACCAAGGAGTACTTTCTTTTAGGTTGAAAAGGAGTTTTCATGAAATATGTGTTTATTGTCTTCCATTCTAAGAGTTCATCCAGATTTAAATTACTATAACTTCTGATATGATATTAATAAATATTATATACACTGTTGTAAAGACTATACATTATATTAGATTGGTAAAAAAGTATGTGAGCATTTTATGCAGCTAACAAAATTTGTATTATTTCTCAAAAAAGAAATACAGGGCAATTATTTCATATAATCCCCATTTGTTATTTCTCCCTTTCTGCCAACATCCAAGCCAATCATAGATTGCTTTGCAATGGAATGAAATTGGTTTCAAATTAAAGAAAGTTTGCAGTGCCAATTTGATGTAGTCATTTTGGAAGCCTTTATGTTTTATGAAGTTCTACAGGGAAAAGAAAAGGTGGTAATCATAGGGTGTCAAGTCAGGCAAGTAGGATTGGCATAGCCAACTACAACAGCTTTTCGCATGTCATCCATGCAATGTGTGGTTTGGTATTACCATGCAACAGACAGATTTTATTCAATTGTAGGCATTTTTGGCAGTTGCATCAGCCATACTTTGCAGTTGTGTGCAGAACATTTCAGCAGTGATATTTGTTGGATCAAGCAGTTCCCAGTAAACAATGCTTTGTACATCCCAACAACAACAACCTTTTTCTAATGCATCTCTGGCTTTGGCATGGCTATTTTGGTGACACCCTTATCAATCTAGCTTTGAGCATCATGTTGGCATATAGGTATCACTTTATTATACTTCAGAGAAATCAATGAAGTGCATATATCCAAATTGTAATTTCAGTTGTCATTCATATATGAATGTAGTACCCAGTTTCCAAGTTTAGAGACTTAGTGAATAACTTGATTGCAATCAGTATGACTACAACCTAGTGGTTATAGATGATGGGGTGAGAGCAGTTAAACTCTCTCAGTTGACCAACTGTAGATTGGTTTCTACAACCAAGTGCAATTCATCCGGATCTTGCTCCAATGGTTATTCATTTTAAGATATGTCAATTGTTTTGAATTAGCCAGGCTGGGACTTGGTGACAGCTCATGAGCTCATATTCTTTCTCCAAACACCTAGTTGAGGTTGATTCAATTGAACTGAGGTTTATTTTGAAATTGGACACATTCTCAGTTGCTTGCAAGAAATGTTTTGTTTTGTTTTTTTGAAGGCCAAAAACTATGCTATATTTGCTTTATACTGTAAATGTTTGTCTACATTCTATACCTGGAATTTATAGAATTCTTTTATGTTTGAGAACATTCTAACCAACCTAATATTATTCAATGGTACTGAATTTTAAAATTGATAATGAGATGAAAATAGTTTAAAATAACCTAAATGCATGCCCTGAATATACATACAAGCATGGTTTTGGTTAGAAGTTGCCTCGCTAGATTAAACTGCTATAACTTCCAAACTACTCTTTAGAAAATGATACAACTGTAAAGATTATTTATTCTACTTTCTAATGATACCAAGTTTGTAGAAATACAATATTTTATTTCAATTTAGACCATGGTAATTAGTGGGTATACATGAAATCTGAGGTTTTTATTGTTTCAGTTCCTTTTGAGAGTAAGTTCTCTACCACGACTGATTTATATAAATTTGACATGTGCAGACAGATCTACTTTGGCATTCTTTATCTCACTCCAAGTAGTTCTCGGTGCTGCCAAACATTAGCTATAACTATCGTAGAAACTTGTTACATTTTCATCAACCAACAATTTTAGCTAAGTAACAAGATTTGTGAGTTTTATGACTATTTCATAAATATAAATGAATCATATATCCTGTGTCATTAAAATGATTTGAAAACAAAGCAAACATTATCTGCTCCAAATAAGATAAATAAATTACTCAAACATTTGCAAATGAAAGCTCTTTTCAAAAATAATGTAAATTTTAAAATCCAAATAAAAATAACTGAAGAGAAATGAAGAAAATAGTAATATATTAAGTAAACATAACACAAATAGACCAAAGAGAAATAAGTATGAATTTTAATTCTAAGAAAAGATTAGAAGTGCTTTGAAATTAGTCCAAATTATCTATTTCTTTATAAAACAAGAGTAAATCTTTTCATTTTTATGTAAATTTTGTTGATGTCACACCACCCTCACCAGTAGCAAACCAATTTGGAGAAAAGAATTTACCAAGAAAAAAAGAGAGATAAAATCAAGTAATAATTCAAATGAAAAGAACTGTAGATTGAGACAAAGGTCAGGTATGTAAAGGTAACATGTTTACCATTTGTAGATTTAAGTATATTTTTGTGAGCATAAATGGTACAAGTTATGGTACAACTGTTAGTAATTAAGTAATAATAGATTATTAGTATTTTTTTAAACTGTAAGAATGGATTCATGCCTTTAGCTTCTAATTTTTGTAAGTTTGATTCTGCTTTGTAGCACCTGCTAAGCATGCTGGCTGTGAATTCTTGAGAATATCAATTTCTTTAATTTTTTCCTTTTTAAGAACAATGTAACATATTTTCAGAGTTGCTATATTCTTTTCCAACTCCTCCCAATTCAATAAAATGTTGCTATTGCTTTTGAAACTTATTAAAAAATACAGACACAGTATTGAATCAATGATTTTTTAAAACCAAAACTTGTATAAGAGGATTCTTAAGAAGAATGGGGTTCTAGTAATTTCTAAGAGCAAACTGAACCAGAACTTGAAGGGCATATATTCAGATTCTGAAAGGGCTGCTCCATTGCTGGAGATGAATAGCTTGTTCAACTGAACAAGATCATGTGTCCATGAGTTCACAAGCTACCTATTGGGAAGGGCAACTGGACTCAACTGTAGTCTATATAGATTGTACCAGAAATGTCCAAGAGTGCTATGTTGTAGAAGCCACTCAGGTCAGCCTGGTGACCCTGAGTTTGCCTCTGGAGTGGTAGATTCTGAGTGGCATGTTTATTCCAAAGAAAGCTAAAACAGTTCAGGCTATCTTGAAGAACATTGATGGGAAAGTCCTGTTTAGCATGCTATGCATCAGGCTGATATATCAATTTCAGGTACAGAAGGTACACCAGAGTGCCTTGAGGATCCTCTCTTGATTTGGGATACAATTATATCATACAGGAGTGGAAGAAAGAACATCCACATGCTTTGGCTTGATTTATTTATCATTTTCTATCCACAGTGTCAATAAAAGAGCCCTGAACTTCTTTTGGGTGCTTCATAAAGTGTTGGTGTTTAGCTCAGTTTAGTTGTAATGTCCTGGCTGCTCCTTGAGATTGATATACTGATGAGACATGCCTTGTTTCTGTTGTTGTTTGCACTAGCAATGGAGTTGATTGTCCCAGGTGCATTTGGAGGAGCAAATGGACCTGTTATTAGTCTTAATAGTGGTAATAATGGCTTGCCTATAAAGGCATTTATTGATGATATTACCATTCTTACTGTGAGGGAACCAGACACAAAGCACATTCCATCTCATCTGGATTGCAGCTCAGGTAGTGGAAAGGACAGAGGAGAATCTCAAGCTTTCAGAGATAATCAGAGTAGTGCAAATTGACTGAAGAGGTCTTGGGTGATGGAGACTACAGTTTTGGTCCAAGCAGACCTATGGTAAAAGACAACTTGTTGTAGCGGAGGTGTGGCATGCAGAGGGTTAGGGCAATTAGAACAATTAGAGTTAACCCAAGTAGGATGCTTAGACAACATAGGAAGATGCTTCCTAATCCTATCTAATCTATATATGATTTGCTTCCATTTCCTAATGTGCATAGGTGAAGGCTTGGGCAGGCAGCATTTGGATATTGTTCTGACTTCTGAATACATGTGCTTTGTCAGGC
>VCCN01001744.1:53344-67009 GCA_006491835.1 Architeuthis dux
TATGTATATATATATGTGTGTGTGTGTATGTATGAAAATTTAGATTTCAGTTTGTAATATTCTACTCACTCAGTTTGCCTGTGGTCTTTGTATGTTTGTATAAGTTGTCTCACATTAGTTCTCCAGCTATTAATCTTCTCTCACCAGTATCACTGTTGTAACCAACTTTTGTAATTTGAAAAAGAAAACAAAACAAAAGGTAGTTTCTTCTCATGGTAATAACTTGGTTTTTTCCTAGGCTATTATGTTTTTACCTATACTAACATAAATCAGGTGATTTTTATATTAATTTCTCATTGTAAAAATGTATGTTGTTGTTAATTATCCTGTTTACAAGGTCTTTAACCAGATGATTGTTCACTGTAAAA
The DNA here is from genome assembly GCA_006491835.1 of Architeuthis dux. Taxonomy (NCBI): domain Eukaryota; kingdom Metazoa; phylum Mollusca; class Cephalopoda; order Oegopsida; family Architeuthidae; genus Architeuthis; species Architeuthis dux. Next base: position 53,713 of record VCCN01001744.1, read on the forward strand.
TAGAATGTATTATTTCAATTGAGGAAATATCATTTACTTGGTTTTTGCTCACAACAATTATTATTAAATTATTAAGTTCTTATATGAAGCTATCTCAGACTTTGTATTAGCTATCGTTTAGCTGATATTGCTGATGTATTGACTTTGGATAGATCGATCTACATAAATCTGACATTTTTGTACACATTGATACTTGATATTTGGTTATTACTTCACTCCTTGATATTAACAATTTTCATTGTCAAATGAAGAAATGAACACTTCTTGGTAATGTCTGTAAGTTTACATATTTAGTAATCTTGCATCTTTACATACATCTTTCTTTTCTTGTACATGATTCTTAATGAAAATTAAAATCACTTCAGTCTGGTTTTGATAATTTAAACTCTTGAGGTACAGTTTTTCTTACCAATAATAGTTCAAATTATAGGCTCGTTGTTTAGTTTTTTTAAAAAGTTTCTGCTTATTAATCATTTGTCAGAGTGTAGACATTAAACCCTACATTTCAAACATTTCAGTTGCTTTTTTCTTCATTATCGTCTATTTCTTCTGTTGGTGATGATGTATTTTTGGTGATGGGAGTTTTGTAGATGAATCAGATTATATATTTGTTACTGTTTGTAACTTAGGAAATTGTCATGGTATAGTTTAGGAGGTCCTGTCTATTAGTAAATGGTATAACTTACCAAGTTATTTGTTGAAGTATAATAACGTATTTTATGATATCAATCCGGTGATTAGACTAATATTGTAGTTCTAGCAGAAGAAGCATTTGGGATATTATAAGTAGTTACTAGTTCAGAAGTTCTTTGTGAAAACAGCAAGATTGTTATGCACAGTACATGGTCTCTATCATGCTGCATTAACTATGAGAAGGTCGGCATTTAATCTACAACACCTGAATCATGATGGTGGCTATATTTTGCAATAAGCTTATTTATCCTGCCTTTTTGCCTTCAAAGAAAAAAAAGCAGTAAAAATAAGTGTTACGATTGTGCAGCTAAAGATTCCTGCATGTTTTGTTTATTAAAACTCTACATATCCCAGTATTTTATTAGATTAGCTGTTCTGGCTATTATTGTCTTATAAGAAGAAAATAGATCCAATAAATATAAAAACCATTTTCAGGTGATGCCACAGCTACAATTGTGCACACTGACAGGTTTCCTCTCCTCCATTCTTTGTAGCCCTATCCTTCTGTCTTAATTTTGAAAATATGTAACTTCTAACCCAGAATGTATATATTTGTACATTTTATGTCTGAAAATAAACTTTGGAAAAATAATGAAGCTGTAATTTTATGAGCACTTCTGCCTTTTGTTATTTGCTCTGCTTATTTCTTAAGATCAAGTTGTTATTATACTCCCAACCCTTTTCCTTTATACTCTGTTCACTCTTTTGAGTTTCACAACCCCTGTTGCATCAAAGCATTGATCCCAAGGACAACACACCAGGGTCCTGGCCTTCTTCCCATCAACAACCACTATGTGGAATCAGCTCCCAATGTATACCTTCCACATCAAGGTCAGCCTCCAAGAGCTTGAGTTAAAACTCAGTCATATTATGTACAAAAATAACTCTACTCTCTATCAAATCCTTTTACAAATCCAAGAGGCCTGTAAAAGGTCATGGGCAATGCCTATCTCTTTGGATGCCCTTCACTTAGATCAAATATACTAAAAATACATTTTTAAAATTAAAAGTAATTTCTGTTTGAAATTCCCATGGAAGCCAGGTTGCACACAAAAGAAAAGAACATTGTGTGAGCCATTTCCAAAAGCATGCCTTCTGTTAGATACTTATGTGCAGAGGAGAGAAGGGTTTTGTTTATATTTGTTTTGTTTTTGTTTTTTTCTGAAAAAAATAAAACATTCATAAAAAGATAACAGTGAAATAAAAAGGAGAGGAAATGTCGGTATTGTCAATAATGCTTGACTGATGTATCACTTCAAAATGGTTTGTAATTATATCAGTACAGGAATACCTTGAATAGTGCAGTTTTGATTATTGTGGGTTTTGATGTAGTACGGTTAAGGTATTGCTGTACTAATTAATGTAACTAAGTATAAGTTGAAAAAAACATGCATTAAATTATAATAAGACTTGAACAGTACGGAAAGTTTTGGAACAAATTAATCGCACTAATCAAGGTTTACCTGTATTGAGCTTGACCTGGCTTCTATGATTACAGCTCAAAATTTATAACAAATCTTTACTTACAATAACTGTATTATTCATATGATTACATTATATTACTCACACACATGTATATGTGTAAGGAGACCTATAAGTAAGTTTAATGATTAGTATAATATGTGAATTTCTGACATTGAAAAGTTTTGACAGCCCAAAGTTACTGGGCATAGACCATTTCTAACAATGAATTTTTCTTGTTTTAATGTTAGTTCCTCTGCTGGGTATTATTATTTTCCATTATGAGACCGTTTTTTTTTGGTTTTTTTTCTTGAAGATTACTACATTAAATATTCACATGCTCACATACATGTGTGTATAAAATGACAGTAGTATTCATGCTGCCATTTCTGGTTGTACAAACAAGTACGGTGAGACTGCTTATTTTACAAGTAATTTCTATTGTTAAGTTTCAAAGGAAGAGAAATACTAAACCTTTTTCACTAACGCTTCAGATATGGTTATTCTGAAATTTCCTGGAACGATATCCCTACCTGCTATTTTCAAATTACAAATTTATTAAAGGAATCATCAATTTTTAGGAGAGATTCTAACTATAATTACAAATATGTGAGTTTTTCAGCTACGTAAATCTTACAATTATTTTAATTCATGAACTTATTGTCATCTTAGTTATTAATTTCAGCATTCATCCTATTGAATAAATCTGCCTCTTTAAGCAATACTTAGGTTATGTTTGCTACTTTTCATCAATATCTCTTTTTCTTCTAAAGGACTTTCTTTCTTTTCCAAAATATTTTCAGTTTTGCCCATTCTTTATTGAAATATCTTGATTTTTTTGCTTTGTCTTATTTTAGGACACTTTTAAAAAAATGTCATGTACTATATTCTATAGTACTTTTTCTACAAATTTCAATAACATTGTGGTCTTTTTATAAATCAATTTCTGATAACCAAATAGACAAAAAATTAAAGTTGTCAATGCTAATCAAATAAGAATAACTTCTATTGCATCCATAATATATTCATTTATAGATTTTCCACTTAAAATTAAGTTTGACCTATTATAATTATTTCATATTTGTCATACTCACTTTCAAAAAGTTGAAAAATTATGGTATCATTTGAAAAATGGCCTCCTGAAATTTCTCTTCCATAATTTTTGCAAATCTATCTTTCACTTGTCACTTAAGTCACTCAAATCTTTTGTTAGTCCACTCAGTAGTGATTCACTAAAAAAAAGTAGCATGTTGTTCACTATAACCTATAAGATCGCATGCCTCTTCTTTATATTATCATTTTCATATTTTGGTTTATTTTTTATCTTGAACAATAAATTTATTTTAAATATACATAGAGATTACTTGGAATTTTATATCATTAAGAGTTTAGAAAATGACGAGGCATTCATTGAAACAAATGGATTCTTAAGTTATTGAAGATCTAAAATTTAGTAGTTTATTCATTTCAGCAATTATGAGACAATTCTCTTACAAAGTTAAACTAAATGAGTAATTGTGAAAAATTATTAATCATGGAAAAGCCAGTTTAAATAGGTCAAAAGAGGTTAGTAACATTTTAAATTAAGTTTACAACAGATACATTTTTCTATGATTTTTCAACATCACATTTACTGAAATATTTTACACAAAGTTGGACATAGTGTTTACTATTGTAAAGTCATTGGACCTATTTTATAATAGATATTCAATGTAAGATATGAGTTCTTATACGTGATGGATAATAATTAGTATATAGAAAAAAATTGAATGAACATTTATGTTAATTGCATCAATTAGTAGTAATGTTTAAAAGAAGAAAATCAGTACATTCCACTGAAAAAGGGAGAAAGTTAAGTTTGATAATTCTTTTTGCAACCATTGGTTGGTAAAAAACAAATAGTTGGCCACAGTCTATTTTATTGGTCAAGAACTTCAGTTCTTTTATTTATTTCAAAAGTGAATGAAATATACATTGAATATCTTTATAAGTAAACTTCTTTTAAAGCTTTTAGCTTAAATGTTTCCTTATATTGTCTTAGGAATGATATATTGGCTTCTATTGCTCACAGACCCCTCAAACATTGATGGGCACTCCTAATACTTATGAACTGTTCTCTAATCTTTAAAACCAGTGCACAAAAGTTTTTAGTTTCTGAATGCAACATTTATGGTCACTTGTAAAGCAGACTTACCTCTTTCTCCCAACCCTTCTACAACCATGAAGATTTTTGTTCTTAGATATTGAAGTTCTATGCAAAATATTATGTGGTCATTTCCCCTCTTATATTATTTATTCGTTTAATGAAAGTATTTCTTTTAAAATTTTATTCTTGACAGTACACTTGCCACAAAACGATAACAAATACATATTTAAATGAAAGAATTCATAATTTCTTTTCTAAATTTATTCCAGAACAGCTGTTTTGCATATAATCTCAGAATTTGTCGACGGATACCACATTTATTTTTCTATTTATAAGCGGAAAAATGTTATCTCACAATCAAAGGCCGATGTTGGGGGAAGGCTTGAATGATACATAACTGTAATATGTTGACAATTTTGTTTACTTTTGTTTTTGATCTCACTTTATACAGCCTCTCCCATAAATAGCCAACTTACATATACAATCACTTTTATTTGACTAGAATAATTTGCCATGTTAATTTACTTCTCATGAGCAGCTGCCCCAGTAACCTAATCTATATAACTATAATCTATATAACTATGGATCTGGATTCTAAAACCAGAGAGCCACTCTCAGATGAAAATAAGTCTAACAAGAAGAACTATCAAAAATGAAATTGTTAAAACAGGAAAAGTTGTTTTCCTTTCCCCCCCATTTGTGATGATACTTTTTTCACAAGTGATACATTTTGCTGTAAAGTTGGGTTGCATTATACATGAAAAAATACATTCGAGCTTTGAAGTCGGAGGTTGTATTATATATAAGATCACATTACATATAGATATGATTCTTTTTCAAATCAAGCATGGTTTATATGCAATTTTTAAATCTTGATTTATTTTTCTTTCCGCAATGTAATGTAGTGAACTGGTAAGGACTATGGATAAATCTTATACACAGGCAATCTAACATTAATTCAATAACTGGTTTTACTCAAACTTTATTTCCCAATATTATTAACTTAATAATATAGGCCATGTTCTCAGTCATTTTATGCACTTGCTTTTTGAAGACCTACCTGTCTCAATTTATTGTGTTCTATTAACTTTTAAACACCAGTTTCCAAAACTTAATCCCAACTTCTTAAAGCACAAGTGGATCTTATCTACTATTACTACTCCAGTTGATTCATAAAAATACAAAAAAATAAAGTCTTTTGTATCTGCAAAAGTGTTTTACTTAAAACAATCATTGGTAATTAATAAAAGTTTATGAAGATTGATTTTTTAAAAAGTCATCTTATATCTAGTTAGATAAAGATAATTGTACTTCTCAATAAAATATACCAGATGCATAAATTGTTATGTTAGGTTAATGCATTGTTCCAAAGTGAATAAATAACTTTGATCTCAGAGTTTATGAAGATCACCAAATGAATGTATACGTAACTTGACCAGAAATCAAGTGCATGATTTTGATTTTTATTACATTTTTCAACCAATTTTCATTAATTTAATCAGAAAGATTAAATCAATAAAAATTTGTTGAAAAATTTCATAAAGATCAAAATCTGTTCTGTATAATGGAAGACTTTCTGAAGTTGCTATGATTAAATTTACATTTTTTTTATACCAAAAATCAAGTTATAAGGAAGCTATTCACTGAAAAAAGGAAGATAATATGGGTGATAATTGAAAACTAAAAGGATTTTAAAAATTTATTTAATAATGAAAATATAGACTAAAAAATTTGAGTTTCCTGTTTTGGTTTTGGGTGATCTGCTATGCTGACATTATTTAATACAAAGGTTATTAAGGGTGTTTATTTCATTAATTTTATAAATTTCTTAACAACATATTGTGCATATCATTCTAATCCTATTTGGTTTGGTTCATAATAAAAATGTTTGACCATCTTATGGGCTCTTTTAATACACCTATATATGAATACCATCATTTGTGTATGTATCTATCTTTTTTACTACTTAAAAATGATTCTGCATGTCAATGAATCCACTGGATTGCATTAGATGAAATAGATTAGGATCAGTTCTGCTGATTGAGAAGCCTGCCTAACAACATTTTAATTGGCACTGAGTTTGGATATTAACCTTTGTGCATCGTCATTGAATTTTTTGGCATATTACCAAATAATGGTCTGGGAATTTTCACTTGTGAGAGAAAAATGTATTAATTAAGTAAAATCATTTTATAAGTGTTATTCTATTTCAGTTTCAACTTTTCATGAGTAATACATTGACAATAGTGCATGGTTAATTTTTTTTCACAAAGCAAAATAGACAAAATTTTTCAAATCTATTTAATAATATTAGGCAACTCATTAGAATAACAAAAGGATGTTGATATATTTCCTAATAGCTTGTGTACTTTTAAATATGTATTTTGCACATTAAGTATCTAAACAAATTCTAAGGCAATAGATAGTAGCTTCATTGTGCTATTTCTTTTTTTTAACATGACATATGTATGAGGTGCTACTCAAAAGTTTGAGGAATTTAACCTGGAAAAAAACTCCTTTGTAGTAGTCCCTTATCTGCTGTTTTTAAACTGGCCCACAAAGTGTACAGCAAAAGTCCATACTATATTCAGTTCACATGCACTGTTCAGATTTCCAAAGTTTTGGGGTAACACCTCATATAGTTTATTCACATATTTCACTTATAAATATTCATTAAAAACTGTAAGTTGTTGCAATCTGTCTCAGTTTACATATTAATGCAAAAATGTATTTCCAAAAAGTTAATGATAATGTAAAATATTTTAAAAACCTATCCCAATCATAGTTACTTTTTTTTCAATGAAGATTTTTTTTACCAATCTGTAGTGATCTTGGCACCAGAAAATTAGTAACTATAAATTATATTGAAAATAATGTACTAGTGTTTGAATAGGAACTAGTCTTTTTATAATATAATTTTTCAGTTAACTTAAGGATAAAGTGCGTATTTGGCTTGATATTAAATTGTACTTTCAACCAGTGATTCCTATTCTGACTGAACATCTTTGAGGAGGAATGAAACCAAATGGACTTTCTCAATCATATCTGCAGAAGGAACAACAAAGAATCTGGAAACTGGCGTTGTGGGTTTTTACATTGTTCTAGGATTATTTCAGAAATATGAAGAAATTGAGTTTTATTTTTAAAACAATTGTTTCTGCAAAGTAAAAATTGAAACGGTTAATGAATATTTCATAAATGAAAAGTGCCAATCAATATGACTAACAAAAAATTATATAAAAATTCGACCACTAGTTTTCCGATAAAACTAATTCAAATAATCAATATAAAATAAATTAAATCTAGTATTGAAAGAAAGAGGTTATGGAATTCTAAACAAATGAAGTGCTAACAAGTTTATGTATGCTAATTATAATACATGTCAAATCAGTTGAACTAACAATATCATGGGTAGTATTTTAACTAGAAGAATATTATAAACCAAACTATTCTGATTAGAAATGTCAAGTTATGTATATTTTAGTGCTAAAGATTATAACAATACTGGCATATTCAGTGTCTCATTTAACACTTTCTTCCAATTGTTGAAAAAATGACTTATACTTCGGTTTGGGTACAATTTAAAAAAATTATAGTTGTAATTTAATTGACACTCACCATAGCGTGATAATCAGCAAGCTTATATTGTGTAGTGAGTTTGATCCTCACTGAATGTCTCTCTACTGTGGCCTTGCGCCGGAGTAAGCGGAGATTAGTAAATAACTAATTGTATTTTGTTTTGGTCATTCATAGCTTTTTAAGCTTTCTAAAATTTACATTCAAGTTTTACTGTGGTTAAGCTCTTAAATAAGAGAATAAGTTTATATAGATCACTTCAATTAAGTTCTCACGGGCACCTGCATTTAGATCTTACTTTATGAATAGTACAGAATTAAAGATCTAATCAGTAACAGATCCTGTTTTAATTATTTTTATGAACATTTCTCATATAATTTCCATCAAATGACAAGGGAAAAAGATTTCAAATGAGCAATCTTCCTTCTTCTTCAAAATGTTTTACTCTTCTGAATATTGAGAAAAGTTCAGTTACTATTAACACCAGAATCAGATATGAAGAAAGAAGAAAATTAGATTGAACAAATAAGAATTTTTAAAAAATTCTTGAAGGTCAAGGCAGTTAAAGCTCTTCCTAAATTCTAGCATCTTGATGAATGAGTTGAGATGTTTTCAACTGCTATATTTTCTCATGACCTAAACACTAAATTTTAAAAAATAGTTTGTATATGAAATCCTCAGAACTAATTTCATATAATATTTGTTCATATTTAATATTCATTGCAGTACATTATTAGGATTTTTACTTGGGAACTTTTATCAAGGAAAATGATGTTTCTCTATTGAGACTCTGTTTTTAAATAACTTAAATTTCTCATCTGTAACATCAACATTGCAAGTTAACATTTAGTGTTTTGCATGTTGTTTCCATGAACTTACAGCATTTATGAAATGAAGAAATTTAAGATACTTAAGAAAATTTGTTTAAAAAATAAACCGTATAGTTTGAATTCACAACATTTTCTTGAAACAAATTACTTTTGGAACTTATCAATGAAAACATTGACCATCAACATTTTTTCTGCAGTATTTCCTTTTCTTTCTTTCCTCAAGATATGACAAGTTAAAGGATTTTTTTTTTCATTCAAAAGTCAAAAACAGCTGACAGAATTCACCAGTAAGTTATGCTTGCAAGTTAACCAGTTATTCAGAAATTAACATTATTTTAGTTAGTCATTTTTAAAATATAGAAAATATAGAATGAATCTTAGAAAAATACCATAATGCAGAAGCCATTTACTTGGTAGTATGCAGAGAGAATATCATTGATTCATATAAGCTAACAATATTAAATTAATATTGCTACCCAAAATATTGCTAGAGTTAACCTTTCAGTCAGCATTCCCTTTTTTAATATGGCATGTAGAATTATGTTATAGTATAATTACTTACAAGTAGTTAGTGATGTAAAATTTGTGAACAGCTTACAAATTTCCAACTATCAGAGTTAAGGAGTGTTAGTTTAGCTGAAAGTCAAGGGGAATAACTCGTTGGATATTACAATTTAGCCAATTTGCGAGTTTTTAAATTTATATTATTGTAAAAAAGGTAAACTTTAGTTATTTGATTTTATATATTTGTTTACTGAATTTTATTTAAATAGGAGTAGAAACATTATCTGCATGACTTTTTAAAAACTTTACTAATAAATAAATGATTTCATATCCACAATTATGATTTATATAATTTTTATTATATCAGTATTATTTTTGACACTGTTATATTGTTGTTAACAACACACACTAGAATGATGGTTTTTTTTGTTTAAATTGTGTTGTTATATGATCTTTACATAAAATAATAATTAAAAAATGGCTAATTTGAAGACAACCAATATGAGTTACTTCCCTTTGTCATAACTAAGCAAGGGAAGCAACTTATATGGAACAATATCTTTATTTATCAATGTTTAATTTTTTTCTGGTGAGCATAAATTTATTCTTTCCATTTTAAACACAGATTGGTAAGATAAATCTTAATGCCATTTTTTTCTAAAGTAAAAGCAAAATGATTTTTTATATCGAATTTTTATCTCAGGTTTTGAGAAAAGTTGTTAATATTCAATATGTTTCCCTGCAGCATTCTGGTCAGTCCATTCTCCAGCCTTCTTCAGGAAAGAAATAGTTTGTCCAATGCAGAATATGTGGTCTACATTCTGGGCCTGGTATTACTATGACAGTTTTCAACACATAGTCAATTCTTTGTGTGTGTGTGGTTCCATATCTGTTACTGTCATCCTGAAGTCACATTTTTTGTTTATCTGCTTTGTGTGTGTGTGTGTGTGTGTGTGTGTGTCAGCTTTGTTTCATTAATCAGTATCTGACAGAATGTTCAGGCCTGCACAATAACAAAACACTTTTCAAAAATACCTGCCCCCCGCCCCTGCCATTGCAAAATTTAGGCATCCATCCACCCTTCATCCCCCACAAAATATGACCAAAGACTGCACATAAGAGAATACAATTGTGAAACCAGACACCCATACAAGAAAAGACTTGAAGAGCACTGTTAAGTTATGGTCCCAGGGGTAGACTATAAAACTGGATTCTGCAGATCCCATGGAATTATATGGAATGAAGATGGCATAATTGATACAGAACCATATTAGAAAATACAGGGAATAACAAATTTTGCATTCATGGAATTATCTTTAAAAATCCTGTTAGTAAGTCCAGTGTGAAAATTAATACCACATGCAAATCAATAATTTACACAAAAACAAAACAGGAGAAAAAAGCCAAAACAAACACAAATGTCATAGAGGAACAAGGGGGAAACAGCAAAGAGGCATAATCCAAAAGCAACACAACTTGTCATTAACATCTAACAATGTTATGTGGTTAATATAGGAAGATCAAACAAAGCTCATAGACAAGCAGAAAAAAATCATTCTCCTTAGGATGAGCATATAATGACAGACACGAAGCTACAAAAATGAAGACCTTAGAATCAACCTGGCATTGAAAATGACCATGTGGGACTCACTATGTCAACAAGAAGGTATTAAAAAACAAGACCTGAATCACAGACCATATTATAAGCAGAATTGGTCAACAACAGTCTGCATTTCACCTGAAGAAGGGTAGAGAATGGACCAGCTTAACATTATTGGCAAAACCAAAAAGATTTAGGTTACTTCCAAAAAAGAAGTCATTGACAATTATTGGTAAAAGAATGATTATTGATTTTCAAGATTATCATCTCAATTCATCAATTTAGAGGATGATTTTTTAAAATCTTTGAATGGTTCAAATTCTGTGTTTTTATTTTTATTGGTTCAAAAACTTTGTTTTCCCTTTTTTCATTCCACGAAGTTGTTGTTTAATGCAAATGAAAGGTGAGAGTCATATTTAATAAATTTCACTTAACTCAGTAAAGGTTTGGTTAACTCCATTTTATCTTAGCCAATCTTTTTAATTATTCTGGAAGAAAATTCCTTAGCTATTTTTTTTTCTGAACTACAGAACTGATTCTAGATTGTTTAATGTCAGAATGTACTGCATTACACTTTTTGCATATTTTTACTTTATTTCTCCATTACTTATTAAACATATTTCTATTATTAATTTTTCTGCAAGTCTTTACCCAGTATGTTTTCTTACAATATTTCTAAGGACAATGATATTTAAAAAACTGTTTATATTATCTTTATACAGTAATGATTTTGATGATTGTTCTGTGTGTATTGCAATAATATAATGTATAATAAGCACATAGTCAAAGTTCAGAGCTATTTTTCATTTTTTTAAATAACTTTAAGAATTTTGACATTTTAGAAAAATATCTAAAAAATTAATAATGATAAAAGCTGTTCATGTAAGTGCATATAACACTTAATCCTTACTGATGACTTTTAGAAATGCTAGAAAAAATGTCTCTAAACCTTGCATGGTCTTCAGATTTAATTTTTGTTGAGTGTTTTTAGAATGTTGAAAATGAGAAAATAATCTTTTCATCATAACATCAACACAAAACTTGAAATTTTTTTGTCCTATTGCTCATGTTTTTCACTTGAATTTGTTAACTCGTAAAATTCATAAACCACTTGTAATTGACAGTGGAACTCTTCAATGAATAGCATAAAAACAGTGGAACTATTCTGTGAAATGAATAAAAAAAATTTAAAATGCACCAAATGGTCAAAGGGAGATAATTCTAATCACAAGTTATTTCCCTTGAAATAGACATTTTTTGTGTGTAAAATTAATAGTTAAAATTGTATCTTATAAAATACTGGAATCATGAAATTGATTTCAAAATGTTTAAAGTTTAATATCATTACTTATTTAATATAAATCACTTTTTCTATGTCATTTTCTTATACAATAATTTTGTCTTAAGTGATATATAAACTGGAATTACTGTTCTATAATTAGAATTTCATTGTAATTAAAGAATCTATGCAGCCATATTTACTGAAATAATGCAAGCTTTATATTTTATATTAATGAACAATTATTTAAAGTGAATTTTTACATTTATATAATCATTATAGTTAATTTCAATGAGGTAGTTGGAATTCTTTTTACTGGATTAATAAATTTGATTCTTTTATTAATTCAAATGGAATATAATGTCATCGACTTTAATATGTTTAATTTTGATTAAATTATGAATAACTTATTATTAAATGTCAATTGCATCATAATTAAATATTCTATGCTCATTTTTTATATTGATATCAGAATAATTTTGAAAAAGTAGAGAAGTTTTCTCTTGCAAATAGAACTGTGTATCATAGAAATGTCATTTTAAAAAAAATTATAGACTTGTTTTATCGGCATTTTTGAGATTTTTATATATTTTTTATCTGTAATTGCAAGATTCTTAAAAATGTATGGGAAGTTTTGTCTGAAGATATGTTAAAGATGTTAGAATAACTCATTCTTAAAATTAACAAATTTGTGTTTTTGATCAAGAAAGATATTGTTTGATAAAAACCTTTCATATATTCCTTTTTTTAGAATGAATATATTTACTCCTTTATTTTCAAGTTTTGTGTTTATTCCTTCTGTATTATCTGGGTATTCAATTTGAAATTGCCAATTATCTGTGCTATCTGGATATTTTGTCAATTATTTGTGCTATCTGGGTATTCAATTTGAAATTAACAATTTGTTTAAACATAAAAATAAACTGAAAAGCTTTATAGAAAATAATTATTAGTTTAAACATGTTCCATCTAGTTAGCAAGTTGTCAATTCCGTTTCCAAAGAATTCTTTAGTCAAAAAACTTCTGAAGGCTTCTTCAATTTGGTCAAAATGCTTGAAAAAAATGTAATCTATAGGAAAGAGTTCAGGTGAATAGACAAGGTGGGGTAATGGTGCAGTCAACTTTATTAATGCCATTTTTGCAACACAAAACTGGGTGCTGTTTAGGTTTTGAAATAACAATTTCAAACCAGACTAATATATATATAT
>VCCN01001744.1:97504-120655 GCA_006491835.1 Architeuthis dux
CACTTATAGTCAGTAGCCACACTGATGAGTTGTAAGACGACAGAATACCGCTGCATGTGGATTTGGCAATATATATATATATGTATGAGGAAGAGAGATGCACACATTTTTTAATCACTACTATCCATAACACTGGTTTATTGCTAGGTTTAGTTAATCAATACTACCTTTGACACTGGTTTATTGCCTGATTTAGGTTATTCATATGTTCTGACATATGTATCTGGATTTCTTCCAGCCATTAATGTTCATAGTAGAAACTTGAAATTCTGCACACACACCCCTCAATGAGTAGGGAAAATGTTATTTTTGTTTTTAGAGTGGTGTTCAATATACAATGTAAGTTTATGCTAAATTGGTTACTAGTTTGTGCCTTCTTGAAAATTTAGACTTTTTTAGTGATCACAGCTCAACTTTTTAATTGATCACCCCCAACACAGCATATATGGGTGGCAATGATTCATAATTTCCCTTGGGATGCTAGTTATTATTTTTTTCTCTTTGTGCCTTTATCTATATCTGTCACAACAATTGTGAAGAACAAGAGCGCTTTAGAATTTGGTTGTATTTCTTCTCAAGTTACAATTATTGTTGTCTTGGATGAGTGAGTAAAAGGAGGAAAATATTTGCCTCAATACAAAATTGATAAAACGTGGCTAAGTAGTTACAAGATTATGTGAGCTTCCTGGTAGGGGACCCCCCCTGAAAGGTGTGTTTATGGTTGCATCTAATTCTATCCTTATTGGGGTGGTTTTATTTTAAACTTTTCTGCTGAGAACATGAATTTGCTCTATTTATTTAAATTTAATTTTTGACTGCATTGTTTTTAGTTTTTATTATTTTTTTCTCTGTTATCCTTCTAAAATGACATGCTTGCAACCAGTCCACATTGAAGTCAGTGATCGTTTATTTATTCGTCACAAAAAAGTTCAAAATTTAATCTGAGACTCTGTGTGTTCACTTTACTCTAAAGCTTTTGGGAAATGCATCAATCGACCTTCTCTGTGCTTTGTCGTGACAAAAGTCTTGTCATTGGCACACTATGGTGGTTGATAGAAGAGGGTGGTCAGGCTAGGTATTCATCATGTGTAGCCCGGAAGTGAACATCATCACTCCCAAAATAAGAATGAAAAAAACCACTCATTTACACTTAAATACTCAAAATATTTATCAAAACGACAGTGAGTTTCAACCAAAATTAAATTCCAATGCCTGACCATGGAAGATGCTAAAATCCAACACTCTTGCACTGGATGATGCTAAATTCCAAAACCCAGGCACTAGAAGATGCTCAATGCTAATGCCTGGGCCATTGAAAAACACCAAAGGAGGTGAATACTTTTGTTGCAAGGCACTGTATTAAAGCTACTAAATTTCTATTTTCATAAAAATGGCTTAATAATTTTGAGTTTTTAACAAAAGACAAATGAGTATTATACTTTATATACTTATATGGAATCCATATCTTAGGGAATAGGAAGATTCAAAATAATAAAAGGTATAGATAACATCCCAGCTAAAAAGTTCTTTACACTGAAGAAAAGAAACAACAACAAAATATATAAAGAACACTGCAAAATAAAAACTTCTTCTCTCAAAGAGTAATAAAGAACTGGAACTCACTAGTAGAACACAATCCAAATATACTAAAAACAAAAACAGTAAATAACTTCAAGAATAAATACAACAATTACGACACAAAAAAAACAAAAAAACCTTTGAAGAAAATAACTTAGACAAAGAGGCTAAATACAAGCACAAATACATGTATGCTTTTTACTCGCAAAATTTTCATGTGGTTAACAATTTCATTTTCTTCCATACTGACTGTTAAGAAAACTACTGGAAAGTTATCCTCTCAAAAAATGTCTCATTTAAAACCATTATCATAATAATACATCAAAACTGTCTGCCCATCCTAGTTTTGAATGTAATGAATGAAATTTGGCAATCTTTCATTGAAGGGACCATGCCAGTTTCAGCATTTTAAACCATTGGCGATATTTGCTATGGAAGATCATATGCAGCAGAGATGGTAGGCAATATAAACATAAACAATAATACAGGGATATACTCTAAAGCGACATTAAAACTAATCAAAAAGAGGAGAAATATGGAGATAAGAACTAAAGAAGATGAAATCAAAAAAGCAGAACAAATTAATGAACAAGAGAAGGAAAAGGAAAGAAAAACATGAAGAGGCTATCAGAAAGGGGAAGAGTTTAAACACACCCGAGCCGCATGCAGATCATACCTGCAAACAACAGATGCTTGCACTAAAGGATAAATTATCAAAAGTAGGGACAAGTTGTCAAGAATAACTGAAGAATACTACGAAAATTTGTACATTTCAAAAATAAAAATACCACCAACTGATAAGCCGATAGATACTAATGATATCTCAGACATAACAGAAAACAAAGTAATGTTTGCATTACAAAATATGAAACTCGGAAAAAGCTCCAGGCGAGGATGGCATAACGACAGACCTTCTAGAAGATGCAGGAGAGATCTTTCACAAAGGACTAGCACAGCTATTCACTCAGTGCATAAGAGAAAGAAAAGTACCTCAAAACTTCTAGGAATAGTGATCCTACTCCACAAGAAAGGAGATAACCATGACCTTCGCAACTACTGCCCTATTACGCTATTACCTAACATATATAAACTATTCACAAACAGACACTAGATGAAAATCAATCACGCGAGCAGGCAGGCAGGCAGGCTTCAGAAGTGGCTATTCAACAATAGATAACCTACATACAATAAATCAACTAATCGAAAAGTCATTAGAATACAACAAACCATTTTGTCTGGCCTTTTTAGATTATAGAAAGCATTTAATTTGGTAGAACACATGGCAGTCTTCAACTCAATGTGAGAACAAGGTGTTAACGAGAATTACATACAAATTATTCAAAACATATACGAAAATGGCACTGCAATAATTAGAATACATAAAGATACAAACAAGATAAAGATAGCAAAAGGAGTAAGACAAGGGGATACAATATCACCTAAACTATTTACATCGAGCCTTGAAAGCATCTTTCGGAAAACTGATTAGGATGGAATGGGAATAAACATAGGAGAATATTTAAACCACTTGAGATTTGCTGTATGATCTTCTGTAGCAAAATTTGGCAATAGTTTAAAATGCTGAAAGCGGCATGGGTCCCTTTAACGAAAGATTGCCATACATTTGTGTGCAAGCGTTTGTCTTAGTACGATTTTTCCCAAAGTGTACGCTGCGGCTCCACGCAAAGTAATAACGAATGAGAGCGAGAAAAGTTTAGGAGCCTTTGCAAATTTACATTTTACTTGTGTAGAGTGGCTTTGTTTGTGATCAGCTGAGACCTATGGTAGTTTAGAGTTTCTCTTTCTCAATTCGACATTTGCTCAGACAATTCAAGTAAAACACTGTCAAAAGACATATATTCCTCACTTTGAAACTGACAAAAATATCTAAACTTATTAGCAGCAACAATAATGATATTTTGTAAATGTCAGAAAGTGTTTGAACTCCAAAATGACACTTATCAAATAAACAGAAATCTTGTTATATCAAATTTATAGACTTTAGAGAGAGAGAAAAAGTTTCAAACAGATTGTTTGTAATAACTATGACTCAATAAATATCTAACAAATAACCCCAAACACTTTCTTCAGGAGATTGGTAGAGATATTAGTATTGCCTATCTTTCTGAGGCTATCTGTATGAATGTAACTATATTTGTAACAGTAACCAGCCACTCACTGACTGACTATTACGTTGTAGTACAGATGTCTTTTTCTTTTCTTTTTATCTGCTCCGCATTCCATACCTAATTCGCTTGAGGATGGCAACTTAGGATATTCTTACCTTTTTACACTGACTGCAAAGTTTACAGCTAAGAAGAAATAAATGGACAAGTACAAAACAGGCGAAAAAGAAGTCCGCTTTTTTCTTTTTTTTTAGTGTCAAGAGGTTTACAGATTAATTTGGGGGTGTCCGTAATAGTAAAAAAAATTAAAAGAAAAAGAGTCCCACCAGTGGATTTATTGTTTTAAAAAGAGAAAGAATAAGGATTGACTTAACTTTAACTTCTGTTTACAAAATGGAAGATAGCCTGTTTGTTGAAGTTTCTATTACCACCAATGAATGCACTGTTCCCATTTATTGTCTCTTATCGAGTCAAGAGTTTTTCTGCCGAAATGGAAGTTAGGAATTTAGTCCTTTTATTTCAAATATAAGCCGACGCACCACCATATCGTTGTTTGTTTCTTTTCCGACCCACATCAACGGTACCATTAAACGTATGTTTATATTGTTAATGTACAATCGATAAATTGTTTGACTGTGTTTTAAATCCTTCTCTTTAACAAAAAAAACTGCTATTTGATTATTTTAGAGTACTCTTAGGTATTGTTTTTAGCATTTATGAAAGACTGATCGTCTAACTAGTTCAACTGGAGTGTTGTGTTGAGGTTGGGTTCACTCTCTAATTGTGGTACTTAATAGTTTACGCAGTAGTCAGAAAATTGTTTGCGTGTGTGCGCTCATATGTAGACATACATCCATACATTGCGGACTGCCGATGAATGTGCTGAGCACGCTCACTACTTCTATCGTTGGTTTGCTTGCTTGGGTTGGCAAACTGGCTAGTGAGTGAGCGAATAAAGCAGACAGCCAACATTTCAGTATGGGATATCTTAGGAGGCCCCTGTTGGTAGCAGCAGTATCACTACTACCCACGCACCCCTCGTTTGCCGGAGTCACTACCACCACCGCCAGTACAAGAAGCAGCATCTCGTTCTATTATTTCCCTACCACACTAATTCCAGCTCCATACTATTACCACTGCTACGACTGTTAATCGTTGCGATTGGTGCTGGTCTCACGAATGGCACTAGCAGCTGTACCGGGCAGTTTTCGCGTCGTTTGTATATACTTTTCAAGTTGTTACTACGATGACAAACCAAGTGTTTGACCAAACAATATGACAGCGTGCATGGATATAGCAGCTGATTCCAATGTTTCTAGCAGACCCTCTAATCGATCTCGCACGGACCTCACTACGGCTAAACTGCTTGTCAAGCGCTGTAGAATTGGTACCACACTGGCGTTTGGAGTTGTACAGGTGAAAGCCAAGGCGAGTTTCGTTTCTATTTTTTCTTTCCCCCCTTTTTTAAAAGTCCTTTTTATTTATAATTTTGTACTGATTCCCAATACATCAGAAATACCAATAATAAACATTAAGACTTTCTCCTATACCCTATCTTCTCAGTATAAGTTTTTAGTTCTTGCTACAACAACTAAAACAAATTAAATTAACAATGTTTTGCCAAAGTTGTGCAAAATATTTTAATCATTGATTGAACCAAACTTCTATTTCCTTTCCTTATTGATAGTCTCTTTTCAAACTTCCTGCAACAACTAATACTGGTTACCTTTATTTTTAATTCTGCTTTCAAAGTTGTTGAAGGGGAAAACACTTCAAAATATGGGGGTGTCTGTGTGTGCTGGAGTTCCGTGTCTTTTGTAGCTAGAAGTACTTGACATCCTTTTGTCATTTGAGAAAATACATGATTCTCAGTGGTCCATGGAACTACAAACGTTTTTTTTATTCGATGTCTTTCAGTTTTAAACTTGTTTAAACCTCCACGAGTGTTTCTTGAAAGTTTTACAAAGCTAAGGATTTTAAAGCTATCGTTTGATATCCTCACAAATTTGATTGAGATAGACTCTAGTACTTTTACTTACTATGAATACATTGAGAATGTTACTTTTTCCTCACCCATCCCCACACACAAAAGATGTGTGTGTGTCATATGTCTGTCCATCCATGAGCTGAATGTACCAATTAACATACAACAGTCAAATCCGCCTCTGTCACTTACTATCTATTTTTTGTACCCTCTTCTCCATTTATACCTGAGTTGGTCTAGGTCTATCTGTTAGCAGAGCTGTGTTGCTTTGGTAGACTTACTCATGATTATGCAATTTTTTCTCCTGATAATCCTATGTGATTCATTTAATTCTAAGGAAATAATTTAAACTGGTGTCATTTTTGTAATAATTTTACCAGATATTTTCGAGATGGGTTTACCATGAAAATATGCTATATTTTGGTATAGTTGTGTTGTGATATTCAGACCTGCAGAACTTCACTGATCATTTTCTCTAGCAAGCATTAGGCATTTCTTCATCTCCAATTGCCCTCACCCATTGATGCAGAAGGAAGAAATGAGCACACGCGCACACACTATAATTACATGCACACATAATATGCTTATATTTTCTTTTTCATATATTTATATTTGCAGATTGATTAGAATTTCCCATTTATGCACTTAGGTATGTGTGAGAGGGAGAAAATTAAATCTTTTCTTTGTAAAAAAAAAAAATAACAGATACATCTCTTTTTAATATTCAACTTTATATAGGATTTTTGAGGACATATTTATTAAGAGACTTAATATTAAGCATTTAAACATTCTTATAATGAAATGTAAAGGAAAAGCAACTTTATATTTTTGTTAGTGTAGAAAATAACTCTGAATTGTCGATTTCATGCCCTGTTTAGTGTGTACATATTGACATGTCATCATCCTTTCTTAGTTTACTTGGTGTGGTGTGTAATTACTCTGCCCATACAGGTATTTGGGTCTTAGTTTTTCTGTCACAAGCAACACTTTCTATTATCTTGATTTGGATTCTGCTGAATATTTTCTGGTCTATGCATTTTTCAATTTGTTTCTGTCTATCTTAATATGAATTACAGCTGTGCTACATACTGATGTTATTTTTTTTTATTGATACTAATACCAATTGTTGCGTGAAATTCCTTAGCCATAGAAACTTTTCTTTTTCTGACCTTCATGGAATGTATCTATCTCTGCCTGTGGGCCAAATATAAACTAAAATACACTGAGATAGTTTTTTGGTTGAGCTTTTTATTCTGTGAGATATGTTTGTAATGTCTGCCTGTGCCAAATTTTTATTGTTGCATAACTTTTGAGCACAACTGATAAATGAAAGTAAAATCTCTTTTGTTACTCCTGTCAGTGCTCTCTGTAGTTGTGACATAGAATATTAGCCAAGCAATCGATAGCTTTATCCATTTATAACACTTATTCTGAAGTATTGTACTAGGTCCTATCTTTTGTGCACATCCCCTTCTCTTTTCTTTTAACTTTGTAGAAATGTGCCTTTAGTTTCATTATCTATCAATTTTGCCTTCTGGGAATGAGTCATCTTTATAGCAGTATATATTTTTTTTAAATCAAATGTGTTTCAGGAGTTATGTCAATTCAAATATCAGTGTTTACTTTTGTTTTTCTCACAAAAAACACGATCACAAGATGTAAAATGTTAAAAAGCACATAATCTTTATTTCTCATGTATTGCAATTGTAGGTCATCACATCATAATTTTAAAAAATGAGAAAATGTTTGGCTTGTCATTTTTTTCATAATGATTTATGCAGAAGTATTTTTAAAATGCTTTGTTAGTTAACATATTTTTCCTGTTCTCTCTTCAAATCATACTTGGAATTTTTGTAATTTAGATTATGTTAATTATTTTTACAAGAGTTTTCAATTCTAATTGATGTGTAAACTTTTGTACTGTTTGATTACATGTTTAATATTTAATTATATTTATATATCTACTTAAGTTAACAGTATTAGATTTGTAAATGAACACTTATTCTGTTATGAGCTTCATTTTAGTTATTCTAATTTTTTTATTTCCTGATTGTTTTTAGGGCAAAAATTTTGTTTACAAAAAATTAAAATGAATTGCACATATGCAGTCTCTCCCAAATGCACTAAGATACTTTTTCTACCAATGTCTATTGTTAGTTGCCAAAGTTCTGATACCCACTGAATAGATTCCTGGTAGATATAGCCAGCCCACTGTCAGGTTCATCCTATGTAAAGAAATCAGCCCACTTTGTGGAAATAAAGATGCTTCAATTAAGTCTGACAGGCAAGCTTTGATATTCACCAAGGTTCCAACAGATAAAATCCTGTGGTTCAAGAAAAACCTATTTCTTGTAGAACATGCCAGGATCCCAATAGTCATCCTAATGAAAATGTTAACATTCTGTATGCAGAAGTGGGATCTGACATAAAGAAGTCATAACTATGGAATCAGCACTGGAGACAATGATGGCAAAACATATACATGAAGTACTCATGTAGCAACCCCGACCAGAGATGATCGGCATAAAGTACACCCTCTAAAGTAATAACTATTCTCAATATCAGTAACCAGCAGCAGATGTACAGGTTCGAAAAACAATTGTAAACCAGCTACAGTCACCCTCCCTTACAAGATTCAGAAGATCCGTATTTCTTACAACCTCAGGGCAGATTCAAGAGTAATTCCACTCTATGCAGATATCTCAATAGAATTAAAACACATGACCAAAAAATGTGTGTATAACAGTTGTGACAGGACGAGACCAGTCACCCGCTAAAAATAAACTTTGAGGAATATCAGAAAGCTATAATTTTAAATCAGGTATGGCTGATCGTGTGTGAAGAGAAAATAGGACCCACAACTCCTATGGAATGAAGTCAAAATAATATGCATAGATCAACTTAAGAGAATAAAAATAAGATTGACTTGAGCATATCAGCCTGTCACTTTTGAGACAGGGTACAAGATATGCTCAAGTCAGCCAATCATCATAGATATGAACGTCATATGGGAGCCACTAATTAGGAAAGGACATTAGATTTAAGGCTTCAAAAAATTATCTGTCATGTCCTACAAGACATGACCTAGTGGATAAAAGTGCTGGTAAAGCTCATTTGGTTCCCGGAAAGTCTTATGTTCAACCTCTGTGTCAGGCAGATCAGCATCATAAGGAAGAACTAACAACTGAAATCCCTTAGAAATGACAACAGCAGATCATCATACCCCCCGCCCCTCCTCATGGATCAAATGAAGAGTTCTGCTCAGCATTGCTGGAAGGTTACCGAATGCAACAGGCAACTGAGGAAGATTGGAGAGCAGCCAAAAGTAATGATAAAAGCAACAAAAATGAATAAACTGGTCTGGATTAATTCATCTATAATATTGAACAAGAATGATTGTTCTGCTACTGTGTGTGAAGATAGTAGCTATCAATGACCTTGCCATCGCCATCAACTTGGCCATTACTGGTCATTACTGTCAACCATCAAGTACATTCTTGATGCACTGTTTCCACTGGGTCCTGTTGGCTGCCAGATCTTTCAGAATTGTCAGCCAAGTGGTTGGGTTCTTTTCCTTCACCCCCCCCCCCACACACACCCAACCAGCCATGGCACTGCAGTCGACAACAGCAAGGGGATGACAGTCCTTGTGGCACTTCTTCTTCCAAGTCATCATGGGAGCTCCTCACAGTCTTCTCCATGATGGCTTTGGCTGGCTTGTAAGGGTCATGTAAAGAAGCCTCTCGTAGAACATGTCCCAGCCATTTAAGTCTTCTTCTGGTGATGACTATACTGAATGGAAAGCGCCACCAAACTTTGGCATTTGGCATCTTGTCCTGCCATTTGGTCTACAGGATCTGACGCATACATTTATGGTCAAATGCATTCATACTAGCCTCATCTACTTGATGCAGTGGCCGTGTCATACCCATAAGACAAGGTGGAGCGGACCACTGCTCAGTAGTCTCTTCTCTTGGTTTTTAGAAGTTATTTTTAAGAGAAAAATCAATTTATGCTCTGTAACAAAAATTTACACTGTAAATTGACCCCCCACCCCCTGGCCTCGACACACACACTAAAAACCTATTTTGGAGGAATTTTTAAAAAAACAAACATTTTTTTCTAGACATAATGAGCAGATGTTTAAATTTTCATACATTGATAGCCAACCAGCCAGACCAACTTAAAAACTGAAGAAACCTATGTCGATGTTGACAGTTTCTAACATTTACATTAAATATCCAAGATTTTCTTACCTGAGGAATCAAATCACTTAATAAAGATGGGATTTTATAGACCTTAAGAGATAAAGTTGTAAAAGCCACATTGGCCATATATATATCAAATCACTTAATAAAGATGGGATTTTATAGACCTTAAGAGATAAAGTTGTAAAAGCTACATTGGCCATATTGGATATGGGTGAGGGACTCCAGCAAGGTTTGTGTTTTAAAAGAGCCATTTGCAAGGGAAGCAACCATGATTATGGGGTCACTTTTCTTCTTGCCCACTCTCTACAGTTTTATCTGGAATTATCCCTGAAAACCTACTTACTATTCAATTTTCATAGTAGATACAGTTTTCTGGTAACCCTAGAAAACTTGTCATATCTTTTCAAATCGCTGGATTCCCTTAAAAATTTCATCTAAGAAATAAATTTTATGCATTTACAAAATTCCATATGAGCAATATTTTCTATTATTGTAAAAACCAAATTGTCTATGTAAGCAATTATCGGTATGTTTCTTAAGTTTTGGAGTGACAACATCTGGTTGTCTTCCATATATTTTTTTAATTGCAGTAACTTGTAAAATCAAAGGGATCATATGACTGACCAGCACCCCAAATCTTTGCAAATCTAAAAGGATGGATTTTGCCTTTACACCGGTGACGTCACTGAAATGTCAGCAGCCGTTAGTTACCAAGTTAAACAAAGTCCACGTGTTGATATTGAAAATAGAGATTGAAAGTAGAAAATACTCGCCTGAACTGGTGTTGCTACTCTGTATTTGTTTCGAAGTTACTAATATATTTTCTTTCCGAAAATATTAAAAACTATTTATTCGATAAATCATTTAGATTGTTTACAGTTTTTTTCCTTTTTTTAAACTAACAAACTTTCAACAAATGTTATTTCGAAGTTACTCTTCGATGTTTTCTTCCGAAAACATTAAAAACTAGTTAATCAATGTTATTTCGAAGTTACTAAGATATGTTCTTCCGAAAACATTAAAAACTATTTATTCGATAAATCATTTAGATTGCTTATAGTTTTTTTTTTTTACTAACAAACTTTCAAAGCCGAATAAATAGTTTTTAATGTTTTTGGAAGAACATATCTTAGTAACTTCGAAATAACATTGATTAACTAGTTTTTAATGTTTTCGGAAGAAAACATCGAAGAGTAACTTCGAAACAACATTTGTTGAAAGTTTGTTAGTTTAAAAAAAGGAAAAAAACTATAAACAATCTAAAGGATTTATCGAATAAATAGTTTTTAATGTTTCCGGAAAGTTTCTAACGGAAGAAAATATATTAGTAACTTCGAAACAAATACAGAGTAGCGACACCAGTTCAGGTGAGTATTTTCTACTTTCAATCTCTATTTTCAATATCAACACACAGACTTTGTTTAACTTGGTAACGGCTGCTGATGTTTCAGTGACGTCACCGGTGTAAAGGCAAAATCCATCCTTTTAGATTTGCAAAGATTTGGGGTGCTGGTCGGTCATATGATCCAATCAAAGATACTAAGTTTAGATTATTTAATCATTATAGGTTACATGTTAAAGACATCGAACAAATCTTTCTGTGACATACTTGTGGACTTTTGATAATAACTTGATTTAATGAACATCAAATATATAAACCAACATGAAATAAATTAGCTACAGAAGGGAATTTATTCTTTCATTATTACTTTTACAAAATCATGCGAAAGAATTTTTTTCTCATTCAGGTTTTTTGATGAAATAATTTGCATTACCTTGCTCTGACCCCCCCCCCACACACACACACACCTGCGTACACACATTGTACGCTAACATTTTTATTTTTTACACATAATACATAAAATGTATAATAACTAAGCAACTAATAAAATAACTACTAAGTTTATTTGTTTATATATTTACATGGCCTTACAGCAAGCATAAAACTGTTATTATAAATTGATTTTGTTTTATCTGTTGAAATCGTTACAATAATGGAAATTTGTTTAACCTCTATGGCACAATGTTTCTCCCTGAAAATTGCATTTTACCCCCAAAAAACAATTGTAGGCTTAAGATATTTCACTCTAGATGTTTATAGACTATAATTTCCAAAGAGTTTCCATGATTCATAAAGCAAAAAAATGCATTTTTAGGAATGAACAAAAAGTAACTACGGAAGGCTAAAACGGCTATCATTATCGTAAGTTTTTTGTTTACATAATTAAAACTATGCAAGGGTGTATTGTTTAAAAAGTCGAAATTATTATTGAATTTTTCTACATTCACTGCATTTATTCCAATAGGAGTTCAATTTTGTTTTTAATATTCGTATTATCTAAAAATATATTCATCACATATTGCTCTCTGATAAAATTGATAAATTACTGAAGTTAACATTTATTTTTATCTTTAGTAGATGAATTATAAATCATTATTATTAATTTTTGTTAATACTATTGACCTTCATCTTAATTTTTAGTTGCTTTTTATCACATCTTTACTGTTTCCAATGTACTCAATATAAATCATACATACTGGAGTAACACCTCTGAGAATCATTATTTAACTCAAGGTTTTATGTCCACAGGCTCCATATAGCTGGGGATAATCACCTGGAGGGTGGGTATTTTCAGCTAGTTAGAAAGATAACTAAAATTCTTGTTACCTCATGTTCATAAAAGAGGTTTCATTACTTGCTATTTGGTAAACAAATTCTGTTTACCAGATTGAGATTTCTTACTAATGTAAAAATTACTTTAAATTTTATATTTACAGTTTGATATATGTATTGTCAGCATTTAAAAAAAAAATTAATATCTTTTTAGAACTTTAAATATGAAATACTTATTGCTAATCAGACCACATCAGATTCCTCACACTAATGTGTCATTACATGTTATCTGGATTAACTGTTATTCAAAGGCTCATCTTCTCTCCAGTTTATTTTGAGCTTGAGTGATCTTTTTGCATGTTGCATTAGTAATTTGCTTTGTACTGCTACAAGTTTGGTATTCAGATAAGCAGTAGATGACCCCCCCCCCACACACACATTTTTAATTGGTAACTTTTGTATTTAAAATTAATTATAGTTGACAAAACAAAAAAATTCCAATCATATCTGCATGTAATACTTTGAATAAGTTGCATGTTGGAAACATACATGTTTAGTAACAAATATCCATTTATCTTCATATCCTTTCAAAATATCAATGAACTTTCATAAGACTTTATACTTTTCTGATAAGTGCTTATTTGTTCTGCCTTATTGCAAGCATAGTCGTAGCAACCTGCCCTCCATACCCCCTGCTTGGGTGTGGGGGGCTCATTACATCTTGCTACGGCCCTGATTGCGGGTGCTTTCTTCTTTATTTCAAAGAAATCCAGGATAAAAGGTTTAATTAATAATTTCACTCCTGAGTCTTCCTTTCAAAATGATATTTCTAAAGCTTTTAGGAAATAAGTTTACTATTCTGGTTTCTAGAAAGGAGCTAATGCCTGTTTGCGCCATACAACTTGCATCTGAAGGTGTTTTTAAAAATAAGAAATACCAATAATTCAGTTGAAGAATTCATTGCCACTGGATAATCTTGTTTGTTTCAATTTGATTACTTGAATTTAAGAGCTTAGTGTTTTGTCTCGCATGGCTTCAATGACTAGAAAAAAGTTGAGAGATGTCAAGTTGATAAAGTGCATAAGTGATGTACACAGCTACTCTTAGACTTGATATATAATAATAGCACATTTTTCACTGCATTTCCACCTATAACATCACTAACATGGTACATCTGTCTCATGAAACTAAAAAGACAAATATACCCACCAGTATAAAAAGACAAACAAAGCCTTTTGTTTCAAGTGATCAATGGACAAAGGATAGTCCTTTCACATTTTGGCTTGAAATTTGTATCAAAGTCAGCTGTTATTTCAGAAAATAACAACTACACTTTTAAACATGAAAAAATTTAAAAAGAAATATGGAAGAATAAAATTTATCAATCCAGTGAGAAAAATAAGGAAGAAATTACTTATTTAATTTAGTTTATTTTCAATGAGACAAAAATATTGTTATCAATATATCTTGTGGGTCCTATATGTTCTTTTTGTTTTGTTTTATTTTCAATGCAATGAGTAAGAGACTTACTCAAAGTCTAGATATTTTCTACTAGGATTGGGACTAAGTTAGCCAATTCTTTGTTTCATAAGTCTTAACATTTAGTTTATATGCATAATGGCCCCCTGTCCTTAGTTAACTTGAGTTTTAGTTCTGGTGGCAAATGCAAAAACTTTTATGTTATTAATAGAACAGTATTGTTTCTAAGATTTGGGGTAATTAAAATGATAAAACTTTATTTTTTGCTAAAATAATGCAAAAAAATCGTTAATTGAAGAAACTATAAAAATAGATTAAAATAAAATCTCTTCTCATCAGTAAACTTTGTTACTTTTTCTAATTTGTTTACAGGCAAGAAAATCTGTACCAAAGTAGCCTTTTTTATTTATGTGGGCTTTCATCATAAACCTCAGTGTGCTAAGTTTATCAGCACTCTTCCTTGCCCTTATATTCTATGCATACAATGTATATATTGTGTCAAGGCAAGCACTTATTCTGCCCAGTTCTCTTACATTCCCAGAGTAAGTAATCTGTATGATGTACTTCCAAGAGTCATTTTCCTTAATGAGGTTAATCTCTTCTCTAGAAGTTCAAAGTGAACATTACTGTATTTCATGCTTTGTAATCTGAACTCAAAATTTAGATCTTGCAATAGAATATGAGCAACAGCATTCTTTTCATTGGATGCTGCTCATTAAGTTCAATAGAACTTCAGTTCTTTTGTTGTTGTAAAATAGAGTGAATGGATATTTCAAGTAAATCAGAATTAGTTTTTTAAAAAGTTATTTAAAACTAATTCTAATTCAATAGTTATTTCTTGCTATGTTGATTCAGTAATCTTCATGTTTTTTTTTAGGTAATCTTATGAAGACAAGTTTAAGTTTGTTTCTGAGTATAAGATGCTTTCTCCAATAGAGATTTACCTAAACTCTTTGAAATTGTTAAAATATTCTTTTTGATGATTAATTCTGCGAAAAAGTGGGGAAAAGTCTTCACTTTCTGAATGTCAATTTGTAATTCAAAGAATATACATTTTACAGAAGATTTTTGATCTTCCCTTTTTTCTCTCTTGCTTGAATCAATTTTATAATTTGGTTTTCACCAAAATGAATGGGAAGTCCACTCTTTTATTGGCAGTTTATATGAAATTATTTTCTGTTATAATAGGAAGAAATTTCTTTCTGAAGCATTTATTAAAATCATATTTTTAATAGTTTTAATTTTCTTTTAATCTAATTTTCCTTTCCTGTTTACACGCAAATGTTCCTGTATTTTTAACAACAAAAGGTACAATGCTTAAAGTATCATGATTATGTGTCGAAGGATTTTTCAAATTATTAGCAGATTCTGTAAAGAAAAGATTATGACCTGACATTAGCTATGTTCATTAGCAGCTGAAATACTCGAACTTTATATTCTCAAACTTATCAATCATTTCATTGAAAGTAAATTATTTATGCCTCTTCTGTTCAATCTACATATTCATTATATATTTAATAGCATAGTACCGTCAAAAATAGCATAGTACCGTCAAAAATGACGGGATTCTTTTAATGATATGTATAAATTATACAAATATATATTTTAGTAGTATAAATGTATTTATTAGGTTGAAATTAACTTGCTAATAATAAGTTAAGAGATTTTTAAAAAAATATTTGTAATTGTAATCATTTGAAAAGTCACTTATATTTCTGTTTTGTTTTTTAAAATAATATTGATGCGTTAAATTCATCTAAAACAACAAAAGTAATTTTGAATTTTTATTGTAATAAAACAAAGCAGCAACCGTCAGTTTTAAGATTGTCCTAGTTTTCTGTTTTAACAAATGTTTTCAATCACTTGTAAAAAAAATATAAAAAGATCTTGAAATTGTAATGTTTTCCGATATATATTGCTTTTCTTATTTATTATGGACAGATTACATTTTTAAGAAATTCTCATTGACCATTTGTACAGAAATGAATGTTCGTAACTTACGGAAATAACTAAATAAATAAGTTTGTATAAAAATGTGTATTAAATCTGTTACGCTTAATATGTAGGAAATGTCTAAGTTTTCTTCATGTGTGAGACTAAAAATATTTGTAAACAAAGCAGCAGCAACTGAGTAGTAGTAGCAGCAGCGGGGGGGGTAGTGACGAAAGACTGTTACAAGCTGACTGACATAGTTTAGCTTATTTCCGTTTTTTTTTAGATGAAGTATTATAAATCGATTTATAATACTTCATCTAATAAAAATTAAGTAGTCGTGCAGTTGAACTGGTGTTTGTAGGTGTCCAACTGAAATTATTCTGGCTAGACATGGAAATTAAATGGTTTAACACAATCAACTGCATACCACAAGCAACGCTCAGCTAGTTTAAAAAATATTTTCTGACAAATTCCTTGTTGGGTGTTTGAAGCCAGGACTGTTGGGTATTGTATTTCATGAGGTAGCGAATCACCTGCTCATACCCAAACTCAGTCATATTTGTTTGAAAGTAAAACTTGAACAGTTTGTTTCAATCTTCAAAGTACAGAAAACTGACAGATTCCTGTTTGTTTGGTCCATCATCAGCTAAACATCATTCGCTATAAAAAAAATAAAAATAAAAAGAAGAAATAGTTAAGATTTGGGAGCACAAACATTTTTAATGCAATTTTCAGCTTTATCTCTTTATCCTGTATAAAAAAAAACCCAAAACAGTCACCTAAATTATTGTCATAAAACTTCAATATGAATATACATCATTTGTTAAAAAAAGGGGGGTGGGGGGGGGTTCGTGTCCACATAACTTTTAACCATTATTGAAATTGACTATGGATGCACAAAGGGGAACAGAAGAATTTCACTTGACCACTTACAAACACCCGTTCAACTGCACGTCTACTTAATTATATATACAATACACAAGTTTCAGTTTGTTTACTTTTTAATATATTACTTTTTAATATGTTAATATTTAATACTTATCATGGTTGCAGCGGATAATTCGTTTTTCTTTCATTAATTGTCTTATTTCTTTTTATTTGTGAACCGTTTTTAACATTGAGTGAGTGAGGGTATGCAACTGTACAATTTTCAATCGGAACTACCTTCCCTACATTGTGCTTAGAACTTTTACTGTCTGTCGCTTTTTACAGACACTGAAATATGTTTGCCCTTTTGTGCATCCATAGTTTATTTCGACAATGGTTAAAAGTTATGAAAACACAAATTTGATTAGAAGAAAATTAGTTAATTTAATGATTAATTGACTGGATTTTATTAAAATACTAACCATAAACCATACTTGATGAAATGTATTGCATGTAATTAAACAGAAAATAATCAAAGTTCTTTTTAAAAAGATTGGTTCATCAAAATTTGTAAAAGTTTATATTTATCATTAAGTTTAAACACCATTTTTAGACACATCTCTTCTATAAGACACTTTTCGGTCAGTCCCTAATATGTTAAATATCAATTTTCTCAGCTGTATCATGTTGGATTGATATGAAACTTGGTCCAGACCTTCAGGTGAACAATCCTCATCTTCATTCTCCTGCTACTACTGCCACAGATGGTGTAACTTATGGTTCTTGTTTCTAAATAACAATGTTTCAGAAAAGAATACGCGTGACATAAACATAAATTAATTAATGACAAAACTCTTTAAAAGCCATTTATTTATTTATCAAATAAAAGTGCCCCTATGTGCATATACAATTTACATAAAAAAAATGTATTCAACAATAAATTATTAATTAATTCAAGTGGTAAAAATGTATGAGAATTTTTAAAAAATACAAGCTGATCAATTACAGAGAAACATTTACCAGGCACATTTTATTTCATTTTTTCCCGTAAATTCTTCTATATATTTCAGCTGATAACTTCCAAAATTGCCCATATAAAGATTTGTGTGAAAATTGGGCTATATTTTCCTAAGGCAAATTCTCATGGTTCACCTGTTTGCGAATGTAAACAAATTTTCAACCACGATTTTCTCCAGTTTTCTATTGTCTACACAAATACGTTTTAGTTGATACTTTTCTACAATCTTACTTCTTATTAACAACACAAATATTAGTACGATAAAATTGATAGGTAACACGTTTCAGATATATCTTTCGTCACTTTTTGTCAAAAGTCTGTTATTTTTATGGCTTGCTCAATTTTCTTTTTAGTTTTTCAAAATATGCATTCTAAAAAACCTTCTGACTACAGCTGGAAGGGTCATTAAATGAATTCAGTTTTTTATGATTTTAACTGTTTTTTTCTTTTTAACAAAATAGGAGGAATCCTGTTTTTCTTTAGCCTATGAGATTCATTGGGTTCTGTTATATTTGCATAAATATTTTTTAAATTTCAGTTCTGCATAAACTGCAGAACTGAAATTTAAAAAATATTTAAAGACGTGCATAGACTTTTAACGGACATCAAAATCATACAGAAAAGTATAGGCCTTGATTAATACCCAAGCTTTGCTCATTTAACTTCACTCTTTTGGATAAAAAAAGAAAAATATATTAGATACTGTAACTACCATATTGTAAATAAAACATGGCTACGATCGGAATGAAGGACGGGTTTAAGGGTGTCATTTGAATTTCTGTTGAAGTCCTGGTTGTTTAATTGGTAAAGCAGGCCAGGCTAAACGATGCTTCCCCTGGCTTATTCTTTATTTTCTGATCAACGCTCTTATTTACTCACTGCCAGAGGGTAGTCGGCCTGAGCAAAAAGTTGCAGTAAAAAGCAACTAATAAAATTAAGATGAAGGTAAAAAGTAGTCATAAAAATTAAAAAATAATAACAGTTTAGCTTATTTTTCTCCCCCATTCAAATAATATCACTATTCAAGTAATATCTAGAGGGTTTGGTACTGTGCCACCATTATTACCAGTATGTCCCAAGTTCGATCGACGGTTAATTTTATGCATCGGTTTCCTCAGCGTGACAGCAAAGAAAAAAAGTGACACTGGCTTTTATATAATAAGATTTGTCCCACATTGGGATCTAATTTGCAACCAAGTTAATATATTTAAACTTTTACTCCTTTCCATTACATAAGATAAAACACCAGTTGAGGGATGGGCTGTAAGAAAGCCACTTACAACAAAGGTATGTTAAGTATGCAGCTTTGAGTAGATCATTTTACTAGGTCATTGTATTACTTGACTGTGTATCTATTTTTGATTTAAAAAATGATAATGTTTAAAAGAGAAAATATATGAATTACATACATTCATACATTTTCTCTTTTAATGTCGAGTTAATGATAATAATTTTTCTAATTATATAAACTCTATTCTTAGAGAAGAAGTTCCTGATTAATGTTCTGGATAGGTTCCTAAAAGAGCAAGTTAAATGGAAAATGATTTCAAGTGAAGTTAACTTCAGGAATTAGGAGTTCCATAGATTCGATAGATAGCTTATGAATCAAAACTGAAAAGAAAATTTCGCAAAATATTATGGATTTATTTCCTGTGATATCATTACATTTTGGTGGAGAATCTCTTCTCCTTGTGTGCGTTTGTACAAGGTCATAGACAGACACACAATGTTACCTAGAATTGCATTTGCCTCGACTGTGGCATGCTAGACATGACTGTACTTCAGCAAGTGCAAACAGTGCAGCTGCACAGATTTTCCCAAATGTCTCTAAAAAAAGATGAAGAAAAAGAAATTATAAATGTGTTTCAATTTGTTTGAGGATTTATTGTGTTACATAGAGATAGATTATTGATCCATAAAGGACTTCACATTAAATTAAACATCATAATTTTATGAATATTTCATCTTTGTTTTGATTTGTTTGAAAATAATAGCTAAATACAAAAATATAAGGACCCCAAGAAATATTATGCCCCATCAATGTTAATTAAATTCGGTCTTGATGCTAGAAGTCTACTTCAACATTATAACTATTATCAGTTATGACTAGACTCAACAATATCAGGCTTGTATTTTCTGAAACAGACAGTCTCTGTATACCAAATTTATTTTGTAATTAGTGACTTGTTCATACAGCAAGAAATTCCCAATGTGATACCATTTACAATGCTGCAAAAATCTTACATTTTGATCTTTTCAACAAATATAAATTTCAATTAGAAATAGTAAGCAAAAATGTTTATAATTAGTCACTGGCCTCACCCAACCAAATTTTGATGAAATGTTGATTAAAGCCTCTTGGTTTTTTTGTAATTGTATGATGAAAAAAAACAGCTCTATCGAATGGCAGAAGACTATAAACTTGAACAGAAAAGCTAGTCAGTATTTTGAGGAAGAATTTTCTGGTAGTCGTGTGTACATTATTAATATTAATTTGAAACCATTTTTTTTTTTTTTCCAAGGCTGAAAATTTTAATATGCAATTAATAAAAAAGATGTCCAATTACAGTATAGGAAAAATATTTTTTCATCATTTTTTACGTACGTTTGCTCAATTGAATCTTTTTATTTTTTAAACTTGCGTTTCTTTTTTTATTAAAAAAATTACTTTTTTCATTGAAAGAGAGCAGATTAAAAACAAATTAATAAACATTATTATTGGCATTAAAGTATTTTAAAGTTTTGTTTCCATAGCAATGACGGATAACTTGTTGCTAAAATAAACACGGAATTAAATTGACGATGCTTCAACTGCAGTTAAACATTATTAGAGATCTCTGCACTTAATATGATTAATTTGAGTTTTTCCAGGGTTGCCATTATGTCAGATTTCGCACAGTGTCCATTTTTACTCCTGTATGTCTAAATAATATTTTTTAAATCTGATTTAAAAAAATTTTAATCGGACATACAGAGCTAAAAAAGGACATCCAAAATTGTCTGATTTAAGTCCCCACATAAATTCAGATTGATATCTCCAAAACCAAAAGCTCAGTACACAACCATTCTTTTTATGTCAGTATTTGGAAAAATATTTTACTATCTTTTAAGGAGGTAACAAAAATTTTAAATTATCTATTGTACCTGATTAGTTTAAATAGACCTTTTACCAAGGTCAGCCTTTTCAATTATTTCTTAACTGGTCTCACATATTTACTGATTGCTTCACGTAAGTTAATAAAAAAAATTTGGCACTACTGAAAAAGAACAGTCCAGCCTCTTAAAAATAGAAAAAAAATTTTGCAAGTAATTTTTCTGCTTTCAATCCATAAGGCTTTTCCTCAGAAAATTTATCAGTTGTGAAAATGTAAGGTTCTAGGGTTGGGGTTCTATTTACAATGTGACTATGAGGCTAAATTGGACCCTTTTTCCGTCATTCGTGTGGTAGTACTTACATAAATTATTTTCCCATCGTTGGGAATTTATTGTAGCATCATTTTAAAAAAAAGATTTTTTTTGGCTTGAAATTCAAAACATTGTTTTAAATTTTTTTAAATAATCTTGCTTTTTCGAAAGTTTTAAAAATTATGGTCATAAACACAATATATAAATATATATAATTTTTTTTTCTTTTCTGCCTGAATTTGGCCATGTTTTTTGAACATCTGTGTCCGATTTTGAGAGAACTAATCTGGCAACACTGGTTTTTACACAAACAGACAACATTAATTTTGTAATAACTTTCATAAAACTCTACTAATTTTTATAATATCTATGTCATCTTTTAGAGACTTTTATTGTAAGTAACTTTTTTATTATATCGAGTCACAAAATTTGCTAATTGTCTAGCTAGAAGTTATAAATGACATTGAAAAAAAATCAGAAAATCTTAAAGGAAACAGGACCAGTAAGAAAAATGCGTACCTGCACAATGTGCTAATATAATTGTAAAAACTTAAAAAACACTGAACAAGAATATTTTAACATAGACAAAAAATAATAATCCAGTGGCAAAATTGAACAATCTGATTTTACAAAGTATAATTTTGCCACTGCGTTAATGTTTTTGTCTATTTTATGTTAAAATATTCTGAAAATAGACAAAAGAATATTAATGCAATGGCACAAAATAGCTATTTTCAGTGGCATTGTAATTAAACGTAAAATAAGATTGTTCAAATTTGCCACCACAATATTTTTTCGTCCATATGTTAAAATATTCTTGTTCAGTGTTTTTAAAACATTTACACTTATATTAACACTTTGATCGATATTAACACTTTGATCGTGGTGGACAGTGTAAAACCATCAAATTTAAGTAGCTTCTCAAGATTATATTGGTTAACTTGTAGTTGAACCTCTTTTCATAATATTTTACATTACATTAACTTTTAGGATCATATGACTGACAAGCACCCCAAAGTTTTGCAAATCTAAAAGGATGGATTTTGCCTTTACACAGGTGACGTCACTGAAATGTCAGCTGCTGTTAGTTACCAAGTTAAACAAAGTCCACGTGTTGATATGATGTCAGCAGCCATTAGTTACCAAGTTAAACAAAGTCCGCGTGTTGATATTGAAAATAGAGATTGAAAGTAGAAAATACTCGCCTGAACTGGTGTCGCTACTCTGTATTTGTTTCGAAGTTACTAATATATTTTCTTCCGTTAGAAACTTTCCGATTTATTCGATAAATCATTTAGATTGTTTATAGGTTTTTTTCCTTTTTTTAAACTAACAAACTTTCGAAGTTATTAAGCGACATTCTTACGAAATTCGATGTTGTTTCCATTTAGATTGTTTATAGTTTTTTTCCTTTTTTTTAAACTAACAAGCTTTCGAATTCTTCCGAAATTTGATGTTGTTTCGAAGTTACTAAGATATTTTCTTCCGAAAACATTAAAAACTATTTATTCGATAAATCATTTAGATTGTTTATAGTTTTTTTTTCTACTAACAAACTTTCGAAGTTATTAAGCAACATTCTTCCGAAAAAATTAAAAACTAAAAACTATTTATTATTCGATAAAAAATAGGTTGTTTAGCAATAAACACAAAACACTATTTTTAGATTTAGATATTTTCTTCCGAAAAAATTAAAAACTATTTTTTGTGTTTATTGCTTTGAGAGCACAAAAAACTAATTTTTAAAGGTCTTACTATTAATTTATTTACAATCTACTTATATAAATTCCAAAGCAATAAACACAAAAAATAGTTTTTAATTTTTTCGGAAGAAAATATCTAAATCTAAAAATAGTGTTTTGTGTTTATTGCTTTGGAATTTATATAAGTAGATGTAAATAAATTAATAGTAAGACCTTTAAAAATTAGTTTTT
>VCCN01001744.1:126765-140413 GCA_006491835.1 Architeuthis dux
GGTAAATCCAGGCTTTGAATCGTCCTGGTAACCCCGATTTGTTGATCTTGGTGAGCCACCCTTCAAGGTCGCTGATCGTTTGCCGTATAATAGCGTTGTCCTTGGAATTAATGTCCCCGAAATCGTGAACCAGAACTTTTCGATGACTTTGCCCTTTTTTATCACTAGGGACATCCTGGCCCATGTCATGAACTTCTTGAGTCCTCTTATTAGCCATCTGCTACCAGGGACTGATGGTGTTGTTACTGTTAGGTTGTCCATGTATACCCTAATTGGTGGTTGACAAATGCCAGACCTCGACATGATATATATATATATATATATTGTCAGATCCACATACAGCGCTGTTTTGTCGTCTTACGACTCATCAGTGTGGCTACTGACTATAAGTGCCTAGGTGCCTCGAGCCAGGATTGAAACCGGACCTTTGGGTCAGCAGTCCGACATCTTACAAACGCTCCAGTCACTGCGGTGGAGTGTAGGCAATTTATAAGGCATATAAACTCATATGTCTTTCTTTTTACAAGAGCTCTCAATTCAAATTACTCCGAAGAGCTATATAATTTTGTATACATGCTGCTGAGAAAACAGCTGTGCCTTCATCAGATGATTACTCTGGGGTCAGGCATGGTTTCATATATTTTCTCTTGTATTTACATCTTTCCAGTCAATGTTCATGAACGCAGTCGTTAATGTTAATTAAATGGTGAGATTTGAATTAACAGACTAGATCATAGATGACAATGTCAAGAAGCTGAGTAGCTAACGTGAAATGATGGTATTCATCTTGACATTGGTTCCCTTCAATCGATTTACTTATCTCAGTCTGAGATTTATGCCATTGTTGATACAGGCAAGTAATTTTAGTGAGAAGTTTCTGTATTCTTTTCTGATGTGATGATGATCTTATTCTCCCCCCACTTTCGGGACATCATGAGGGGAGCATATCCCATTTGATTCTGATATGGTAACGATTGTGTGATGTTGCTGTCTCTTGAGAATGTACATTGTGAATGCCTGTGTGCATGCATATATGTACTTGAATATATTTGAAAATACTTGAAATAGGCTTTTTTTGACAGCAGTTAATTGTGTCATTAAGTCAGCTTCAGTTTAGTTGGGGTGGGATTAAACTAATAAAATAATTGGTAGTTAAACTTAGTATTATTTTTGAAAATATTGATATTCTCAGATGTGACAATCTTCTTTTCACTTAGGCTGTTCCATGAGTTTGCTACTCTTGCCGAGGGTAAATTTTCTCTAACATCGGTAGAGGACTGAATTTGTAGTTTATGGCTGTGTCCTCTGGTTTTACTGCACATAGATGAAGTCAGCCTTTTCTTATCGGGGCATTTTGAACAATGAACGTCAGTATCCACTCTATGTATGTTGTTCCGGATTCTATAGACTCCCAATAGTTCAGCACATTTTCTTCTGTATTCAAGGGTCTCTAGATTAAGTTGTTATCTCCCAGCCTCAGAATAGTCTTAGTGGCTCTCCTCTGTACTCTGTGGTATCTGAGTGGTACTTCAGGTAAGGAAACCATATGCAGGAAGCAAACTTCAGATGGGGACATACCAGAGACTTGTAAAATAGCAGGAAGTTATCCTCATTGATGAACTTAAATGGGTGTCTTATTGTAGTAGAAATGTCTCTTTAAAACGGGAGGACAGCAGGACACTAAGTCTCTTTCACAGGACACCTCTTTGGAGGGAACTTCTGAACGACACCGGAAAACGCACTGTTTTCTCTCGAATCACTCTACACCAATGAGGTTCGTCAGACTGCAGCAAAAAGCAAATTATTTTTCGCTCCTCATAATTGGCCACTTATATCCTACTAAGGAATGATTCAAATGCCCATATGCAAAGTGTCTGGCACAGCAAAACATGAGTGGGGAGTTCTAACAACGCTGCCACACGCAGTGCAGTGAAGTTAAGTGAGTTGTCTACATAAATGCCAAGATCTTTCTCCACTGTAGTTTTCTTCAGTGTGTGTTGTATTCTGTCATCTTTAATGATGGTGTAGTTTCTTCTTGTGTTGTTTCTACCTAGGTGCATGACCTTGCATTTGTTGGAATGAAATTTCATCTGCATAGATTGGGCCTACTATTGTAATGTGCTGAGGTCCTCCATAAGTAGGTCTCCAGATTCATTGGATATTAACGGGGAGTGGATCTTTGTGTCATCAGCAAACATAGCTACGGATATCCTTATGCAGATTGTTCACAAACAGTGAGAACAGTATGGGCCCCAGGATGGATCCCTGAGGAATTCCACTGAGGACCGGGGCCAGGATGACTGTTCTCTGTTTACCCAAACTTTCTGGCAGCTTTTTATAATCAAGGTACAGGACATCTACTTGGATATTGTGCATCAGGGCTTCTGGCCATATATTTAAAGTCTCTAATAAGTTTGTTGTTACACTTTTTCCTCGAGTAAACTCATGTTGTTCTTTACATGCCATGTTGGATTTTACGTGATTGATGATTTTGGAGACTATTATTTTTTTCCTTTTGGTATATGATAGTGAGTGGAATGACTAGTGTGTGTGCGCTATCCCTTTCAGTACTCTCGGGTGCATGTTGTCAAGACCTGGAGATTTGTTGGACTGTAATTCTTTAGGATCTCCATCACATCTGACCCATGGTTGGTTGCATGTGCAGTCTGGTTCCTTTTTATGTGGTAATACAGTGGTGAATATTAATCATATAGATTGAACATTATACAGTTGAAATTTCAGTTCAAAATTCAGCTAATAACTATGTGTCATGCTACGGACATATTGATTTACTCTCATGTATGTGTATGTCTATGTATATGTGTGTGTTTTCGTGTGTGTGTGTGTGTGTGTATATGAGAGCTAGAGGGATTGCTTAAGAAATACCTTTATCTTTTGTCAATGGGCAAAAGAGGCTGCCGTCAGGGAGACATGAGGTCTTCCGGGAAACCTTCTTATCTGAAACAAACTGCAGAGCTGGAACAGACAAAAAAGAGGCAAGGCTGTAAAACTGGAGCTCCCTCCAATTGTCAGACATTCTCCTGCATCTGCTGTAGAAAAATTTGCCTATCTGTGGGTCTCATTGGTGAATTTACAATAGATGTAGAATCCCCTTCTAAATCTCTGTTCCCCTGAAGCAGCTACAAATCACTGCCAACATCTTTTCAACTTCTGGAAGCACTCCTCATAGTCATTTTTAGGAATCTCATCTAGATCTATCTGCACATTTCTTTTTATCTCTTCAATGCTTTCAAAATGACATCTCTTTAATATGCTTTTTAGTTTTGGAAACAAGGAGTCAGGTGAGTATGGTGGATGGGTAGTGAGCGTGACTTTGTTTTTTGCCAAAAACTGTTTAAATGTTGAACCTGAAGCGATTGCTATTGTTTTCTTTCTGGTCTTTTCTCATGTTTATTAAAATGTCTATTTATACATATATAAGATAAAAGATCAAATTAACTGAGCGATCATAATCCCTAGAGATGACACCCTAAAACTAGCTAACAAGGATAGCAATATTTAATATAACAATATTTAATAACACCCTCCACCCATTAAATCGAATAATTAAGCACTGCTGGGATATCCTAAAACTTAAACCAGAACTAAGCAATCTGTTCCAGGAACCAGGTATAGTTCCTTACCCTCATCCCCAAAACCTCAGACATGATAGGTAGCAACATCATAATCAACACCATTATTCAGAAAACACCTACGATAATAACTGTCAAATTTTGTCAGCCTTGCAACGGGAAAAAAAATTTATTTTGCCACCTTACAATTCACAATACATTCACTAGTGCTATGAATAAGAAGACTTTTAAGATTTACCATAATTCGAACTGCAAAAGCAGAAATGTCATCTACCTCCTAGAATGCACCCTCTGCAATATACAATATGTAGAGAAGGCCAAATCACAATTTAGTATTAGACTTAGTAATTATAGACATAGAATAAGAACATTAAACCACAATAAGCTACTACCGATCGAACAACACTTTTGCTTAGCTGGCCACAATTTCAATAGAGATGCTAAATTCATTACCATAGAAATACATACCCAACAAAAACAAGGCAATATTGGAAGCTCATGAAGACAGGTGAATGATACACCTAGAGAACCTATCACCTAAAGGGCTTAATAGTAAATTAAACAACCCGAACAATACCTAACTCCACACCACAATTCCAAAAATAACACATTGAATTACACCAATAACCCTCTTATATAACATTGAGTTTACACACACACACACAATGTTTTTTTATAATTGTACTCAAACACAACAACCCTAAAACTTTCATATATATATTAAAAAAATCACAACAAAATCATTCCCTAACACTCCACCAAACCATTGGAAACTAAACATATTTTTATTAAGTCAACTAAATTGACACCTAACTATTGCTGATTAAATTTCAGTATACAAACCCAAGTGGGCTCTAATCCAGTACTAAGACTAAAAATAATAAGTATAATAAGAATACTAAATATTCTACAAATAGTGAGAATAATAATCCATCACCCTAAAAAAATGAAAAAGACATCAAATCATTGTAAACAACCGGTTAACCCTATATATGGATGTCTTGTCAAATGCATGAACTTGGCTATTTTTGTTATTTCTATTTTTGATTAAGAAAATTATCAAAACGTTAGTTAATACAATCAAAAACAGCCTAAGAAAAGTATAAACACAAACTAACTTCACCTCGCACATACATACATACACCCACATGCACACTAACCACTTAACATTAAATTGATAAGAATTGTATTAACATGGAGTTAAAGAATTCTCTTATCAGTGAGCATCGACAACTCTTCCCAGACAGTCAGGGGATAGAAAAAATAATAGTTCTAACAACACCCACACACCAGGAGGCCAATATAAAAATTAATACCAACACAACCATTTTGTCACTCTACACCATGTGCTGAAGAAGGCAAGAATAGCCAAAACTATAGTCCACAAACAAACCAAACAAATAATAGAATAAAAAATAATGAATTCTTTCACAGATATACTCCTGTTTTGTCTTGAATTTACTTGTACACTTCTAACGACAAATGTTTGTTTGTTTCTAACTAACTTTGTTTTATAGACTCCCAAATGGTTGTACCGTAGGAGCTGCAAATTTGTGTTCAAAGGTAACTTAACCCCAGGATGAACATATGATAGGTGGTGCTGACCTCTGGTGACCTATAAAGATCAATTAAGGGTCAAGTCAATTTTGGTATTTTCAAATCTAAGGTAGATGGCTGCAAGTATCTGTACAAGGGTAACATGACCCAAGGATGAATATAAGACTTTTAAACATCAATTTAGGGTCAGGTCTTTAGGTTCTGGTCAATTCTGGTATTTTCAAATCTAAGGAAGACAGATGTACCCTTATGGGTTTCTAAAAGGGTAATGTGACATCAGGGTGAACATATGATAGATGGCACTGAACTCTGGTTACCTCTATAGGTCAATTTTGGTATTTTCAAATTTATAGGAGATGGCTGCAAATTTGTGTACAAGGGTTACTTGACCCATAGCTTCATATGTTCTTGTGCTTTAATTCCACCAGACATTGATAAATGATATGGAATATTATACAGGAATTGTAAATAAAAGAGAAAAAAGAATTTGACGTTTTCTCTACTGAATTTTTTAATGTATAAATAGAATAGTTTTATAACTAAGACATTTTGCAAGTATTAAGTGCCTGGCTGCCTCTCTTTTATGAGAGAGACTGGCATCATATAACATTTCTTCCTTTGGTAGTCATATGGTTCCTGTAGATTTCTTATTTAAGAGACATTTTTAGATTCAACAGCTGTTTAAGCTGCTGCCTGTTTCTCATACAGACTGAAACTGTTCTTCAACAAATTGCTGTGATAAGTCTCTGGCTGTGAATTTATCATACAAATTGATATACCAGCCATAACAAAAAAATGTTTAAGTCTAATAGTCAGTTTCTTGTCATTTCCTTGAGCCTTTGTTTCTTTATAGTTAAAAAATTTTGACCATTGCAACTTATTATTTGTAATAACTTATAATATGGGGAAAATATGAACTATGATAAGTCTGTCTCGAGTGTTTGATGACCTATTTTTATGATAGTGGTAGAAAGGGATCATGGTGGAAATATGAATCTATTTTATTTTCTGGGGATTTCTTATTAAAAAAACCCAACTCAAATTTATTATTCTACACTTGTACTCAACACCAACCAATTTACTATTACCACATTTTGTGTGTAAACAAAGAAATCTGGCCTTTGACCAGACCCATCACACAGATCTGTTATATAAATTTGATATACCAGCCAGGATAAAGTCTGAAATCTTATTTCTTGTCATTCCATCAGCTTTTGTTTCTTTGTGTCCAAAAATCTAGAAATTCATGGATTCTTCAGGGTAGTATTAAGAACCTTATTTCACTTCATTCATTTTGAGAGGCTGTTAATTTCTATGGTCCACCATTTAAAACTGTATTCCTTTCTTAAATATTTTTTCAGTTTTCTTTTGTTTAGATGTCTTTGAAATTTGAAAACTCTGCTCTGACCATTTCCAGTGAAGTTAGTTTTACATTTAAATCAAAAATATAACATTAAAAGTATTATCAAAGAAAGGATGCATTTTCTTTTTCTAAGTAAAATAACACATAAAACTGCCTTAAAATAACATAAATACTTTTCAAATCCATTTCTTTTTATATATATATATTTTTAGTCTAGTAGAGTATGAAACTTTACTTTAGCATTTACCTTTGAATTTCTTTATTTCTAATCCCATACAAGCTTGTTATTCATAAACTGAGTGGTCACAAGAGCAAGATATTACTTTTAAAAAATGTTTTTATCAAAAGAAAAATAGACGGTCAGCCAGTACAAACTTGAAGCTTCTCTTTCATTTACTGCTAAAATGACTTGCTCCTGTTTTTAATCCTACATTTTTTTCTGCCCTTCTTCTTTGCCTTAGAAGTATGAAAGGTTAAATTGACTTGTGTTGGATCAATTAAACAACAAGTTATCATTATTGTAAAAGGAAAAAAGTTCTCAGAAAGTTTCACGTGATTTATTGTTCAGTCTTATTTTTTGCTTTGTAAAAAGCTTAGCATCTATACCTAATCTACAAGATGTGCATATGTTATATTGCACTAAACCTAGACAACAAAAGTAACAAGTAACTCAGCCAGTAAGTTTCATTGGCCTGTGAAGACATTTCCCCAAACCAATCAAGCATATTTCTGATTTGTTAAAGGCCTTTTTCTTTCCTTTCAAAATGTGATAATTTTATTTTTGGCTCCACTGTGTCGTTTCCCTGTTAGTCTTGGAATTTCTCTCTTTTTACTGGAAAATTTGTATTTTGATTAAATTTAATTTTTCACTTTCTTCTTCCCTCTCCTTTCTTCTCCTTCTCTTCTCAAGCCTCTTTTGTACTGTTTCCCTTTCTCTTTCTTCAACTTTGTATGTGTATCTCACTCTCTTACCCCTCCTTTGTTTTCCTACTTTTCTATGCATTTTTCTTCCTCTATCTTCTCCTCTTTCTCCTTTCTCTTCTTACTACCCTAATGTCATCTATCTTTCTCTCCTTCATGCTTGACTGGCTGTTGACAATATGCAGCACTATTCCAACGTTTCTTCACCTGCGACTGCTATTATTTCAGCATTCCTAACACAACGAAATAAATCCAGGGTATGTTGACAATGTTTTCCTTAGGCACCTCTTATTCTTTGCAACAACTTTGCCCCTTTTATCCTGCTTGACTCTCTCTCTCTCTCTCTCTTTGGGGACAGTGCTATTGTTATTGGCTGCGACATTAAA
Source organism: Architeuthis dux (assembly GCA_006491835.1). Taxonomy (NCBI): domain Eukaryota; kingdom Metazoa; phylum Mollusca; class Cephalopoda; order Oegopsida; family Architeuthidae; genus Architeuthis; species Architeuthis dux. Next base: position 134,586 of record VCCN01001744.1, read on the forward strand.
GAGCTGACTACTTCAAAATTTCTTTCTTCTTTCCTTTATTGCTTTAGTCTTAATGACTTTGATTTAATTGTTTTTATTTATTTAAACATCTTGATAGCTATGCGAATAATGCAAATATTTTATTTTGGTTTGAGCATATCAAATTTTTAAATTGCGCTTTCTTTTATATTCTTTCTCATGTTCAGTTGATTTTTTTATTAAGATTATGCCAGAATAGTATCTATATTTTCATACATTTTTTAAGCAGATTCATCATATTGAAAATTAGATTCATGTCTTGAGGATGATAGGTAGCAGTGCAATGAATCTATGCTTTACATTCCATTGTCATGCAGTATAACAGTGTCTGAATTGATAGAAGAGCAGAAAGTCTGACTTGATAAATGGCTTTTATCAGTTTCATGCTTATCGAATTTAAACAGTAAATATCAACTGAGTTGGAAAAGCTTACAAATCATACAAAGAATTGTGTACTTTGAGCCAAGGTTTAGTTGGATATGTACTCATTATTATTAATTTATTATAACAACCAGTTGAATTTTTTAATATTCCACAATGAACTCAAAGCACCTCGCTCTTAAATCTATTTTATGCAGTTACTTTGTTCACATTAAATTTCTCCTGCTTTTTTGTCCCACAAAGCTGATTTTTAACACCAGAGAAAGGAAATAAGACAAAAAGCAGAGTAGTAATTTTTCCTTTATATCAATGGACACATATCAATATCTGACTACAAAACAGCCTGTGCAACAATATTTTGTAAGCGTGGTGAATAATATTGTGATTATTTATAATGATTACGTATGAATATTTAGTCAGGGGTCAACCCATATTTTTGTACCACCTAAGGTGGGCAAGCATTAATGGTACAGAAATGTTAATAGGGTCAATATGAAAACATTAATATATGATAACCTCTTCAGCCTTCTAGCTTAATTACTTTTTTAATGGAAAATTTAAAATGGCGGATTTTTGCTGTGGTGCCATAGTCAGAAAAAAGATTTTTTTCATCAAATATGATCAAATGAAACATCGTTTGAAAAGAAATTCCATGCTGAGTAAAGTTTACAAAAGAATCGTATGCCTCGAAGCAAGTCATTTTGAGCTATTTAGAATTGAATGTCATAAACCCTTGTTTTAAAAATGAAACACCTGTGTGGACTGATAGCTATGACATAAGTGATGTGCATGGATCTGCTCCAAAATTTAGTCACTTCTTCTGTAGCCTATTTCCCACCCTTCCACAAATTCTCATTGAAATTCATTGAGAACTTTTGGAGCTATATGTGTGGTTGCAGAAGGTTAGCTAGGATGTAGGGGAGATAATTGTGCATGGATCATTGAAATTCAATCAGGATTTGTGGAGTTATCATGTGGGCAGACAGAATTTTTGAAGATATTGTGTAGTGTGGACAGATAGCTACGATGGGGATAATTGTGAGAAAATTTCATGACTTCTTTCATTACCAAAAGGTAATTTCAGTGGACTTTTGTGGAAGAGTGGGAAATAGTCTATGAGAGTAGTCATGAAACTGGAGCTGATCCATGCACAATTAACACCCCCCCCCCTACATTGTAGCTATCTGTCCACACCACACAATAAATTTTGGGGAAGTGTGGAAAATGGGGTAAGGAAGAGTTGGTTAAATCAATTAAGAGAGATTTTTCCATTTTGTTCATACCATTTATGTATATGCTCATGACTGTCCATACAATATCACCAAAAGTTCCCAATAAATTTGGGAAATAGGCTATGGAAAATGCACAATTACCTCCATTGGCAGATGTATGCGCTTTCTCAGTGCTTTCTAGTTTTATATGGGGCTAAGTGTTTACAGAGTGATAACTATCATAAAACTACAAGATAGGCAGGGTTATCATACAAAAATATAGACATGTAGGAATACATACCAATTTGTGAAAATATTAGTATTGGGCCCTGGACTTAATAATAATTGTCTCTTTTACAATCTTTTTGCCATAAAAAAGGATCCCCCCACCCCCAAAGAAGAATATTTGTTATCAAATCCACTTGGGCAATCCAATTGTCTTTCCCAACTGACCTTTATCTTGTATCTTTGCTGCCTGTTGGTTACTGAAGATCTCATCTTTTCCTCTAAAATTTGTGCATAAGTTCCTGCAGATTTCTCTCAGTGCTTCTATGGGAGGCATTTTTACAAAGAAGGTAATGGTAATGTCCTCCAAAATGCAGCTTTAGCTTTTTTTTATGGTATTATTTATTTTGTACCATTCAGATTTCTTGTCTTTGCTCTTAAAGATCAACATAAGAATAGTTTAGTGCTAGGGATTCATATTCTGGGCTGTACTTCTTTTAGCACTATGGCCTTTTTGATTCTATAGCAAAAAACACTATTTTTTACATAAATTTTATTTTAATTTATATATTACATTTTTATATCACCTGTGTAGTGTTTTTGGCTACGTTATCAAGTCAGATATATTGGCCTGGTAGTGCTATAAGGGTTATGAATTACAGATCAGTGTGTGACTGCAGTTGACATTTATGATGTTTTTTTTTTAATATTCTTTTTGGCTTCACATAAAACTAAATATTACCTTAGTTATTAATGTATATTTCATCATTTTGATAAATTATTTCAAAATATGTTGAAGGTGATTCTCAGTTAACAGACACAAGGGTATATAAGATCCCAGGTTTCAGATCTATATTGAGTATTAAAAGATGCCATTTTAAAGAAGAATCTTATACTGTTTATCCTTTTAAAAATTCAGAAATACCAGTAATTAATAAACATTTTCAATTTATTGTTTACACATGGTATGCTATTTGTTTTCTAGTGTATTCATTCTTGTTTGGTTTTGCTTTCTGAGGCTAAGATAATTAGAACATCAAAAATGATCAGAAACAAGGATTTTGCAAAGGATGTAATCCTGCTTCCCACCAAATCAAGTTTAGTTGAGTTGATGTTCACAACAGCAATTCTCTCCTTATTATTTAATGAAAAAATATAGTCACATACATTTAGATTCTAAAATTATGTGTCAAGCTCTAAAGTAGCTCAAGTAGATTGAATTTAAATTGGAACTTTTGAGAGAGAAAAACATTTTAGATTAGAACAATTCAAATTGAAATTTATGGCCCAAAACTAGTGTATCAAAAATGACTGAGCATCATAATTAAATTTTAGCACCATCTAACTTTATTGCATTTAATACTAAAATGAACTTTTGAAATATTTTTTTCTTTTAATTCTATACACAAAATAATTCTATACACAAAATATAAATAAAAAATATAAAAATGAGATTATTAATGAAGATTATTGGATTTTCCCCTTCCCAACTTTTTCATAAGAACTATGAACAAAATTTGTATTTTGCTTTCCACTAGTCTTTATTTTAGTATGTTAGTCACTTTGGATGATTTTATAAATTTAAATATTGGTCCTTTTGCTGATTACACAATTTAATAAGTACCTGTATTAATATCAAAGAAATCTAATACCATTTCTGTTTTGGAACTTACAGTGTGTCTCCCACAAGTTGTGTTTTGATGTGGGCATCCAAACCATTAAATTTGCCAGATGACAATAATCTACAAGGATGGCTTTATTTGCAGTTAGGCCAGCATGAAAATTGAACTGGCTGTCCCTCCTCTTTCATACTCTGATTTGATTAGATTTTTCTGTACACTTAACTGATGTTGACACCATCTGGAACTAGGCTAATGCCACTAGTTGTTTTATAAGCCCAGTTTTTCTGTGAAATGAGTCAACTACTAAAATTTTAGGGTGCCTTAATAAAATTTATAACGGCATACCCTATTTTGGGGGAATATTTAGCCATTAATAACCAATACCCAGGTAGGCAAGTTTATATTTTCTGATTTTGAGAAAGTATTTTCTTTCGCTTTAATCTTATTTATTATTTGATAAAAACCCAAGAATTTAAAAAAAGATTATTTTATATAGATAAAGTATAAGTACATGTTTCAATCAAGTTATGCATGTTAAAAAATGTTTAATAGTTGTATGAGGAGGCTATGGTAGATTTCACGGAAATTTTCCTAATACATTGTTGAACTGTTAATACTAGAGCAACTGTTTATTATAGATAAGTAATAAAGCATTACAATATAAGCTAGTAAAATCATGAAGTAGTACCTCATGATATGAGAATAAGAGGTTTCTTATAGGTTTTTCAAAATAGTGTAACTGTTTACTTTGTAAAATTGCCATGTAATTTATTGACATAGGCTGGTTATATACTAGCTTCATTTATTTAGACATTTAGATATATTGAAAAGCACCTTGCCAATATGCTTAAAAAGTATAATACCAGCTATGACGTATATATGTGAAACATGGAAACTAAATTACTTGAAACAAATTCAGAATAACACTAAGAGCAATGGAAAGGAGGGGGCGAAAGGATATATTTCCGTAGTGCAGAAGTATAGAGAGCAAGTGGGAGCAAAAAGATATATCCAGACGTTGGTTGTCAGGTAAAGGACTAGAGAGTGCCTACGCTGTTACTTGCCCTAAGCTGTCACTGTTCATAGTCTCTCTAGCCTCTATAAGGTTCCAACTTTTTCAAACCCCCTTGCCCCCTGTGAGAAGGCCTGATCCAGGGGAGATCAAATGCCCCGTTTGTGCCCCCCCCCCCACTGATGCTCATGCCTCAAGGGGATGCTAGAATAAGTTACTGAAATTCTCAAAATAAGCCTAAGAAAGAGGTTACAAAATTAAAAAGCAAGGGATGGCTATGGTAATAAAATTAAGTTACCTTGATAAAAATGCTACCAGTAATGGCTTGAACCATAAATTCATGATTTAAAAAGAAAAAAAAACACAGGTCTGGTTAGTCACTCAATAGAAACCGTCATGTGACCAAATAATGTCTCTAGACAGCATGCTATGTTGGGGATGATCAATTAAAAAATTGGAAAAAGGGTTGACCAATCATCTGTAAGGTATATTTTCTGTATATAGAGGGGAAAAGATCAAGTAAAAAAAATTCAATTTACAATTACAAATAAAGTCATATTATAAAAAAGTATTTTAGTAGTATTATTTTTGAATGCTAATTCCATTTTTGTTTAAGATTCTATTTGAAATATTGTGATTTAAAAATCTATTTGAACATATATAGGAGATATAAATATATAGCCTAATTCAGTAATACTTTTGTTAATTCCTGAGCATTAAAAATCCTTTATTCCTGATTTACAATTCACAACATACTGACTGAGTGCCGGAACTTGCTAAACAAATGTTGTACATAAAAACTACAAAATTCAGTAGTTGACTCATCAAATTCCACTTTTAAGCACTAATGTTACTATGGTGGTTTTCATTGATGCATAGCCCTGTGAATAACCTTCACCTTCCTGCATCAAGAGTAGGCTATTACAAATTCTTTCATGAGAGGGTGGGGCAAACTGTACTCTTTGTACCCTATAGGCGCCTCTGAAGTTAATATTTTGCATAAGTTTCCTAGCAGAAGATAAGCATTGGGGAATTTTTTCAATTATTATCAAACTCCAGTCCAAGTTGGAGTTGACTTTATCTCCTTCCCCCGTAACAAGAACAATCCTCACCTAATTTAGGGAAGTAAATTTTTCACTATTTGTTGGTTTAACATGACAGGTTAAACAGATATATAAAATTATCATTTCCTTACCGTGATTTGAAATCACAACCTAGTGATTGCTAGGCAGCTCTCTTACCAACTGTGCCAAACTGACAAGTCTTATATATTTACAAATTTATTTATTACAAAAGTTGCAGTAATCATCTTCACTTAGAATAGAAGTAGGAGTGGAGTTTGACCTTGCAGCAGCCAGA
>VCCN01001744.1:143432-162281 GCA_006491835.1 Architeuthis dux
AGAGGGACCTTCAGTGAGTAAGAATATCTTGGGTAGACATTTTTAGTGTCATTTTTCATAATGGCAGATTTTCCCTGTGGTGGGTGCCCTGGTAAAAAAAAAAGATTTTATCCAATATGAGCATATTGTAAATCGTTGAAAAGGAAATTCCATGCTAAGTAAAGTTTACAAAAGAACCATGTGCCTCAGAGCAAGCCATTCGAGCTATTTACAATTAAATGTCATAAACCCTTGTTTAAAAATGAAACCTCTGTGTGGACTGATAGCTAAACATAGGGGGGGGGGTAATTGTTGACTACTTCTTCAATAACTATTAGGCTTCCATTTCTGTAATCTTAAGCTTATTTGCAAATTCACAAACATAGCCAATTAAATTGAACTAAAAAGTCAACTGATGATGTTACATGCAAGTTTAATGAATCTGGAAAATGCTGTCAAATAAAATTATTTGACAGCATTTTCCAGATTCATTAAACTTTGCATGTAACATGTCTGATATGCATATGACACTTTCATTCAAGTAAATGATAAAATAAATATATGTATATATAGAGAGTTTATTGAGGCAGCAATTTTTCTTTCAAATATATATTATTAAAAACAACAGACAAATTGTGTCTATTTAATTATTTTGTCAGTGCTTCTTGTTTGCAGACAAGCTGTTTCAAAACTATGTAGAAGCTTTCTAAGGTCCTGAAATTGTGAAATCAAGATCCTCTGATCATCATTGGTTATTTTCAAGAATTGTTTTTGCGTGATGTTTAAAAAGTTTTTGATATTGATGATGTTGGCGTTTGTATCTATTTTATACCTGCGATGGATGTCGACAGGTCTGAATACCCAAAACTTTTGCGTTCAGACCTAATTTGAAAAGGTTGAAAGCTTTCATCAGAAAGGAAGGGAAGAGAGTAGGCGAAGAAAGAGGAATATTTTCTTTTTTAAGTCAATTCTCGAAATAAAGAAAATAGAAAGTACAAGAAAGAAAGCAGACAGTGTTTATAACTAATGTATACACTTCATATATATTTGTAACTTTTTAATTTCCCAATGAATTGTATTGCATTTCGGACAATATTTTTTGTTTTATTTTTGATGCAATGATTATTTTTGTTTCGGACGTTTTAACAGAGATTAACTTCAAAAATCAATTTGAAACAAATAATTTTATTAAAGAAACAAATGTTGCCAAATGCTGTCAAAAATGTAACCCTAACCTTAATCTCTGTCAAAAGAACAACTAAGATATAAAATATTCATTTGATATTGGAAGTTTTTAAATTTATATTTCTGAGGTACCTACATTGTTACTGTCCTAGAGAAACTCTGTAGCCTCTCAAACATTCACACTTTGCCTTTCTTTCATTTGCAGGCATGTACATATCTTTCCATATTGACATTAGTGGATATTTACTTCAACAATATCACCAGCTGTCCTTCTTCTTTTTTTCTTTGTCATCTTTTCAATATTTTTACCTAATAAAATCCTCTGTCTGTCGGTGCCAGAGTAACCATGTAATAAAAGTAGCATATGCTTTGGGCCCTGCAATTCCAAGGGCCCCGCGCTAAATTCTTGCAAGCTATCAATTCTGATTCCATGATCCTGCACTTGCTCTATTACTATAGTACTATACTGCCTTCAACTTTCATGAACGACTGGGTGTTTAAGGTTAGCGATTTTAGCCAACTATCGCTAATTGGAGATTATTTTAATACAGTAATTAATGGGAGTGTGGTATCTATGTGAAACCTTTAGATGGTATTTGAAACTGAAATCAAAACAAAAAAAAGTAATATTATTACTGAAATATCAGACATATTTGTCATACTATCTGGCTATAAAGCAAATGAAAAAAAAATATTACTATGCAAATAAAAAAAAATAATGTGTTCTAATATTTGTGTGTATTTAAAAAATGTAGGGCCCCTTTATAACATATGCCACAGGCACAGCACTGAATTGTTGCTATGATATGAACCTGATGCCATTGCTGTCTTATACATATTCACTGAAACTCTTAGTGTCCTTCCTATTCATTCACATGCACAATTCCATAAGGGTCTGCATTCAGACTAACAGTGCTATCAGCAGCAGTTGTAACATATTTTGGTCACTGACCAAATCACCTAAAATAACTTTTCTAATCACTATTATAATTAGTTTAGTTAAACTCCCAAGTTGTTAAAATATTTTAGTTGTATTGACTTATTTATTTTCCTTTGAGACACAGGAACATGTTTTAAACGGCCGACCTTTAAAATACAATGCTGATTAACATGACTTTAATTGTCATAGATTATCAGAAAGCTAAATTAACCGAATCATTTAGTAGAAGCTATAGAAAATAGCTACATAAAGATCTTATTTTATCTTAAATGGTGACTTTTATGAATGCATAAATGTTTATAAAAGAATGAACCACTAGTAAAACATCCTACCTTATAATAACTATGTACATCTTCATTACATATAAATTCTTTTTATATTGCATTGAATCAATGAATCTTGCATTGAGAAGAATTTAAGTTTTCCATTTAAGATTAAGATTGCAAACAGGACATTCACCTGTTCTCATCATTTTCTACAATCTTTTCAACAACCAGCCATTCATTAGTATTTTTTATTATTAACAATAGATGAGCAGAATAGGGAAGAAAGAAATGAGAATGAAGATAACCAAAAAAAAGTTAATATTTTCCCCTTATTTCACAACAAAAGTTATTACTGTTCATCTATCATACCTATCTGTCTGAATCTCTGAGACGTGTGTCCTCATCTTGATTAGTGGATAAACATGTTGGTTAACTCTAACCCCGATTGTTGTGAGTTCAATCCCCAGGTCAGGCTGGAAAAGACATATACTCTGGTTCAGTGGAAAAAGCAAAAAGTTGTATCACAAGGATGAATTAACTAAAAATAATTAAGATTTTAATATCTTATAAATATCTTTAAAAATATATATCTCCTAGCATGGACTGCAGAATGAGAACAATCTACATCTATGCATTGTATAAATGGTTCATTTTGAAATTCCCAGATGGTTACCGAATTTAAAAGACGCTTAAAAGGAAGAATGGAGAATGCAACAGCCAAAATGTTGTAACTATAACAACTAAGATGAGAACACTAGTGCTAATAGATTAATGTACATTAATAACACAACATTCAAAAAAGTGAAATAACTCTTCAAAAGAAACTTTCAGTTGCCTCCCTTAAATTTACAGCTAAGCTTATCAGCCAATCAGCTGACTGTAGAGAGTTATTTTACGAACACACTGTATAATATTGATATATATGTATACACACATACTCAGATGTACATAAATACATATATCCATAGATATATGCATGCATACATACAATTAATATATAAGTATACATGTGTAAACACATTTGTGACATAAGTTCTTTTATAGATCAGTGTATTTTGCTATAATAATCAGTACAAAAGATGACCCATTGACCATTTCCATATTGTTAGAAGCCTTTTTTACATTTCATGTATATACTCATGTGTTTCCTACAATCATCACAACATAAGACAATACTTGAAAATTAAAAATAGAAAAATTATTATGCCACAGTAGTATCCCAACTATTAGAAAGAAATTTAAGGCCTATCATTAAACTAAAAAAACAATGAGATACAAATTATTTTGCTACCTTTCATTATTCCTATCGTTTATTTTTTCTGAAAGGTGTGCAAACTAATTGGTTGTTCTTTTTGGAACTTCACTGGCTATTTTGTTATAATTAAATGATGCAAAATCATTACTACTTCACTTGTAAGATATATTATTCTGCAATAGCAAATCTATCTGACAATTGGGATTTGTGTATTTTTTATGAAAATATGCGTAACATTTTAAAAATCATGTGTATAGGCCAATGATTGAAAACTTAATACTTGAAAACTATTGAGCTTTTTTCTTTATTTTTGTGAACATTTTCCCCTTTAGATACTAGCAGGAATACCTGTCATTGTCCAGGCAAAAATAACTGAAAATATAACAACACAGGAAAAATATGTTCTTTAATATATTTCTTCTTACACAACACAATAAATGGGGGAAAAAAGATTATTTACAAATGAAAAGTAGATGTTACTGAACAATTATTCTGATGCACAAAACAAAACAAATGATTAGTATGACAGGGCTTCTAGGAACACAATGTTAGTGCTTCTCCCACTGGGTGCCAGTATGAAAAGGTTGTTATGGGATCCAACCCTCAAATAACCAACATAGAGCAGGCCATGGGAAAAGCATGGAGAAGTCAGGTTGAGGCCAGCCATCTTGTGAGATTGTCCTGTTAGAATTTTTGTCTGAAAACGTTTTTCAGGGTTGCACAACATTTTACAAACAAAACCGATAAAAAATAAAGTTTTGTTTTAGCCCTTTGAGTTCTTTTATTTGGCTGAAAAAAGCTATTTTAATCCAAAATTGACTTCTGGTGAACTTGAATTATCTTGGAGGTTAGCACTACCTATCCTATCATCGTTTTCCGCCTAAGTTAATCTCATGTTTCAATTTACCTCGATTAATGTAATTGTTTGGCTGCAATATGGCTGAAAAAAATCTATTGAATTGACCTCTGGTGACCTAATGACCCTGGAAGTCAGCACCACCTATCCTATCGAATTTGATCTTATCTGCACTACCATTTGTGATGTCAAAAACATTTTGTATTTCATAGCAAACAAAATATTATGTTAGAATGGACTCAGTTGGCTAGAAATAACCATAAGCTTCAATGTGGAAAGATGTAACCCTTCAATGTGGAAAGATGTAACCCTTCAATGTGGAAAGATGTACTCTTATGCCAAATTTCAGCTTCCTAGGTGCAAAATTGTGGCCCACAACATACTGACATACATACATTCAGTTTTATATATAAAGATAGGACCACATAATTAGGGAAACAAAACTTTATACTTTTTTCACAATTAATATCTAAACTCAGAACATGATAATTATAAAGACATTTATTAATTGGGAACCCATATCAGTATCAGTGCTAGCAATTGCTAAATGGGCAGCCTAGATCGTATAAATGAATAAAGAAACGAGTGCTGTGCGGGATCGAACCTGCGTCCACCCTGGAAGCAACCTATATGCAGTCCTGCTCTTTACCATTGAGCTAACAGCACTACCATGGAAACGCAGTGTATGTTTCGGGCCGCTGCCTTTCCAGCGTTCCTTTGTAAGTGTTCCGAGGTAGAGAATAGAGAATTTTTCTACGGGAGTGAGAAATCGAATGTTTATACAGTGTAAATGTTTTTATTACAAAAGCAGACAACACGTGTAAATGTTGTTTTTTTGGGGTTTTTTTTTGTTGTTGTTTTGAAAGTTGTTAGTAGTTTTTAATACATAATAATTCTAAATACTTTATTTAATAAAATATAGTATAGACCTTTTTTTAAATTAGTTTTTACTATTTGCGATCAGATTCTAAGTTTAAGTCTGATTTATTATTTCATGTTCATCTAAATAAGCACAGATTTTCTTCCTTCTTCTCTATTCGCATTCTTCGACACATTGTTTTGTTTTCTTTCTTTCATTATTACAAAAGCAGATGACAGCATAAATGTTTTAATTTTGTTGTTTGTATAATTGTTATTCATTAAAGTAGATTTTTCTAGTACAGTGTAGAATTTTAAAATTAATTTTTGTACTATGTGCTAAGAGTTTCTACGTTAAAATCTACTTCATTATTTAAATGTCATGTAACAAAAACACACTTATTCATTCTTCGCAATTTTTTCTTTCTTTCTTTTATTACAAAAGCAGACAATAGTGAAAATGCTTTTTAAGTTAAATTCTACTTCATTATTCGAGTGTGATGTAAATAAACAAAGCTTATTCATAATTCTCTCTCATCCTTATGAGCAAGGTTTTCTTTTTCAGACAACAAATGTTTATAAGGGGACCAAATCGGGGACTTTTAGTTTTATACCCTTATAAGGATCAAAATCGAGGGGGGAACTTTTTCCACTTTTTATGGATCGAAATCTGGGGGGATTTCTTTTCCCTTTTAGGTGTCACAGTTCATGGGGAAGTTTTTTTACCCTTTATGGGGTCAAAATCGAGGGGGAACTTTGTTTTTTTTTTTTTTCCCCCCTTTTATGAAGTCTCTATAAAATATCATTTGTTTTCCTGTGGTTTTATATTGGAAGTTCCCTGCTAGTATAATAGTATGAAGACGACAAATGTTTCTTTCTTTCTTTGTTTCTAACTTTGTTTTATTGACGCCTAAAGTGTTGCACACAAGCTGAAAATGTGTGTATACAGGTAACTTGACATCAGGGTGAATGTATGATAGGTGATGGTGACCTCTGAAGGTCAAGTAAGATCAGGTGAATTTTGACAGGCATTTTCAAATCAGCTGCTCCCTACAGCTTGCAAATTTATGTACAAGAGTAACTTGACCCCAAGATGAACATAGGATGGGTGGTGATGACCTCTGGTGACCCATAAAGGTCAATTTAGCGTCAGGTCATTTTTTGGCATTTTCAATCAAACATAGACAGCTGCACTCCCGCGGGCTGCAAATCTGTGTACAATGGTAACTTGACAATCATGACCACATGATGGACATAGGATAGGTGGTGTTGACCTCTGGTGACAATCTTGACCATTGTATGAACATAGGATAGGTGGCACTGGTTCAAGTCATTTTAGGCATTTTCAAACCTAAGGGAGACAATTGCACACTTTGAACTGCAAAGTTTTGTACATGGATGAACATGGGATTGGTGACATTGCTCTCTGGGACCTCTAAAAGTCAATTCAAGATCAGGTCAATTTTAGCATTTTCAAAAAAGGTAAATTTTGGCATTTCCGTTCCACCTGAAGGATTGCGATCCCTACTTTGAGAATCTCTGTTAAAATTTACTACATGACCATTCAGTATTCATTACTTTTTCCCTCGGCCAATGCCGGGTACCTTTTATTTTTATTTTTATATTATATATATATACACACACACTAGCTGGGGTACCCAGTGTTGTTGAGGGAAAAACTTCAAATGTAACAACAGAGGAAAGTAAATTATGTTATAGAGATTTCATGAAAATAATTTTTCAAAATTGTATGAATAAAAATACAAAGTGCAGTATAAAAAAAAATGATATACTGTCAAGAAAAAAAAAATAACTCTTCTTTTTCCAATGCTGCTGCTGATAAGACAGCATCTAGAAATTGACACTTTTCAAGGTTGTGTTGGTAGGGCAATTGTTAGAACATCCGGCTGCTAACAGGCAGGTTGTATGTTCAAATCCGAGTGCAGTCATGAAAAATTGAAATATCTCTTTGCTTCTATTTTGTGCATGTGTGCAAACAGACATCCAAATTGATATATATATATACACACAAACACATATTGAGGATTGGATTCTTTTGTCTTTTCAGCCCAATGGCAATGGTTATACAGACAGTCAGGGACTTGTTACCATCAAGATGAAACCAGATGAACAAGGCAAATTTGGTTTTAATGTGAAGGTAAGTAATGTTTTTGTAAAACAAAATTTTACTCAAGGAAGTAAAATTTATTAACTTTAAAATGTAACATTTTTTTTCATTACCTTCATGAATTTCCCAAGGTAAAAAATCATGTTGAATTAGAAAAACATGAAAAAGACCAACACATCATTTTGTTAGACTGCATTGCTTGCATTTAAAAATTGAATTTTTTGTTACTAAATCATTTATCTTAGTTATGATGAAAAACTTTGTGCCACCTTTAAAAAGTACACTATGGATCTTTCAGACAAAGACATAATTCTTTAGTTACATTTTTAGACTATGAAAATAGGAAAAGTAGCATTTTTATCTAAAAATTGTACCAATTTACTCTACCATTTAGAGAGATGCATTGTTTAAATGTATTGTGAATATATTTTGTAGGCATTCTTTGAGATTTTTCATAAGTCCAAACATGTAGTGATTTTTAGCATTAACCATTTCTCGGAGATGTCTTTTAGAATATGAAGAGTATTTGATTTAGAATAAAGTCTGTAAATAAGTGACAGGACTCATTTTTTTCTGTGTTTCTGTTCATTTACAAAATATAATTTATCAAATTATGCATTGTTTTTCAGCTTTTTTTCTATAGGTAGACATGAGATGAAATTTACATATTCTATTATAATTACCTTCCAGGAGTTTAAATCAAACCATTTACTTTTTTTAAAGTTTCCATTAACCATTAATAGACTTTGGTAACCGAAATTTTACAACATTCACTTTAATTTCTTAATATTGAAAACAATTAGGATATATATGGTGTATCAAAAAATGTTAGAAAATGAGTTGTGGAGAATCTCATTAAAAGTTAGAATTTTACTGCTAATTGCAAAATTTATACAATAATGTAGAGCTCTTTCACTTTTGGAAATAGAAAATTCAATTTTGATTATTTAATGTTGATATTCAATTCCTTACTGTTTTGTCATATTGACAATGCCTTCAGGATTAGTTTTTTAGTTTAGAATTATTTTACTTCTTAAATAATCTGATAACTGCATTTTATTAAAGGCCACTTTTGAACCAAAGAAAGAAAAAGAACCCAAAATTATTCAACAAGTGAATTTAACAAATTTTGGAAAATCTTCATAGATAAAACTCAAGATTATTCTATTTTTTTATCATGTTGCTAAACCTTCAAATTTGATTATTAATAAAATCCTTTTGTCATTTTTTGTTATCTTTTTAGGATTTTGTTTTTAACCTGTTTGCTGCCAAGTATATTTTTAATGTTAGAAATCCTGTGCAGAGTTTTTCTTGTGAAACATTGATAGAAATAGAAAGTTTTCATTCCCTAGTTGTCATGCTGCCATCTTGCAAAAGAATAACACACAATCATAAGACGAGTTATCTTGTCCATAGCACTGGACTGAATAACACAGTATCATAGAACGAGTTATTTCATCATTGGCAGTAAACAGGTTAAATTTTGTTTTCTAATATATATTAACTTTTTTTTTTTTTTATTATTATTATTATTATTAGGGTGGCTCTGACCAAGGCATGCCAATCATTGTGTCCAGAGTAGCTCCCAATACTCCAGCTGATTTGTGTATTCCTCGGCTAAACGAAGGTGACCAGGTTTTATTTATTAATGGTCGTGATGTATCTCAGCACACTCATGAACAGGTATATGTAATTGTTGAAATATTCTTGTTACTATGTCAGCATATTTTGTCCACATCACAGTTTCTTGATGCTTTCCTGCTAACACATACAAAACAAATTTAATAACTGAAATGTTATATCAACTTCATGAAACTATCTTGAACTGTTGGATCAAAATATTGCTTAACTTTAGAATTTAAATTAGAATAGGTTTTTAAAAATCTTCCACTTAAATGAAATTGCTCAAAATTTACAACTTATACATTTTCTTTTCGTGCCAACATAAATATCCCCTGACTTAAATGTTGCAGTCTAATTAGGAGTACAAATTTTACAAGTAATTAACTATTGATACTTTAGCTTGATAGGAAGTCAAGGGTGTGAGGATTTTGTAGTGTCAATACTCCAAGTCCTCCCGACCCACCTTGAACATTTGAAATCCTAGCATACTTGGGCTTGGATTTTCCACTGACACCAGTTGGAAATGCATAACTACCACAGGCACACAAGTGATTAATTCTTTAATATTTACTAACATACACCTAAATGAAATAAAAGATTTATGCAAAGATTTATAACACTTTAGACATTTATATTTTGTCTATACACAGGTTCTGAAAAATGAACATTTTAATGAGTCAGGAACTGATGCTCGAATATTGAAATAACAAATTTTGCATCCAGTTTAGAAACTATTGTAGAATTTCAATTCATTAGACAAAATGTCAGCTATTGTTTGAAATTCATTCAAACAATAGTCAACATTTTGTCAAAGAAAAATAGTATTCAAAATTTCTGTTTTTCTTGTATCAGGAAAAGTTAATGGGAAGTTTCTAAAATTACATCCGAGGTGTCTTTCATTGCTGCTGACACCAATGTGATTACCTACTGCTGTCATGTACCATTCAGTAACAAAACTACCATAACTAAGCAATTGATTGACTACAGTGATAGTCCCACTTGTATCCATTGCAGCTCCAGTAGGTTTTAATGTATAACATTTGTGTAGCAGTAACAGATTTAGCAATCTTTTTTTTTATACTGATAATATACTATTATTATTATGCCACATCACTCGCATTTCTATTATTTACACATGCAAGACATTATTTGTTAATAAAAGGGATGAGAACAAAGGTTAGAACACAAAACAAAAGGTAGAAATACTTCTCACCATTTCCCCCATCCACTTTATCATCAATTACTTATCAATCTGTATTGGCAGCACCTCTGCTTCAGTAATACATCTTTTGTAAACAGTTATTTAACATGTGGAAATTCTTTTACTTTGCTTCTCTAAAGAATTTAATTTTGTGTTGATGCCAATTTATTTATTACTGCATTAAATGGAATGAGTGCAGTAAATGATATTTAGTATTTGGTGAAATTGAAAAATAATTATAATTACGGTACTTCTGACAATGTAATGTGCAATTTACCCAACAAACTTTGCTTCAAAAATCACCCTGCACATTACATGTACACTGAGGAGGGAAACTAAAATACAGCAGTCATTAACTACTAATTTACAATTTAGTTTGAAAGATGCCAATAAAAAGAAAGCTTGTTGAATATAATTAAAATAGCAACATGCAAATTTATTGAAATCATGTTTCTTTTTAATATGTTAGGTGTGTGCAAAAGTCCCCCCCCTCTTTTTTTAAAAGTAAAGGCTGAATACACAGTTGAAAACCGGTTTTGAGTGTTCTATATTCAGTGTTCATTCATCCTGTGTTGACGAAAAAAGAAAAATGTTGGTGCACAAGATACATGTGCAACACTGCATGTTGTTCCTTTTCAAGTTGGGCAAAAAGACAGCAGCAGAAGTGAAGATGATTGATGACACCTATGGAGATGGTTTAGTTGGAAGCAGTACATGTTGAGAATGGTTTGGGAAGTTCAGTGAATTGGACTTGGAGGACAAACCACGCTGCAGTAGACCACAAGAATTTGGAAGTGATGACCTCTTTTGGATGATGACCTTGGTGTCTATCACTCAACATTTGTAAGATGTTTGCAAAGTATAGGGTTCCACATGAATTGTCACAGCAAAGCATTGGACAGTGTCTTATCATGTCTGCATTTCACTTCTTGCCAAACATGAAGATGAAAAGTTAGGTCACTTATGATAATTTGAAGCATCGAAAATCATGGGTGGATCCAGGACAGTCTGCAGCATCCACAACAAAACCTAACCTTTTTTGGAAAAAGGTTATTGCTCTGTATTTGCTGGTACAAATTGCTGAAGTCTGATGAAACTGTTACTGTAAAGCATTGCCGTCAACTCCTTCAAGGTTTGAAGGATGCCATTGAAGAAAAGAGATAATTTACAGGAAATGGAAGCCAGAAAGTCATACTGCTGCATGACAACACTCGTCCACAGTTTGCTTTGTTAAACCAAAAAACCATGATAGGAAATTCTTCCTAACCCATTTCAACCACTGATTAGAACATGAAAGAATCAAGATACCAACTTGAAAATCTAGCCCCAAGTATTTTAAACAATGCTCTTTTCAGTGGTTCTTGGTAGAAAATTGTGCAGATTGTTCCGCATGTACATTTCTGCCTTTAAAAATGGTGCATTTTTGTTGTTTTTTAATTTGGGCCATTTCTGAGACCTTATATATCAGGATCTAGAAAAGCTAGAAAGATCCAGATTGTAACATTTTGTAGTGCATTGACACCACTTTCTTCCTTGCCAGACAGAGCACACAAAGTTGGCCACATCCAATGATTACTTAAAAATGGCTTCTTGGAAATACCAATGAAATTTGGAGCCCACTTTAACATCATTTTCTGAAAGAATGATGCTTTCTAGAGCTAGGCTGATAACATTTTCAAAATCTACATATAAAGTTGACCCTGAAAACAAATTTTCAAGGCAGGAGAGAAGTTCCTGTTGTGGAATGCTTGCTAGTTGAAAATGGAAAAAAACATTTGGTCGTCGTCGCTTGTTCTTGGATCCATAGTGACTGAACGTGTAAAGATATTGAGCTAAAATTTTACAGGACCTCATTTCAAACCCAAATGAACATGTGAGCAAAGTTAAAGCAAAATCTAAGATGGTCGAGTGAGGTCCACTTGACACGGAATGACCTATATGTATATTGAATGTCTCTTACTAGAAATTGTTGCCATGTTGAAACGGAGGCATAGTATTCTCGAGTTCTGGAGCCAAGCCAATCAAAGGCGATTTGATGTTCTGCTTGGTTGTTGAAGACCTTCCCTTTCAGGAAGTTGTTGGAATTTTTTAAAAAGTGGTAGTCGGTCGAAGAGTGGTCTGGTGAGTAAGCTGGGTGAGATAGTTTCATAGCCCAGTTTGTTTAATTTCTGCAGGGTCATTTACGAGACATTATCGATTGCCTGGCAATACTTTGCTATGATGGTTTCGTCAGGATTCAAGAAAATGTAATGGATGATTCCACTTGCTGACCACCAAACACAGACCATAACCTTCTTTTGATACAGGTTTGGGTTGGGAAAGTGTTTTGTTGCTTCATTTCTGTCCAGCCACTGCGTGGAACCCTGTCAATTGTTGTATAGAATCCATTTTCCATCACATGTCACAATGCGATCAAGAAATGGATCGTTTTTGTTGCACAAAAGAAGCGCTAAGTTGACATTTTTGTTCAACTGGGGTGGCACCCATTTGTCAAGCTTTTTTGCTTTTCCAATTTAGTGCAAATATCAAACAACTGTTGAATGGTCAACGTTTAGTTCTTCTGCAACCTCTGGTGTTTATTTGTGTGGGTCCATCTCAATAATGGCCCTCAATTGATTGTCATCAATCACAGAAGGACATCTGCAACCCTCCTCATCTTCAAGGCAAAACCTTTGGAACCAATGTTGAATTGTATGTTCATTGACGGTACCCTGGCCAAATGCTTTGTTGATATTGCGAGCAGTTTCCGCTGCTTTACGTCCCATTTTAAACTCATAAAAAATTGATTGATTTAAAAAAAATAGTTACTTAGGTTCTTCTTAACAAATACCATAATTAAATATATTGAAAATTGAATAAGTACCAAAATTTTATTGAAATACATTAATTATTTGATTTTTGGTAGAATTTCAAAATCTTTGTGTATTTTGCATACATATTTTCTATATGCTAATTATTACGTCCCATATTTCACTGTGTAAACCACTTTTTCAAAGACAAAAATCTCTGGTTCTAAACATGGAAAACAAATAATTTTTAGACTAAAGATTTTTTCATTCATTCTTACGAATATCACTTATCTAAAGTTCAGGAGGTGCCTAGGAGTACAAATATCAATAATTTTATTTGCTGATTGTGGTCAGATAAAATATTTTTAAATTTTCTAATCTAAACTTGTGGTCTATCATTTCTTGCATATTTTTTCCAAGGATACAAAACTATTCCTTAAAATTTAAATGGAGAAGCATGAAAGCTTTAAGCTATTTTTCTGAGAAATTAATGACTTGGACAATAGGACATGTGAAGCTGATTGTTGGATGACCTAGATTTCTGATATGTTTTTCATTATGCAAACATTTTTTGTTTTTATTTTATTCTAGGTTGTGATGTTTATCAAAGCGTCTCGAGAGACACACTCAGGGGAACTGGTGCTCATAATCCGACCTAATGGTAAGTTAAATTTGAATCTTCCTTTATTGGATACTTGCAGAAAAGAGTGATGTCATTCTTTGTATCTACAGTAGTTGGATATAATTGTAGAAAATGAAATATAGACATTCTGCAATAATATTAAAGTTTTCTAGAACCTACGTATATTGATTTATTTATTTCTTAAAAACAATTTCCAAAGAAAGATTTTGCTTTTATTATTGGACTAGTATTAATGTTTAAGATATAATTAGAGAAGATATACAGTTTTAAATGGATTCAAATTATAGCCATTAATCCAACTTCACTGATCTTAAACATCATTAAAAAATTTTGCAGATGATCAATTTAGGTATCATGTATAAGATATTTGTAATGCCTACAGCTCTAAAAAAAAGTCTAGATTTGGTTTGAATCTTAAAGATTGAAAGTTGTGAGACATAAAGTTTGATCTGAACCAAGCTGCTTGTTACCAAAATAGTAGGAAAATTCTTAAACTTGGCAAAAAGATGTTTCCTTCCCATGTTTCAACCTGTTACTTGTAAATTTAGATATATATGATACATTCCAAAACAATGTGGTTTAGAATGAATATGGGAGATGTTGAAAATGTCCCCCAAAAAGTGTAAAATTGAAACTCTTGATAAACATAAATATGATTTTTTTTATGCTTTTTTTTTTTTTTTGACTTTGCAGTTTATGTTAGTGAGGATAATACAGAGGAACCAGACTTGATGTATATACCTGAAACTCATCAAATAACAAGTACAATGTCTGGGGCCAACACTCTCCAGGCTTCTATGATGTTATTACAAGAAAGTCTGGAGAGTGGGGCAGCCATGGCACAATTTGAGGTAAGTCATACAAATTTGAAGCTCTTTACCCAATTTTGACATGTAATAAAGGGAGAAACAGCTAACTCTATCTTTTAGAATTGTGTGCAGTTTATTTTATTTTAGCTTAATATCATCTTGTATCGCTTATGGTTTTTGAAATTCAACTGGGCATAAGTGGATGGTATGAGGGGAAAATGTGAAAAGTTCATCATACCCCATAGGCTACTTATTCATTTTGATGTTCTTTATGCAATACAAATTGAGGTAAGAGTCTATACATACCATAAGTAAAGCACTTTTCTATCACTTATAAATCACGTTCTGTTTATTTTTGTATATATTGCATTTGCTGATAAATCATTGAGCTTTACAAATCAACTTAGTATGAAAATGTTATCTGATTGTCTGTACATGTATCTAAAATGCTCTTTATACATGTTTAAAACCAGATAAGTTCCTACTTGAAAATATTTATATAAGATTTATTTTATAAAATTGTATATTATAAAAGTAGAAGCTTATTTTTCTTATTATAGTGTGTGCATATGTATATATTTGTATGTATATAAATATATATATATGTGTGTTTTGTCCAAGATTTAAACATTTTTTTGCTATGCTATAGCTACATTTTTCAATAATATTAAATGCTTACCCATAAATACACTAAAAAGTTTTACTTTTTATTTCAACTCTGTGAAACATGATTTACAGAATTATTTTTTCCTGCTTACTTTCTTGGCATATTAGTTTTGCTAAAAAGGATTTAAAAAAAATCAAATTAGGTTTCATAGCTTAATTAATTGCTTCATTAAATGCCCAAATAATGTATTCTTGGTGCATTTCTTGGTTTAGTACCATTTAAGTCCTTCAGCAAGTTATGTTTGAATGACATTGCAACAGTAACTTATCATTGCCTGCTGTGGATGGGTGCTATCTCAAGCTAAAAATGATCTAACTTTTTATTTCAGATTTTTTTCCTAATTGATTAGTTTATGATATAGCAATCTCACCAGCCAAGCCAAGCCACAACCAAAAATGAAACAAGTTTGGGGCTAGACTAGTTTCAGGGACATCTTTAAAATTCAAGCAGAGATTTAGCAAAGTATAATAATTTTGCTCTATCCTAGTTTAAAAAAAATATCTCTTATCCGTTTTATTTTTAGGATGATGGCCAGTCTATTCTATCTAGCAGATTTTGTTTAGGTATATTAGCCCAGATATATAGAATCTGGTTAAGCTTTTAGCAACTTGAATGATTTTTGTTTACTTTCAAATAATTAATCCTTGAAAAAATCCAAAGATAGCCTTAAAGGGATGATAAAACATAAATTGTCAATGCCTTTTTCAACAGTGCCAAGAATAATGTGTCTGGATTTGATCTTGTATATCAAAACTTATGTGTTGAAAAGAGAAACTTTACATGATTGAAAAAGCAGATAATCCACCTGTTAATGCTAAATAATCTTATATAGGTAATATTCAGTATTAGTTTGCTTTACTGGAAATTTTAAATCTGATGCTAAATGTCATTAACTGATTCTATCTTCATTATTTTCTTTTTTTCATAGTGTGAGGGATAAAATCTGTCACATTTTAAAATAGTGTATATTCTTGAGTATGATATCATTTTTTTCATCTTTTATATTTGTTGAGAATCAAATTCATTACTAAATTAATTCCTCAGTTTATACTTTCTATGGTCTATGATGGCTATTCAATATTTTTTTTGAAGTGGGCTAGATTGGCAATATTTTTTTGGAAATAGACTAGATTGGCAATATTTCTTTTTGATTTGTGGGCCAAGACAAGCTCAAACTAAGATAACACTATATTTTGAAATCATTTATTTTAAACCATATTAAATAATATTTTCCATAATGAATAAACATAAACTAATGCAATTTTGTTAGCAGTAGTATTAAAGATAAAGAATCAATGAAAATGATAAAATAGATTATCAAGTATTTCTAATGAACTTAAACTTCCAATATCAACTGTTATCAATCATTAAAAATAATGAAAACAAATAATTTATAATAAAATATATAATTAATAACTTGCCTCCAGCCTCAATTGTTGTATTTTTTAATATGTATTTTCAATGTATTATTATCAAGGAATTTTTAGTGATTGATGTAAGAGTTTTGGGCAAGTCACTGTCTTTAGCTTGAGGGTTTTTTTTGCTTAGCCCTCAAGTATTTCTCCCTGCAAACTGCACATCTGTTATCCCCTGTGGCATCTGCACCCCTTTCCACAAGATGGTGAATGTCCTAGGTCATTTGTAATGTCTTCATTCTTATGCCCCCCCAACCTCCCCCAACATGTTATAGGACTTGACTCCCTTGGGACATTGAACAGGAACTCTTCTCTTTTCCTGAGCATCATATCTTCAACAGAGGAATTAATATAGACTGATGAAATGAAGTAGATGGGGCGCGTGTCCTTCCAGACGAACGATGCAACTGTTCCATTGTAAAGAAGTTCAATATCTCCTTTTTGCATTTCATTTGTTCCCCTCATAAGGTTCTTGGGAAATCCCTTTCTGTTAGGCAATGCAGTACCTAGCATTCCAATTCTCTTGCACAGTTGCGGATTCCCTGGCCGAAATGTCGGCTGCTTGAGTATATATACTTCTAGGTAGCGGCCAAAATATCGGTTTCTAAGGGTTAATGACTAAAATATTTGGTGCTACCTACATGGGTTGTACAGTTTGTAGTAAGGAGTATATATATTTTCTCACTAACCCTTCATGTTTTAAGATAATGTTATTAAATGGACCTCATCACAGAATGAGTTTTAAATCTAAAATTGACAAACTTCATATAACATATCAAAACTTAATTCTATGATTCATTTATTAATTCATTTAAAATGTTGATCTCTAAATTTATTTGGATGAATATACAAACCTCAATAAAATATACAAACCTCAATAAAAGACAATAATTTAAAGCATTCTTTAGTTCTCTTTATTTATCTTAATTTGCAAATTATACCCCACACATATTTTGAACAAAATAGTAAAAGAATAAAATGCCTACGATTTAAATAATCTAATTCAGAAACCTCACCCAAAGTTGTTTTAGCTACAGTTTTCTTTCTTCCATATCTGTCTTACAAAATGTGTAGAATGTGTTATAAATAATTTGTAACAGACACACCCAGTGTCTGCTGCTACAGAATGGCATAACTGATGTTGTACCTACCACTGTTAACATTAAGTGACAAGCAGAATTGGGAGCTTAGACATAACACTAATGCTATTCTACTTCTTTCTACATTTTGCAACAACAAAACTGCTTCTCATTTTTAATATTTTAGTTATGTGTTAAGATTTTGTTCAATTCAGTTATTAAAGAATTAGTCCGGGGGCCAGCAGGGGCTATGATTCTACTTTTAGGGTACCAAAATGTTCCTTAGGGTGTTCTCTTTCAGAAAAAACAATGTACCCAAGAAAAAGTTGGGAAGAACTACCTCATTTGCATAAAACAAAATGGTCAGCAGCATAAATATGTCACTGTTGCAAAATTATTTCCACTTCATAGTGTCACTGAAACAGTTTATTTTATCTATTTAAATTTGCTGCAATTTATTTTTCTCTTTGGTAGTTTTAAATTGTAATTTATTTATACACATTTATTTGAGCTATTTGCAACTGTTCATTTCAGTCACCTAATCATGAATCTATTATCTCCTTTTTAAACAGTGATATAAGCTGGGTAAATGTTTTAATAAAGTAGATTTGTTTAGTAAGTTACTTGTGTGGTGACCTCATGATTTCAGTCATTATTTTTCCCGGGTTAAGTCTTGGATTGCCTATTCTCTACTATCTTTTCAAAGTTTTTGCTGACAGCAACAAAATGTTATGCAAATTCTGGGCTATTTTGATTATCAGATGATCTCCCATATTCTCTAAATGCAAGGGATAAAGCTACCTTTTTCTATTGAATAAGAAGTTTGTTTCATAGAGAAATCAATTTAATTAAAATGCAAAAGGTTTTTTGAAAAAAATAATTGATTACTACATAACTGACTTAATCTCATAAGAACACCAGAAAATATTGACTCTGTCACCAATTAATTCTGTCCCTCTGTATGTGTAATATATGAAAGAAAGCAGATTGCTTTTGTTAGCCATCTACCTCCTGTCAATACTTGTCTTTAAAATCTTTGGGTTTTTTTTCTCTCTCTACAGCAACTTTGGAACTATTTTAAATGGGGGATGAAACATTGTTTTTTCAGATTCCAATGTGAAACTGGCACCCAAAAGTTGCTGCCTTTTATTTATTT
>VCCN01001744.1:163352-178081 GCA_006491835.1 Architeuthis dux
ATAATAATAATAATAATAATAATAGCAGCAATAGCAATAGCAGCAGCAGCATGATCTGTATTTCACAATTATTGAATTTAAATGAATAAACCTCTTTTCTCAAACTAAAAATAAGCTAAATTTATTTTCAACTGTTGTTGAGCATACATAATTAAAATGATCTCTATAATGTCCCTAAAGTTTTAAATAACCAGAAGTTGCTGACAAGAAACTATTTTTTCTTGTCCAAATCTGATTTACATTTGCAGATTTGGCTTGAATGATCGATGAGATGACTAGCAACCAGAAGATTATAGTTTCATGACTTATGAATTGGTTAAGGATCATTGCTACAAATCAACCTAGAAGAAAAGGGCTTTTTTCTCTGTAAAATCTGCGATACATACCATATTTCCCCATGTATAATCCCACCCCCTGATTGAGCTTCAATTTTTTATGAAAAATGCATTATATACTCTGCACACCCTTCTTTGATGTTGGATGTTTGCTGCGTGTCAGAAAGTGTGAATTTTAATCTAAACCTCATTAAGTAGTAATATTTTTCATCCTCAAATGTATGCAAGTTATGAATGTGTGAGCGTAGCAAAGTTCTATAGTAACAGTACAATGGAAATGACATACGTAGTAATCATTGTCAGTGTAGCTGATTATAAGTAAAGCGTAGTTGAGGAAGGGAGAAGTCAATGAGTTAGTTGAATGAATGAATGGACATTTTTTTAACATATAAAAAAAAACATGTACTTGCCTTGATGTAAGTTAGTGTGTTTCATGTATGTGTGTGGTGACAATATGTGTATGCACGCACATTTTGAAAAGATTCATCATGCCTTGAAGAGCTTCTTATACTACTGCATTTAAGATCCAAGTTGTTGAGTTTGCCGAGAAAAATGGCAATCAAGGTGCTGCTCATCGTTTTGGAGTTGATGAAAGCAATGTGAGACTGCGGAGGAAGTCAAAGACACAAATTGACAAACAGCAAATGAGCCAACAGAAGCCATCAGTCTTTTTTTCCAGAATTCGATCAAAAGATTCTTAAATTGATAACTAATTGCTGTTCTCAGGCCTTGAGTACTATCCAAAATCAGGTGAAAGCCAAACTGTTGGCTAAAGACCTGAAGACACTTGAATTTAAAACCCCTGCCAACTGGTGTTACCATTTCATATGCCCGACATGATCTGTCCATGAGATACAAGACCAACATCAGCCAAAAGCTTCCCACTGACTACGAGGATAACCTGACTTCATTCCAGAAACACATAATCAAGGGTCAGAAAATCCTTAACACACCACTGGCACTCATTGGGAATGCTGATCAAACGCCACTCACCTTCGATTTTCCTGTGGATATGGTTGAAAAAAAAGACAACTAAAACAATCGTTTCATTATCATGTTGATGGGACCAATTACGCCCCTATGTCGTCTTTAAGTGGAAAACTTTGCCCCAAGGCATCAGTGTCCCCAGTGGTGTGCAAATGTGTGTCCAGGAAAAAGGCTGGATGGACAATAAATTGATGAAAGACTGGGTTGATAGTGTCTGGGGGGAAACATGCTGGAGGTTAGACCAAGAAAGACAACAGTTTGCTAATGTTGGATGCCTTCCGCTATCATCGCAATCTAGAGATCATTAAGCATCTCAAAACAAACCACAAAACAGAGGTGGCTATGATGGCGGAATGACCTCCTTGCTACAGCCACTCGATGTCAGCATCAATCATGACAACTATGGGGAGAGTGAATACAACATGGTGCCAAAAGTTTCATAAAGGGCAGTCGCATGCAGGCTCCTGACCTGCCCTCCATAACACAATAGATAAAGGACGCTTGGGCTGAACTTGTCAAAGGATTATTGTCAAGTCATACAAACATTGCTGCATATCAGATTTACTTGATGGAACTGAGGATGACATGTTGTGGACAGATGAAGAGAACAAAAAGGAAGAAGCAGCTGGAGAGGAGAATTTCGATGACTGATGAAGATGACCTTTACTTTGCCGATGAGAATATCATGATAAATGCTGATGAGGATACCATGATAATCATGCAATGAATGTAGCCTGAAGAAAATGACAAATTCTTTTCATTTAATTCTCTTTCTTTTTCTCTTAGCAGCAGTGACCATGTGATCAAGCTAACACAACAATAAGTAGTGCGAAAAGGTAGTGGCAGTAGTTTGCAGTACAATTCTCTACTAAACCCACTCCTCTCATAACTATGACAGCTACAAAGATTGCATAATTTCATACTGGCTTAGGACCAGTGAGTTATTGTGTCGACTGCTTACATATTTTCATTTTCCTACTTTTGTAAAAAAAAATTTTTAAATAATATTAAAAAAAACCTTATTTTAGCCAAACCTATGTTTTTATAATTTATTATTTTAATTACCTGAAAAAGATGTCATTAAAAGAGTATTTTCATTGTAAATTATTGCCACTACTGCCATCTGACTAGTATGTTCTCAGTTTTATCGATCACCATCATAGCAATGGTGGCAGTCAAACCAGACCTTCTAGACCCAACAGTGCTAGAAAAATGTCCCGCAATTATGTTTCCGTAGATAATATGCACCTGGATATTTTAGCTCACAATCTTTGGAAAAAATTGTGGATTGTTTATAGGGAAATACAGTATATAGTACAGGCACCAATTCCTTACAATTAGAGTTCAATATATTGAGATTCTTTCTGATTCTACACAAGACGTTTCTTATCTTATAATAATGTAGATTTGAAACTAATTAATTACTATTTGAAATTTGGGCTTGTATTAGAAAACTGTCAACATAGGTTTCATCAGTTTTTAAGTGATTCTGGTTGGTTAGCTGTGTATGTATCACACGTACAGGCCACACCAATGGAGCTAGAGGGCTGAAAATTTAAACATTTACATCTTATTATGTCTAAAAAAACATTGTTTTTTTTTTTTGCTTGCTTTTTGAAAATTCCCCCCAAAATAAATTTTTAGTGGAGGGTTAAATTGACAATGTAAATCTATGTTAAATTGGTCGTTAGTTTTTTTGAAAATTCTGTCTTTTTAGTGATCCAACAAAAGGCGAGAGAAGTAACTGATTCATTAACCAACCCTTTTTGCAATTTTTTAATTGATCATCCTCATTGCTGCCAAAAAACATTGGTCACGTGACGGTTTCTATTGACCTGTTTATTGTTGAAAACTTAATAAATTTAATCTATTTTTAAAAAATTCTTCTTTTTTTTTTTACGCCTTTTTTTCTGATTTTTCCAGTTTATATATTGGGTTGGCCAAACAGTTTATTTTAATTCTTGCCGTTTTGATAGCATTAGGAGCATTTAGTTTGAACTAACTTCATTCAAAAGAATCACTTTTTATTGTATTGTGACAGCATACATTTTTTTTAATTGTCAAAATTAATGTATTTTTGTTTTGATTCTAACATTGAAGATTGAAGAAAATAAGCAACATTTTTGGCATATTATGCATGTTTTAATTTTAAGAAAGGTAAAAATGCAACTCCAATGCAAAAAAAAAGATTTGTTCAGTTTATGGATAAGGTACTATGAAAGTCATTTGCACCAGCTTGGTTATGTAATCTCAAGAGGAAGTGTGCACTCTCAGGAAAAAGTAAGAATTTCTCTAATTATTTTGAGAATTCTCTTAAGTGTTTGCATAATATTGTGATGAACATAATATATTAAAATTGATTTTTTTCATAGATTTGCAGTACCCATTTCAAACTACTCATTTGGTTGACGATGTGAGGTGGTGGGAGTAGGCAGGGTCTAACTACTAAAGCGGGACATGATAGTAAAAAGGAATCACTGTTCTAGAGAATCAAATAAGCGATTCGAACAAGTATTACTGCAAATTGAAGGCATCAATCGAGGAAAAGTGTCTGCAATAAGTGAAATGAGAAGAGGCATAATATTCCATCAGGATAACAATGCTAGACTGCATGTTTCTCTGGTGAACAGGCAAAAATTGTTACAGTTTGGCTGGGGTTTTTCACTCGTCTGCTGTATTCACCAGATATTGTACCTTTGGATTACCATTTATTCTGATCTTTATAGAATTGTCTTAATGAAAAAAATTGAATTCTCTAGAAGACTGCAAAAGGCACCTAGAGCAGTTCTTTGCTGAGCAAAATAAAGTTCTGGGAAGATGGAATTATGAAGTTATGTTGAAAGATGGCAACATGGTAAATATGTTCAATAAAGTTAATGTCAAAAATAAAAATTAATTTTTATTTAAAAAAAACAAATGAACTTTTTTGGCCATCCAAGATCTCTCTAAGTTTGTTTAAACAAATGTATAAGCTTAAAATGATACCACACTTGTTATTGCACAACAATTAAAAGTTTTTTAAAAACTTAACCTCATTGAGTAATTAGAGTTAGAATTGACGTTGGCTCTTTGCTTTTATTTAATGACACACAGGATTTTTCACTTTTCCATCAAATAACCATAATACCCTATTCATCTCATCAAATTTCATCATCTGTAAAACTAGGATTAACTAGGATCCAGCAGTAAATTTATTTTAAAAGTAACCATTCCTTGAAATTCAAGTGGCAAAAGATTTAATATTTTAATTTGCAAGTTTATTTTGTTAGAAACTTCACTGCTGCAAGTTTGTATTTAAAAACTCAGATTTAGGGCTACTAAATGTTTATGGGAATTCAGTGAGGATGATTCAGAAAAAAAGTCTCCTGTTAAAACAGGAGACTTTTTTTGAGACTTATTATTTTATTTATGTTGAAATATTAAACCAGATGATTATTTTTACTAAAAAATGAAGTAGTAAGTAATGATCCAAGATGGGTTCTAAATACCTGGTACTCTAAAATAATTACCAGTTTGAAAGTGTAAATTAGGCATGAACTCATTACTATGGTGTTATAGCTATAAGAAAACAAAAGTTCCATTGTAAAAGGCCATTTTAACATAGTTTTTGTCAACTCTAACTCTTTTGATGTGGCTTAGAATAAATATCAAATGATCATCGAAGCTGAAATAAGTTATTGAAAATTTTAAGGTTTTGTGATTGAACTCCAGAAAGCTACTGTTTTGAAATATGCATAATTTAGACTTTTCTTTGCTGTTAAAGATTGCATAGTACAATTTCATTCTTGTATATTACAATGTAAGATTAATCATTATTTTAATATTTTGTATTTTCAGCAACTTTACAGGAAAAAACATGGTTTAACAATGAATGCTGCACGATTACCTGCCAATATCCCCAAAAATAGATATAGAGATGTGTCACCTTGTAAGTACTAATTTTACTGCTGCTAATAAGACTTATTTACTTGTTGCTTTGATTGTAAATTCACTGTATTATATCTCCATGAGAAATCCTTTCAGCTTCTTACATAGAAAAGTATATGCCATTAGATGATCTTCCTAAGACCAAATCCTTAAGGCTAGGGAAGCAGTGTTTCTTATGAAGTTAATATCTTAAGATTAAATTGTCTGAAGCAAGAGTTTTCAATCAGTATTTTAAATAGAACCAAATTTCTCTGTTTCCAGAAAAGGTAATATTAATTGAAGACTGCATATGAAATTAAAATACTTTTCAAATAAGTTGGTATTAATCTGGGTGCCCCACCATGGAGTAGTGGTTAGCAAGATAGTCTTGCAGATCATAACTTATGTGGTAAGTTTTATTTTCATTAAGTACTCCACACGTTTGGCCTTGTACCAGACTAAGCTAAGCTTAGTAAAGGCCTGGTTGGTTTTCGCATATATTAGTTTACCTCTGCCAACAAAGTTGGAGGGGTATATGTATTCGGTTGTGTCCACACGATATCTCCGAAAGTGAATGAAACTTTGTGGAAAGGTGGGCAATGAAGAAGTGGTTAAATTTGGGGTGGACCCAGGAATTGTTTTGTGATTGAGAGATATTTTCTGTATACATTTATGTATATTTAATGACACACAGGATTTTTCACTTTTCCATCAAATAACCATAATACCCTATTCATCTCATCAAATAACCATAATAACCTATTCATCTCATCAAATTTCATCATATGTAAAACTAGGATTAACTCATTCACACGATATCTCAATGGATTTCAATGAAATTTCATGAAAGGATAAACAATAGATTATGGAAGAAATGATTAAATTTTGGGGTGGATCTATGCATAATTACTTCCCCTGACAATGGTGTTGACAGAGGTATGCACTCTCTGAGTGCTTTCTAGTTATTAATATAAAACTTGAGTTCTTTTATTAAACCTTTCTAAGCAGATTACTGCAACTTGTATAATTGTACTGAATCATGTTTACTCCTAGAATTAAAAATAAATTTTGCATAATTCAATAATTTTTAACTCCTAATTAAATTTATTTTAACTGTTTGAACAAAATACATTTGTAAATTTGGGATCTCTCTATGAAGACTCACTGTTCACTTCTATGAGGATCTTTATATCATAGATGCTTCAAAGAGCAAATTTAGTTAATTCATTTAAATAACTAAATCAATGGCATTTATAATGAAATTTTAAATGAATATGCAACAAGTTTTTTGTGAAGAGACTAGGAACTACGAATATACTAGCATAGTACCCGTCAAAAATGTTGGCATTATTTCTGTTATGTATTGATAAATTATACAAATATGTATTTTAGTACAAATATATTTATTTATTTATTAGGATACAATTAAATTACAAATGCTGGGTTGGGAGTTTTTTTGGTTTAAGATTCAGAAAATACTGAAAGGAAAAATACATTTTCATAATTAACCAATGTAAATTTATTTATGAAGTACCCTTCATGTAATTATCCAACACCTCTTCCATTTTATTGGAGCTCTGTGATCTTTTTGGGTACACTTCCAAAAACTTAGTCTTGGTCCGTTTTCTCTTTGACTACTCTTGGACTCAAAACCAGGCTTTGTATTTCAGGTGCTGGTATAGGTATCTGAAATGTGTCACATAGAAAATCTAGTGGCAATACCGTTTGCTTGTTTTCTGATTCCACGTCTACCATTCTTGTGTAGGTAGTCTCCTACTTTTATAACAATAAGATTGACATGGTTAGTAGCTTGGGGTATTTTATCACTCTCTTACTCTGTTCAGGATTTTATTCTTGCAAGTTTTTATGACCACCCTGTGGCAGGATGCAAGTCCACCGAAGGGATACCTCCACCCTAATCACACAGCTTAGAGTGTACTCAATTATCTGCTGACTGCACAGGGAAATTTGTTGTAATGAAGAGTCTTCCACACTCTTCGCTCATACTGGGAATCGAACCTGGAACCTTCTGCGTGTGAGATAGATGTGCTAACCATTACACTATCTGAGCGGACATAAAAGAAACAATCAAAATCTTTGTAGTGCTAATTCAGTATTACTTTTATGATGACTGGTACTGGAGTATTTGGTGATGACGTTCAGCACTTTGCCACTCTATTAATTGAATTTGTAATCGTGTCTGGTGTGTATAATATGCCTGATAGTTTTTGCCATTTCCTTAAATATTAATTCTAACAGCTTTTCATTCATTATTGCCATCCTTGAATATCCCCACTACACCCTGCAGGTTTTGCGGCTTGGTTATAATGCAGTTGGCTTTCTTGGACCCCAACCCTTGCATTATAATAGGAGGCCTGTACATGAATGAAATGACCATTTACAAATGTTGCTTACATATAAAACCCTAGCTCTAATTAAATTTGAAAGAGAATATAGAAATGTTAAGCTTTCTTTCTAAAGGGAAATAATACGTTTCTCTCTTTTGCTATTAACTCTAACTTGGGTCCAAAAGATAGTCTTGTTGAATCTTCTTAGCACATGTAGTTAATATGCTAGATAATAACGTTTTCAAATCAGTTTTTGTGATTATTTTAATTTCATCAGATTAGATTATATACATCATACATTCTTTAAATGGTTAGTGTTACATAATTTTAGCATTACTCTTCATTACAACCTAGCGTTTTTATTTACAAGCGTTTTTATTGACATATGTTGTCAAAGGTCTGAACAATATACCTGACACAATGTCAATTTAATACAGTTCTCGAGATTATTGTCACTAGGACGGATGGTAGCCATTTTGAATTTCAGGATTTTCCCTTCATACAATTTTTGTAGGATTTTTTTTCTTTCATGTTCTGACATACTGAGGCAAAAGTATACTATTTTTATACCTTGTAATATACCTATAATAATGCATAGCTGTGTAATATGACTAAACCTGTACCTTTTTCATTGTAGATGACCAGACCCGAGTGATATTGAAAGGCAGTCAAAATGGAGATTACATAAATGCTAATTTTGTAAATGTGAGTTAGATTTTTCTCAACTTCTCCAAGTATTCATACATTTTTCCTGTATAAAAAAATAAACAATGTTATGAATGTGAATAAAACATTTGTTCAGTTACAGAAATAGCCTATATTAGAAACCTCAACCAAAATTGTCAACATAGGTATCTTCAGTTTTTAAGTAAGTCTGGCTATGTATAAATTACATGTGCATGTATGCGTGCATATATATATACATGTACACACACTGAGCAGGATATATCATTTGCAAAAAATAATGCAGAAAATGAGTCTCAACACAATAGTTGGTATCTTCAATATTGAATTTAGTATTAGTCCAGGCATTTTACTCAAAAGTGGGGTTACAAATTCCAACAAAAACAAACTCAATGTATTTTGTGTCCTCAATATGTTCTAAATGAGAGAAGAAATGTCTACAAAAATTGCATGAAAGGAAAGTTTTAAAAATTGCCTAAATATGATCCTACCAAAAACACCCTATGTCGGTGACCGTACAAAATGTGTACTTTATAGTCCAGTCTGAGCATTACTCGATATGCTCAGTTTTATATTGTTTATACAAATAATTTTATATAAGATTTTTCTACAACCTGTCTCCTTAGTAATGATTCAAAGATTATTATGATAAAATTAACATATTACTTTTCAATGTTTCAAGCGTTTTTATTGACATATGTTGTCAAAGGTCTGAACAATATACCTGACACAATGTCAATTTAATACAGTTCTCGAGATAGATTATTGTCACTAGGACGGATGGTAGCCATTTTGAATTTCAGGATTTTCCCTTCATACAATTTTTGTAGGATTTTTTTTCTTTCATGTTCTGACATACTGAGGACACAAAATCTGTTGAGTTTGTTTTTATTGCAATTTGTGTGAGGTCAAGTTACATTTTTACTGGACTATATCGTGCTACAGGAAGTGTATAGTGTTTTTAATCAAGACATAAAAAGTATTTACATTTTCTTGACTGATATTTTTTGAAATGTATTAGAAATGGTTGTAGAATATTTTTACAATTAAAAGTGAGCATTTTCTTTTCTTTTAAATTTTATGTGCCTAGTGGCAAATCCATTGTAGAAATTGATGTGAGAACTAGAATAAAGATCATTACTTGTTAAATCTGATATGCAATTTCTGATAAAGTTATTTACTTTGAACCCTATCACTCCACTGACCCATAACCATAATGGCTGTAAAGGAGAAGTAGGGGGTTGGTGAAGTGGGAGACAGTGGGAATTATAGATTAACTATGATTTTGCTAAGAACCTTTTCACCAGAAACAACAGCAGCACATAATGAAAGAGGACATGCTTGTTGTTGGCCACAGCCTTGGAGATGGCCTCTGCAACCATCTTCAGCACCTGGTTGTGCTGCTAGCGGTAGCATCCCTCCCCCAGGACTGTTGGGCAGCTGTGGAGGATGTGCTCAAGTGAGCCTTTTCAGAGGACATGTTGGAGAATCACTCTTTGATCAGATGTGGAGATTTGCTGGGTGGGTAGGACATCATACACAGCCTGGACAATGAACTTGATCCACTGGGGTTCTTCCTGCCAGATAACAGACTAGGACATCTTCCTCTCCAGTGCAGCCTCCTACCTTGTCCATGCTCCCTACTACTGCATGCCCACTATCCTGCTGGTCCACTCCTCCTCAACACCTATCCACACCTCCTCCAGAACTAGATGGCATCTATCCTTGCCATTGGCTATATCATAGTGAGGTTGCCTTTATGTTCAGAAAATTTAGACCCACAAATTGCAACTTATTACTCAATTAACACATGCTGTAACAGCTGTAGCAGTAACTTTTTGGTTGTATCAGTATTCTTTTATAAGTCTATGATTCATAAATCTGAGACAGTCTTGTTTGTAATAAAACAACTTTTCATATAAGTATCCTTATGTTTCTTTGTGTATTTGAAGATCAACCTAAGATTTAAAATTACTGATGCAGTACAGTATGGGCTGCTTCTATCATTCTCTTCTCAGTATCATCCTTTTATTGACTGTTCTCATTCAAATATATAAATCTTATTTTGAATATTTCAGTAAAAATATTTTTTTGATTTCAAATTGAAATCCTATCCATGTAGAAAAGGTGCTTAGTGCAAAAAGTAATTGTAACTGACCTATATAAGTGTTAATGGGCCAACAAATCATGTATTATGTTATGTATATTATTTATTATTAGCCTATTATCTATCACTGAATTGACACATTCCATAACAATCTTTGTAGTAAGAACTCTGGTAGTATATCAATATTCTTTTACATTAACTATTTATTTACTGAATTCCAGTGTATAACAATTGCATAATAATCTTTTATGCTTTAAATTTTTTTTAAATGTATTGTTCTTTGGATTCTTAGAATTTCAAATGATTTTGAATTATTTTTAGATGGAAATCCCTGGGTCAGGTATTATTAACCGGTATATTGCTGCCCAGGGTCCACTTCCCAACACCTGTGCAGATTTTTGGCAGGTAAGAATTACTTATTTGCATCCACTCATTTTAAGTGGTATTTTGTTTATTTTTGCAATAGGAAAGTAAGATTTATGGTATTAACGAGTATGAATAATTAGTCATTTTTTTTTTTTTTTTTTTTTTTTTTTTTGCTGTAATGTTTTAATTTTGAAATGAAAATTTTTGTTTTGCTAGCTTTGATGCTCACATTTCAAGCCTTTTACAGTCTCTCCCTTAGAGTAAATCATTGCTATATTCACTCCAAAATAACAGAGGAATAGGATTTTCTATCTTTGACATGCTTAGTCTTCCTTTTGTTTTCAAAGTCAATACCAAATGAGTATAAAGACTAAAGATTACATCGAGCCCTGATCAAATTAACTACTTCTCTCTATCTGTTATACTTTTTATCAGTCTCAGAAGAATCAAAAGCTTGGTGGATTTCAAACTTAACTTTACCTTTTTGGCTTTTACAAATTCAGCTACTAACATTTCAAGTAATGTATTCTACAATTAGAGTTGAGCACAATATTTCTATCTGAGAAATAGCTTTTCCAATTTCCTTCTTCCATTGGGTATACATATTCCAATATCTAATTTATATTTGAAATTACATGAAGTCATGTGCTACATGCTTATTATGTAGAAGTCAATGTACCAAAAAGCCTTATTCATATCAATGTATTCCTATTTCTTTACAATAGTAATCAGGATTTGTTTTTATTTACAGATGGTGTGGGAACAACATTGTACTTTGGTTGTTATGCTTACCACCAAAGTTGAACGAGGGCGGGTAAGTTGAAGCTTATTGCAATGAACACTACTTCCCCATCCTCCAACTTCTTTCTTTAGATAACTTATAATATTGGATGCTAAAATGAGTACATCATTCTGTCACATAGAAACCTTGTTATACTCAAGCGTTACATTTGTGTGCATAACAAACAGATGTAGATGTTTGTTATGCACGCAAATGTAATGTCTAAGTATAACTAGATTTATATGTGACTGCCTTCATTCATTGAGTCAGACTAGAAGATGCTGGCTAGACTCTAGACTTTCTGGCTAAACCATAGCTAAAACCAACAGGAAAAATGTTTGAATTTTACAATTAACGCGCTAATAATTTTTTATTCAAAAAATCGATTAGGGCATTCTTTTATTTATTAAAAGATTGTTTTAAAAATCATTTCTAATCTTTTTAAAATTGGAAGTTGAGGATTAATTAGATTATAGATTTCGATTAGCACTGCACTTTTTGAAGAGGTGTTAATCGGGGGGTTCCTGTATATATCTAACGAATGTGCAGCATATAGACTTCAATCTATACAGTTAATTTTCTGACTGAGCAATTCATTTTTGCTGATATTGAGAAAAACAAAAATGACATTCTATAATATAATTTTCAGGGTTTTTCAACCCTGGTTTGTCTGGGTTTTTTTTTGTCTGATCAAGTAGTTCATATTTCATTATTTACTTTTGATGTTTGTAGGTAAAATGCCACCAGTACTGGCCTGACTTATATGAAACAACTGACTTTGGTGTCTTGCAAATCACATGTGTAAAAGAAGAAGAAACTCCATCATTTGCTTTTAGAGAATTTACACTTACACATGTAGAGGTAGGTAAAAGATTTTCAAGACAATTCTTTTGTTTCTAATTCTGGAAATTTTGTTATTTTCCTGACTTACTGAAGAAAATAATTTCAGCCATATTAATATGCATGTTTAAATATTTCCTCCACCAAAAGCAAAAAAATATTTATCAGTAAAAATAATTTATTAAGGTTCAAATACAAACATTATAATTTCATATATCTTACTGCAATCTGTGAAGCAATTCCTCTTTCAATCCAGGAAAATGAATCCTTACTTCACCATACAAACATAAACACACAAAGATGGAAAACTGGAGCTTTTTTTAATATTGAATAGAATAAGGCTGTATGATCCGATTCTTGCCATAACCCAGTTCTGTTACTATCAGACTGTCAAATTTTGTTCCCAGTATAGGAATTATGTTCTTTTATGATTAGCTTCCAAATTAAAACTTCATTGAATAAGTGTACTACTTCTGAGGAGGAAAGATAAAAGTTGAGCTGTAATAAGAAATCTTTGTGGTAATCATCAGGACCAGCACAGCAGTGTTAATAGACCATCAGACAACGCTAGTGTATCTAGACAGATAATTATCTGCCATCTTGTATAGCTAGCAGGGAGCTTGTTGTGGCAGGCATGGCATTGATAGCAGTAATTGCCTGAGATATGTGGGAGTCAGAGGAGTGTCACGTGACTGTTGTAGGAGGCAAATTTGAATGCAGACATGTTGGCTTTTAGTGAGCCAACGTTTATATACCTTCATTTTACATTTATTTATAATTTTACCTTACAGACATTATATAAGAGTTAAATAAAGGATAAGACAAAATTTAATGCAAATATAAACATTAATAAAGTGATAAAGCATAAACGTTACAAACATACATGGATATTAAATCTAAGATGCCCAGGACCTTTAGATAATTACTTTAATGGAAAGTAGAAAGAATGAACACTTTCAACATATATGTTATAGCCAAGAAATACTGACTACACAGTCAGTAAATAATATCCAAATATTGACTATTAGAGTCAAGAAGAATACGAGTTCTTGAAAAGCACAGGTTTTTAGAATCAATGTTGCTGACACGCCTTAACAGTTCATATTTTTGGAGATGAATGCTTGAAAGAGGCTATAGATTTGGAGACAAGAAGAAGGATATGTCTGCAGAGACAAAAGGAAAGTGTATGCATATACAATAATAATCTGAGTACTCACTTAGGATTATTTTATGTTGTCAGCATGCAGATTTTAGTTGTGACATTATTTTACTTCTTCAAACAGACAAAGGCTCTATAGACATGTTGTTACCTGATGTCTAGCTGCTTACAAAAGAGGGTTAAATTATGCAGGCTTTCACTTTGATGCGCAAGAGGCTCTGCTGATGCTGGCAACGGATTTTATGATATTTGTTCTGGTGGTGTAAATATTGTCCCACGGGGAGATAATTTACTTTTTAAACAATAAGGTGGTCCAACACGAGTAACCCAAGCTTTACTCTATATAGTTATTTCATATTTCTGTTAAAAAAATAAAATCTAAAAATGTAATAAACATATCTTGTTGACTTTTGCAGACAAATCAAGAACGACACATTAAACATATGCAGTACATTGCCTGGCCAGATCATGGTGTGCCTGATGATCCTGCTGACTTTTTAGATTTTGTCATCAGGGTGCGTAAGAATCGAATAGGAATGGTGGAACCAACTGTGGTCCATTGCAGGTAAGTAACTTCGATTTCACTCCTCTGATAACAGAAAATTATCTTTTGAAAACATAACAAAATTTAAATTCAATTATAAGGACTAGCTTAAAGGCTTGATGTCAAATCACTTCCTATTTATATTATAATTAGTTGCAAATAAGTAAGGGAAACTACTCTTTAGCATTTAATATACCTGGAGTTATTTCCCTTGATCTGATCATTGTAATATAGATTATCAGGGTTAGTGCAAAGGCAGACCCCATACTATTATCATTTTATTGCAAATTGGATTGGAAATTGCTTTATTCTCCAAGTTAGAGCATTTTAACAGTATTGCGCTAACAAAAATCTCTTAACAAACGTGCTGTTTTTGTGGTGTTACAGTAACAGAAATACAAACAAAAATTGAATGATTATAATACAGATTTATTAAACTGCTTCCCATAATAAATCCACAATATTTTCTCTCCACAAAATTCTTAAATATCTTTAAATTCTTTTTACTACACTAAATCTCCACCCTAATGGGCAGAGTAAATTACTGTCTCCAAAAAAAGAATTATTGAAATATATGGAAATCAGATAGGGTTTAATTTGTTTTGAAAAAGTGATTTAATAGCACTCTTTCTTTACTGTTAAAAAAAGTGGGGCTAATGTGCAAAAAGTGTG
>VCCN01001744.1:180847-192608 GCA_006491835.1 Architeuthis dux
TTTATATATATATTATATATCTGTACCCACAGAAATTTTCATATGGTTATGTGTAGTTTTTGTGGTAGGCAAGTACATATAGACGTACAGATAGACTTTTGATGAATTATTATAAGATTGGGAAAGACAAACCTGCTTACTTTACATAGTTTCTGTTAATTGAGTTTTATTCTTCAAACATTGTTTTATCAAAATAATTTTGCTACGATTGACCTTTCCTAGTTCTTTATTGCTAGAGATTTGTAAATCTTACTATAATACACCAAATGTCTGTCTGTCCGTCATAGCATAATTCAAAAACAGCCAGCGCTATGGTTACCAAATGTTCTGTAGTTACTAATGGGACACAGGAGTATGTTTTTAACATGTTTTTTAAAATTTCAACACTTTTTTAGTTGGAGGTTCAATTTAAAATGTTTTATGCTAAATTAGTCCCTTATTTTGTGTTCAAGCTTACCTAAAATTTTACTATCTTACTATAATTCATCAAATATCTGTCAGTCAATCTGTGTTAGCATAACTCAAGGATGGCTAGAGCTGTTGCCACTAATGTTTTTTTTTACTAATGGGAACCTGGAGCATGTTAGTCTCTGAAAATTAAAAAAAGTAAATAGATAGATTATGTGGGGTTTGTGTTTGCACTCTCCCTAATAATAATGATCTGATTTCCACAAATCTATCTACCTATATAATATTAAAAGCCTGATTCTGTTTATCTGTATGAGACCTCTAAGTAGCTGAAATTGTGCATTAAGGTGCCCCTAAAAAAAACAACAGTTTTTATCTTTTATTAAGGCCAAAGACCCCATTTAGGCCTTCCACAGGAACTAGCTGGGCAGCTTTTCAGCTTGTATAAACAATTCAAAATAACAGAAAACAAAATATTCTTTAAATGATATAACATAATATAAATATTACAATCTAATGTTTCTTTTTTAAACTTTGTGACATTCATTTTAAGACTATGGAATATTATTTGATGTGATCTGTATGTATGTGTATATTGGACTTCTGATTATCCTTTCTATTTGTTTCCAGTGCTGGTATAGGTCGAACAGGTGTACTAATCACCATGGAGACGGCAATGTGTTTGGTAGAAGCCAATCAAACAGTATTCCCACTAGCAATAGTCCGGCAGATGAGAGACCAGAGGGCAATGCTGATACAGACAGCTGTGAGTAAAGGGTCACCTACTTTCTCAAAACAACCTCTACTCTGGCATTAAAATCCTAGTCAACAACTCTTTACCTCTTTGGTTTTTCTGTTTCCTAATTAAAGCACTAAAGTTCATTTGATAATTTGAAAACTCATTTGTATATTTTATATATTTATTCCCTTTTTCTACATTTACCTTCAAAGTTTAAAATAGTTAATTTCAATAAAGAAGCAGGAAAGCAGTATTTTATACAGACAATTAAAAGAAGCTTTTATTAAAAACAATTCAATAAAAAAGAACCTTAAAATATATTCTTAAACTGACAATAAAAGATTTTAAAGCTTTGACAAATGCTGTGATAAGAGCTTAAAACAAGTTTGTGGGGAAAAATCTTTGTCAGTATGTTTAAGTCACCTTTCTTCTTTTTTTCCAGAGTCAATACAAATTTGTCTGTGAAGCAATTTTGCGGGTATACCATGGTAAGTTACAAGACTTTTTGTAGTAGTTGTGTTTGGCTCCATGAGTATGAAGGCATGTGGTTTGATTTCTTTGAAATATTTTGTGCAAATGATTTATGAATTATAAGCTTTCATTAATACCTTAGCTTGTGTGACAGTTCAAACATTTTCTGTTAAGAGTTAAGACATTTCTTTTAATGCTTTCATTTTCCACGTGTCTTTCTTTTTGGTCTTATCTCTGGAATAATTTTTTTCAAAATTTAACAAACACTTTTCATGTGGTGATGGTTATAAGTTACTAATTAATGACTCAAAATGAATCCTAATAGTATGTCTGCACTTTCTCAATTCAGTGATTCCCAACCTGAGATTCTCCAAGATAATGGTAAGGAGATTTGATGAAATGAAAATGTTGAAAATTTAGCATAATTACACTTGTAAAGCTATGCATCTTGAAATATATTTTTAAAATTTCCAATTTCTTTGTTCACGTCTGTAGTTATATTATATTAACAAAGCAATATTAGATACCTCATGTCCATTACAACATTGTGAAATCAGTTAAAAATGTGAATTATGCAAAGATCTTTGGTATAAACAGGTTGGGAAGCACCTTTTTATACAACTTCAAATAACCTGCATACTGTTATGAATTTCCATTATTTTTTGTAATTATCCTTCTCTATTCTTTTCTTTCTGCATTCTACTGCATGTACACACGAGCAATCAACATTACTCCTCCATCCTCTCCCCACACCCCACATGTTTATTTTCTTCTGTCTCAGACAAGATGGTTTCTGAACTCTATATCACCTATTTGTAACTCGGAATCTATGAATAATAGTAAGACTAGTTCACAATATATGTATAACACACCCTTTCTTTCACTCACA
The DNA here is from genome assembly GCA_006491835.1 of Architeuthis dux. NCBI lineage: Eukaryota > Metazoa > Mollusca > Cephalopoda > Oegopsida > Architeuthidae > Architeuthis > Architeuthis dux. The sequence continues at coordinate 183,355 of VCCN01001744.1, forward strand.
GTTATCACTACATACACTTCTCTTTCTCATTACACTTTTCAGTGTATGCAACATCTTATAATTTGTCATACATACAGGGTGTCCAGTAAGAATGTCCTTTCTACCCGTTGTATTGAAACAAAATCTTCAATACGATGTCTCTCAGCCGAGTCAATACAAAGTTACTCCCCTTACAATGGGTAGGAAAGGACATACTTATGGGACACCCTATATAACCTACAGTACAACAGTTGGCTGATACATAGATTCTTACTATTGATCAACTTGTTTCTGCATATGTATACGAATGTACTTCCCTGCAACAACTGTAAAAACATTAACAGGATTTTAAAATAGTTTCAGAATGTTGGTTCTGTCAGGATTAAACAAACTCTCTTTAATTTGATTTGTTATGGTCAACACAAGAGAGACTGATGATTGCTGTCAAAAATAAAGAATTAGTACTCACATTGTACTGAATGCTATTTTAAAATCTTAGTGTAGAATGTATGTGGAACTCTAAGAGTTCCACATACATTCTACACTAAGAGTTGTTCATGGTAAGATTATCATGGCAGGTTTTGCTCCATTTGAAGCTCTTTACTATGGAAAAAGAAATAAGGTTTATTTGGTGTAAAGAGATGCTTGGGAATATCTATAAAAAAAATTGTGTATTAAGTTTGTTGAATATTTTTGTTGAATACAGATATTATGTTTTCTAACATCAAGACTTTAAGAATATGAGTTGAATTTATAAGAAAAATAAACCTGGGTTTTTGTATTGAAGTTGATCAGAAATACTAATGACAGAATCAAAGGGGAAAATGTGGAAAAAATTATGCATAAATCCCCAAATCATTTTCTTTCTTTTTTCTTCTAGGTGTTATGAAAAAGATAGCTAATACAGCTATCTTTTTCATGGACCACATTATATTTAGAAAAAATATTTCTGCATTGAAAAGAGTTGCCTCTAGTTTATATTAGTTACGGTTTGTAAAGGGATTTATGTTATGCTAAATGATAGTCTCAGTTAATTTGTTTAACTGTTTATAAGATGGTAGAAGTTTAATTACAAGTTGTATTTAGTCTGCTGTGGCTTTCAAAATGAGACTCCAACAGGATTATCTGGAAATGTCCACTGTACAACATACTTCCTCTACTATGAGCCCCCCTACTGATCCTGCTTTCCTTCTCTCACTCAAGGGAGATAATTATGATTGCTTGCCTTGTGGAACACCATTGGTAGACATCCTACCATTGAAGAAAACGGTTCAACAGTTGGGAAGGTAGGTTCCCCCCACTTCTATTAATAATGTCACATTTGTTAGTCTTTTAACATTGCTCCACTTGCTTTTGCTCATAATATTTCATTTAATTATTTTTGCTTCTGGTAACTTTAAATAATTCAGTAGTCACATGTGACTCTGCATGTTCTTGTGCAAGCAGATATACAAGATGTCTCAAACAAAATGTATGTTCTTCTTTCACATATTTGAAAGCCTAGCAAAGAAATTGCTTTCAATTAGAGTTATGAATTGGTTTCTGACAGTGGGACTCATAGAAGCTGTGGGAGTTAATTCTCCTTCATATCAAGGTTACACTTTTGTATCTTAAATGTAGACAAATGACTTATCTAGGAATTTACTCCTTTTGAGTCAGATGTGATAGGGGAAAATGAAAATGATCGTAAAGAAATAATGATTGTGATTTTATGGTTTGGTTGGAATTTTATAAATTCTAACAAATTTGCTCAGAATATCTAATAATCCATCTTGGATGATTTACTGTACATACATGCTAAGACCAGTTGGCATGTAAGATTGTTGAATTCTTTTGTACTTGCCTCCCAAGATGACTACACGCACACACACGCACACGCACACACACACACACGCAGGCACTGATTCTAAGAAGAAAATTTCCACTTAAAGTTTTCTTAATATCAAAATATATCAAGTTAGGTAACTTTAATAAATTTCACAAGGAACCGTCTTCTAAAAGCATGTCTTTTAAAGAAAATTTCATAAGATAGACTTTGTAAATTACATTAAAAATCAGTATGCTGAAAAAAGAATTTAAGATGGAAAAAATTTGGAATTTAAAAATAAAATCAAACTACTGCTAAAGGTAATTATATAAATGTGAAACTTATGAATATCTGTAGAGAATCATTTGAGTTTAGTAAATTTTGGTGGAATTCATGTATGGGTGGCAGTCATCTTGGTAGTAACGGGTTTATAAAGTATAAACATAAATGACTGACAGTTTCTCTATCGCACTCTTTTATGTCTGTTCCATAACTGAAGTCTTTTCTTAACCTTATTTCTTGAGCAGGAGTTTGAGATTCATAAGAAATAAGATAGATGAATATTCTAAATAATCTCAAAAATTAAAATCATCAGCCGAAGAGTTTACCAAAAACATACATACAGGTATTAGTTAACCATTTTTAAAAATGTTTGGATTGGTTGAAATTGACATGTAGCTCAGATGTGATCAATAAAGCATTTAGAAGCATATGGAAGCTGTTCATCTCTGTGAATATATATTAATGTCATTAAGTGCAAATTTGAGATAGCTTGTATATCATAACATTTATCAATGTTAATTGTGCCCAATCTTGTTGGATGTATAATTGTTTTCTTTTTTTTCTCATAAGTTTAAAAGTGTACTCAATTGGTCTTGTGCATGTTTAAGATGCTTTTGCTATAGAAAATCCATGAATCTTTCTTGCTTACCAAATCCTTTTTTTTAATGCATTTTTAGTAAAACTATCATCCTGAATGTCTGAAAAAGTGCTGCAATAACAAATGCCAATTTCTTTTTTCATAGATTAAGTTTCTATGCTTTCTCAGCAAAATATTATCAGTTTTTTGGTAAATATGCATGCCACATTGAAGTAAATTTCTCTATATATAAGCAAATACTGGGAGTTACTACATTTTTCCTAACACCTTGTTTTGTTTTAAATTTTTATCAGCCTTTTGTAAGGGGGGGGGGGGTACTGTTATTCAATAATGAATGAATGACAAATGGTGTTGCCATCTTACGTTACAGTGTAGAATTTCTTCAGGCATATGTGTACTGTATTTATATTGCCTTGCCTTGTAAACTTGCTACTTTTATTTTAAATATTTGGGTTGCTATGACTCAACATTTTCAAATCTTGCTTACAACCTCATTCAAACTGTAACTACTACACATTCACTTTTTTTTTACTTTTACACACTCACAACTCAAACAGCAGTTTTGCATGTTTTTTTGTTTTTTTCATAAATAATATGTATTTTTCTCAAGATTGCATTTCCTACCAGGTACTTCACATTCTCAGATAATCAGATATGGAAAAAGGTTTTTGCATGTTTGTATATAAGAGCTGGATCACTTGCGTATTCATTGACTATATGTAGTCGTGGCCAAAAGTTTAGCATCACCCATAAAAAAACAGCATTTTTACAATTAGCCTTCAAAATCTATATATTAATCACATATAACATACTTGTGAGTTTTAAAAGTATTAGTATTACATAACACACTGGTGTGTGCATATGTAAACAGGACATGAATGTCAAAAGGATGAGACAAAAGGAGATCATTTGTTGTTACAAAGTTTGCAGTTTTTCTTTATAATGACGACTTGCGTCAAGCTGTGCAGAAATGTAAACTTATCGTATCGGCTTTCCAAAACATAGCAGTTTCTCAGAGAGTGACAGAGAGTAAGTCCTACAGAGGGAAGGAGAGAGAAAGCTGTCTGAATCCATCGCTAAGGATCATGTTACATGTCCGTCAGTCATGGCTAATCAACATCAGCCGCTTATGCGTAAAGACAAAAATGCCTTACGGCAGGGCAGCCAATGCTATTCTGACTGGCACACTCCCTCAAGATTTGCCTTCTTATATCCTAATTAGTCCTTCTTTCTTTCTTTATAATTAGTTTCTGTCTTTCTCTTTTCACTTAACTTTGGCCTATGTCTTCCTACCTCTTCTTTTCTTTCTTTCCTTTTCACACACATTCAATTTTAATTAATTCCATCTGTTTCATCATTCCTCCTCTTTTTTTTCCTCCTCTACTACCAAGCATTATTTATCTAGGAACACCCCAGAAGTCAAGTCACAAAGGCCATCATCCTACTTGAAATGGTCACAAACCGCAAACTATTCTTATCTATGCCTCTGCTTGTCAACTCTACTTAACCTGTGACCTGCTGTCCATTTAGTGAATATATTTTTGCGCACACACACAAACACATATATATATATTTTTAATTTATTGTACACACAGGTGCATACATGCAAACACCTCCACTTCCACACACATTTCTTTACTCTTGCTAAAGAGACCTTAGCGTGGAAATTGTACACACACACACACACACACACGAGTGCATACACATTCACCAATAGATTTCTCAGATTTCTCCCAAATATTTTCTTTATTAAATAAAGCAAAAAAGTTTAATGAACTTTAATTACTAATCTCCCCCTTCCCTCATCATATTACATTAGGACTTAGTAATGAGTCGCTTTTTTGCAATAATACTTCAAATGCTTCTGGGCATTGAGTCAATAAGCTTTGCACAATAATCATCTGAAATCTCACAAATTCATACATTCTTCATCATCAATTCTTTGAGTAATGCAATTTGCAAAATACAATGAAGCAACTACAATTCTAAAGTAAGGCATCCCATAATGCACAATCAGTGAACATTGTTACAGCACCTACCTTAATTAATGGGGGGGGGCAATAACTGCAAATTGCAGAGCAGGTTTATAAAGGATAAGGTTCCTCATTTTATGGAAATATGCAGGACTAACAAAATGGTATCCCATCTCCAGTGGTGGGATTCAACATTTTTAGGAACCGGTTCTCTTTTTTTACATCCCTAAATTTTTTGTCTTTGGAATTAGGAACCAGTTCTCTCTTTCTCTTACCACTACCAGGCAAACCCACACACATCCTTGGGCAGGCCCAAAGCTTAATGAAAGCACAACAAATTACTTGCTAAAAACATTTTATAACCTTCAAAAGGAAAGTAACTGAATACTTTGAAGTTGTACTTGAGTTTCAGGAATCTGGGAAAAAAAAACCCAAACAAATATCCTTACACATGCACACATGCTCCCACTCCTCCTCCCTCCTTTTTCTTTCTCTTTTTTGTATCTTTTTCATTCTCTCTACATACAGAAGTATATAGTCTTATGTCGCACCCCAACTTTAAAAATGAATTTGACAAAAACATTTCATTAGTCAATGAACAAAACATTTATATCAGCGTACTCATGACCCCTTTTTCCTTTTATCTGTCTCATGTTAAAACCTTCTAATGTAAGGGCTTAACCAAATATCATTTTCATATATGCCATCATTTTTAAAGGTAAAAAGAAATTTGTTTTTTACTGCCTTATTGTTTTAAAATGTTTTAAAAAAGCAGAAACAGTGATAGATTTTAAAATTTAGTTTTCATTGTCTTAAATGAATTTAACAAACTTGAAAAATAAATTTTTAAAAAACAAACTTCAGACGTGTTAGAATTCCTAGCAGTTAATGAAAACAGAATAGCCACTTGCTTATATTTCAACGGATTTTTGCTAAATACTAACGCTAACATGTGAAAGAGGTTCAAGAACTGGTTCTGCAAACTTCTATAATTTTAGTAACCATTTTGCATACACCTGTGCAAACCCCTTGAATCCTGTCGCTACCCATGTCACCATACTAAGAAAGTGAAAGAATGGATTTCTACTTAGTCATTCCAGTTGCTGGAGGAATGGCCTGGCTGGCCCTGACTGAAACTACATTGAAAATTGTTTGACCATTCTGAAAACCAAAGTATCCATCAAAAATCCATCATCATTTGAAGAATTGAAAGATATTGTGAAGAATGTATGGATTTCTGAGATTTCTGCACAAAGTTTATTGACTTAATGCCCAGACGCATTCAAAGTGTTATTGCAAAAAAAGGGACACATAACTAAGTACTAATACTTTTAAAACTCGCAACTCTGTTATATATGATTAAAATATAAATTTTTAAAGATAATTGTAAAAATGCTTCTTTTTAAAATATTTTTTATGGGTGATGCTAAACTTCTGGCCAACGACTATAGACACTCACAAATTTGCTTCATTGTGGATGAAACACCTGATGTAAAATGAAAATTGAAGATATAAAAAGTATTCTCACTGGGTGCCCCATACTAGTGGCCTTGTGCTAAGCTAAGCTTAGTAAATAGCTATATACACAAACAAAAAATTTGAATCTTTTCTTAGAAAGTTGAAAATTAATAATTTGTAAATGACTTGTGCTCAACTGATAAATGTTAAATGACGTTCTTGTTTATTTCTTTCACACTGGCTTCAGTTATAAATAAAAGATTTACTTATGAACCTGAATTGAAATAACATTTATTTGGGGGATTTCAGCTGCAAAAGATAAGTTTTATGAATTTTCGACTCAACTTTTCATTGGCATGTTTATTTCTGTCTTTTTCTTTTTTTCTTCATTGAAGAACGACTTTTGCATTTAATGCTTATTTCTTTGTACACTTGGTTATTTTACACCTACAGTATTTCTTTGTGTATAACAGAAACATTTCTTTACCCAAATCTGAGTGAAAAGGGGGCGGGGGTGCAATACTTTAATGTATGCAGAAAAATGTTGTATATGTTACTAAAATTAAGCCCATTTGACATACTCCACTCCCACTATGAAATATATTTGACTTACACAGCCCATTAACTGTAAAAATTAGATGAATTAGACAAAAACATTTCAGTAGTCAGTGAATGAAACTATTTTCTTTTATTGATTTGAGTTCTTCTCCTCCTCAGGTAGGTATCTTTGTTTTGTTTTTTCTTATGTTACTTTATTTGATAAAATTGAAATAATCACCATCGTAACAATACACAATATAAAAATTGTGGGCACTGCAGTATTGTAGTACACAAATTTGGAACAGAAAAACATGTGATACCGAACTGTTGTGCCAAATCGAGTACCCATTAACATGGGTACTCGATTTGACAAGCGGCAACAATTTTATACCTATTTTTCACCTCTAGATCCAGTACTCGTATTATACAAAAATCATGTTATACACAAGGAAATACGGTAATTGATGTTTGAAATATTAGTAGGTTTTTTCTTTATATATAAATACTGGCAAAATTTTATTGTTTTAGATTTTTTTAGTTAAAATTTGTGGATTTTCTAACATTATAGAAAATAAATATTAACCACTAAATATTATCAATGTAAATTAAAGTTAAATACCAGTTTGACTTTTTTCCCAATCTCACTGCTACTTTAACATATATATAAATTAATATAGCCAGGACTGTCAACAGCTGCCAGCCAGATCATAACAACGACTCAACAACGACTCAACGACAAAACCCACTAATCACTCATTGCAACTGTAATAAAAACTTGGATTAGATTAGTTATTAAATATTTGCTTTCAGGGCAAAGTTGAGCCTTCAGAGTTGACCCTTCAGGCAGTCAAAATTGGATCATTTCATTAGGACTAATTTTGACCAATCACTGTATTCTTTTGAAAAGAAGCTAACATTTCTTTTTTCGATATTAATTTTTTAAAAAAAGGTTGATTTTGTGCCAAACTCGAGATATTAACTTTTTTTAATATATCTCTCGAACAAACATTTTTCTAATGTTATAAAAACATCTCCACCTCGGCTTTTTAGATTTTGATAGCCCGAAAGGAAGTTCTGTACACTTACAGAAAACAAGGATGATGATCAATAAAATTTTAAATAAACTTTCAATTTTATTATTTCTTGGCTATTTTAAAATAATATAAACAATGGTTCACATATTTCAGAATGAATAACTATGTAAAGTCTGTGATAAATTGAAATCTTGTAAATAAGATAATTAGACATTTCATATTGTTATGGTTAATATTTTATAATCTTGTAAATAAATAATTAAATAAATTATAATCCTACATTTCACATATTCTAAAAATCCTTTTAACAAAAAGTATGTAAGTATGAAAAAAAGAAACATTAGCTTCTTTTTAAAAGAATTTGGTGATTGCTGAAAATCAGTCCTAATCAAACAATCCATTTTTGATGGCTCAAAGGTTAAACTTTGCCGCTTTCAATAGAAAAGTGTAATGTAAGACAGTTATAATTTTTTGAAGACTTGCTGACCTTCACTTGTCAATGCTGACAATAGATATAGCAGCAACCTTCTCTTTTTCTCTGTCTACTATTGTGGTGTGCCATGAACATGATTATGGGACAAGTGTTCAGAGAAAAAGTTATGTATCTTTCAACCAGAATTCAAACTTTGTTAACCAGTTCAGGTTTTCTGGGGTAAAAGAGGGCACCACCTTACACTTGCACAAATAACTTTTTTCTTTTTCTTAAAAATGTATTATATATTGGAAAAAAATGTTCCCCATATTCTATTTAATTATGTCCTTATATGCATTTATTTTGGATTCTTGCAGAGACAATAGTGCGTCCCCTTGATGACTATCAACGATGACATCTGTGCTGACTGTTCCCTGGACCTACGATAGGGCTGGCCACAGGATGTGAAGCTTACGGTGCTTGTGCTAAACAACAATAACATATATATAAATTAATATAGCCAGGACTGTCAACAGCTGCCAGCCAGATCATAACAACGACTCAACAACGACTCAACGACAAAACCCACTAACCACTCATTGCAACTGTAATAAAAACCTTGTCATTTTGATTGGGTTTTGGGTGTGTGCATGGTTTGTGCATGGTTTGGACATTATTGAATCCTGTCAACAGAAAAAAAAAGCATAATCTGCATCAACAGTGGTCAATCAGTTTAAGACAGAACAATGTATAAATCCTGTCCAATCATACCAGCCCAGAAAATTGTGATGCATGCCCAAATTCTACACTGACCAATGGAAGAACTGTAAAACAAATAAAGTTACTGATACTTGCATTGGTGTCACTAGTGCTCAACTAGTGGTACTTTTGTCTTGGTTTAATTTTTTGCTGATTTTTAAAAAGTATTTTTACAACAGAAATGATTTGGAATGTCACGACTGCTACTGCTGTTGTTGTTGTTGCAATCAGTTACCCAGATGTTTAGAGTCTGTCTGCTATTATTGAGTAGCACTGCTAAACAGCCCCACCCCTCCTAATACCATTTCCTGCCATGTTGTCCAGCGATTGGCACTGACCTTCTCCTCCTCCACTTCAACTAATGATGTCTTCATCATCATCATCATCATCCTCATCCTCATCCTCATCATCA
>VCCN01001755.1:36285-47898 GCA_006491835.1 Architeuthis dux
GTTATTATATATATATAATTTTGCTGTTGTAACACATTTTAATGAGAGCACAGATACTACACTCTGATCCTAGGCAAAGAGCTGGAGAATGGCACTTTGATTCTTAGGCAGAACACACAGATACTCCTAGACAGAAGTACCGATCCATGCTTAAATAATCCCATGATTTGTTATGGGTACTATGCTAGTATAGTATAAAGATAGAAGGAAAGAGGTGTGAGCGTGTGTGTGCACACAACTCCATAACGTTTTATTGATACACACAAATATATATGTGAGTATGGATGCATATATGTATTGTGCCTATAGAATCTTTGTGTCTGTATTATGTATTTATGCTTATGCATAATGGAGTGGTAGGAGGAAAGGGTGAATTGATGCTTAGGGGGGGTGGGGAACTATTCAAGGTTGACTCTTCTGCAGGGAAGGGCAGATGATGACTCACTGTTGTATTCACTGATTGTCCCTTCCACAAAATCTTCTGCTGCTGCTGATTAACAACAAGAGTAGTAGTAGCAGAAAGAAGAAGAACAGGAGGAGGAGTAGAAATCGATGGAGAAGAAGTGAGAGGAGAAAAATAAAGTGGGGGGGGGGACACTAGGATTTGTGGCGGGAGTTTTGTCCTCTACAGTTCCTTGTTTTCCTTCTAATGAATGAAATAAAAAGGAGAAAGAGTTTTTTTTCCTTTTGTTCACTGATATCTATATGGGTCATATAGTATTGGCAATTTAATAACTGCTGTAGAGAAAGTGGGCTTGCATTCTTCATTGTGGAGCCAAAAGAAAAGCAAAAGATTTTTTTTTTGTTTTTTGACATATCAACATCTACAAGGGTCATGTGGCTTTAGAGACAACTATTCTTTACAGCAACCATAAATCCATGATAAAACTACAAAAAACAATTTTGATCAAATGGGATAAATCACTAGAGTTATTTGGCATTGATACCTTGGGGAGAGACATGTACCTTAAAACTCCCTCTATACAAGCATACACTATCAAACCTAACTGAAAGTAATACTGTAAAAAACATTTGCCACATAATTTGCTCTTCTGAGTACATCTCAATGTTGTTGACAAGTCTAATGGCAGTCAAGAATTCCCGATATTGGCCATCATAGATCCACAGGTTCAATCCCCTATTGAATGCTTTTAGGTGGAGAAAGAAAAACGCTAGTGCAAGGTGGGAGTTTGAATCTGCGGATCATGCACTTCTGCTCGTGTAAATATAAGAATTCCAACAAGGCTATGTAAAACCATAAACTCAAAATTCAAATTCCTGTGAGATTTCTTTAATAACTTGATGTCAATACTAACTACTTTTGTCTAGTTTAATAAATAAGACCTATTTACAAGGAAAAACAAAACAAACTTTATGACATACAAGATAGATACATAAAGAAACCAAACTTTTTAGACGGCTTTCACACCAAAGTGGCATGCCACTTGAAAACGAATCTATACAAACATGAAACCTTTCACACCAACGTGGCATGTGGCATGCCACTTGAAAACGAACCTATACAAACATATGAAACCTTTCACACCAACGTGGCATGCCACTTGAAAACGAACCTATACAAACATATGAAACCTTTCACACCAACATGGCATGTGGCATGCCACTTGAAAACGAACCTATATAAACATGAAACCTTTTACACCAAAGTGGCGTGACATGCTGCATGTGCCATGTGCCACTCCAGTATCAGACCGGGTCATTTTCTTCCCAGCGTGTGACATGCCACTTGGTTGTGCATGTGCAGTTGTAGTGGCCAAAGGGTTTCTCAAACTAGGTTCCACATCATATATTTTTGGTTCTGTGGCCGATTTTGAGAAATAAACCATTCACAGTTTTGAATAAATATTATGTGGTAATGATACAAAAAAAAAAAAAAAAAAAAAAAAAAAAAAAAAAAAAATCAAAATGCATCCGTTGTACCAGACTCCAGTTGTTGGTTTTCATTAAGAAAGCCATGCTTAATGTAGAATAAGACTAACTTTATAAACATAAATAACCATAGACAAGTATTTTTATAAATTTTGTATTTAAAAATTATACTATATCATGATTGCAAAAACGTATCTAGTCTGTAAAAGAAACGTGTCTGTTCGTTGGGTCGACTGCATACCGAAGAGGCTTCCAATTATAACAATTAATTCTGTTTGTAACACATAAGATTATATATTTCAAAGTCAATTACAAATAAAATATATCAGAAAAAATTATTTAATTCTATTATTCATTATTTTTCACAGTACTATTTCCTTAAGGTTTCACAATAGTCACCAACTTTCGAAAAAGTATCTTTTCGCATATGGTAAGACTGCTGAAACTTCTGAGTGCAGCACTAGTTGCCTTGAAACTACATATGCACTGTGAATACCTACATTGTCTCTCAGATAGGGATGTACCCACCACCTCTTCTTACGTTTTCTGCTAGCGATTACAACACCAATAAGAGCAATTATATCTGCATCATCGCTCGATGAAGACATCTTGTGAACTGAACAGGGAAACAAATGCCACTTGTCACTTTGGTCTGAAATTACTGTGCCACGTGCCACTTTGGTCTGAAAGCATTGTGTCACGTGTCACATGCCACGTGCCACTTTGGTGTGAAAGCTGCCTTAAGTGCTTGTGACTGGAATGTTATGTAACAATGATCTTGACCTTCTGTATAAAAAAAACTGCATCTAGCTACATTGGTTAGTTTTTGAGCTACATGTCCGAGTGTGAATGTGTGTATAGTGCACTTGGTGCTTCCCCCCCCCAAGTTGAACAATGAAGCATCTTGAAGAGCAACGTGTTTGTGCGAAATTCTGTTTCAAATGAGGAAAAGCTGTTTTGGAGACTCTTCTAATGTTACAACAGGCCTATGGAGAGGATTGTCTGAGCCATATGGAATGTCACTAGTGGTATCTGTGTTTCAAATCAGGAAGAACATCCACCAAAGACAATGCCAAATCTGGACGACCTTCCACGTCGATGGATGACGATCACATTGAAAAAGTACATGCTGTGATCCATGGAAATCGTTTCCTGACTGTCTGCAAACAGCTAGGTGAAGCATGAGAAATATCTCATCCCCCAGCCGCCCCACTCCCCAGATTTGGTCCCTGCTGATTTTCTCTTGTTCCCAAAGCTGAAATCCACCCTGAAAAGTTGACGTTTTAGATGATAGAAGAAAATGCACCACAAGACCTGCATACTACCCCTCAGAACGCAATCCACAACTGGAAAAAAACGCTGGGAACAGTGTAACTACAGTGGAGGGGACTGTTTTGAAGGAGACAAGACTCATAAAGTTGTAGGTAGAGCTATGAATTAGATTTTGAAAACGTTTGGTTTCTTTTTTGACAACACCTTGTGCTGGCGTAGTGATTTTAACATTTTAAACTACAAGCTAAGAATTTTAAAAATCATTACACCAGCACGGACAGATTTTTAATAACTGGAAGTCACAACTAACTTTGTCTAGTTTAATAAATAAGACCCAGTTACAATGGCTTAAGGAAAAAAATAAAGCATAACTTTATTGTGACATATTTAAAAGTGTTTACAAAATGGTGATACCCATTGTCACTCTCAATTTATGTGGGCAAGTATGTGATTCTGGGGCAGGTGAGAAGCCGTGATAAAATACAAGAAATAAAGGGAATGTAATAATAAAAAAAAAAGCTTTGGAATGATTCAGTAAATAATTTAGGGTTATTCATTGATTAGAACAATTAGCACAGGTAATAACTGATACCTTTGTTGCGCCTCTAGTTGTTTCCCTTTGCTTCACGATATGAGAAGCAAAGGGAACGTAACAAAAAACAAAGGGAACGTAACAAAAAGCAAAGGGGACATAACAAAAAACAAAGAGGACGTAACAAAAAGCAAAGGGGACGTAACAAAAAGCAAAAGGGACGTAACAAAAAGCAATGGGGATGTAACAAAAAGCAAAGGGGACGTAACAAAAAGCAAGGGAACGTAATCTAAGTAAAACTTTTAGTTGAATAATTTAGAGTTAGGGGCATAGGTGCCAACTTTTAGTTTTCCCAGCGAGGGGCTCAAATAAAAAAGTGTTATGTTGAAGCTATTCGAATTAATTGTATAGAAACATGTATTATCAGTACAGTAATAACATTTAATGGTTACCATGCTTGTATCAAAAACCATAATTCTCCCCCAATATTAAAAAAAGAATATTCGAAATAGATTAAATTCGTGTTAAAGAAATTTTCTTTTAAATACCTTCAATGTAAAATACATTCTGAGCATATCAAATGAAAAAAAAAAATGACTAAACAATGCAATAATTCTGTGTATTTTAGAAACAAATGAAATTAAAATGGTGACAAAGTTTGACGGTGCACCTGTGTTAAATTGTTTGTCAATTAATACCAGGGGAGGCTCGGCCCCTCGACAATCTTCATAGGGGTGACTTGAGCTCACAAGCTCCCATGTAGTCAGCGCCTATGGTTAGGGGTAGGATTATTCATTGATTAGAACAATTTTTATTGGTAATAAATGATATCTTTGCTTTGTTTTTCATTGCCTATCATATATTATCATGACCCTGATAAAAGTGCTAGACTTGCAACCCAATAAGATGTTTGTTCTTTCAATATGACCTTATGTGTGAAAATTAGTATAATCCAATAGATATTATAACTATATTTTCTATAGTTTTGAGAAGGGTCATTAATATTCAAATGGTTCTTTGGACAATTGAACTCCTTGTTATTTGTGTTGTAAACACACGTTTCGGCCAATCCATTCTTCAGCCTTCTTCAGGTGTAAAATTCGAGTGTGATGGATTAAACAGAAATTATGTTTTAGGCAGGTAGCCCTTATAGCGCATGGCCCGGGTCTTTAAACATAATTTCTGTTTAACCCATCACACTTGGATTTTACACCTGAAGAAGGCCGAAGAATGGATCGGCCGAAACGTTGTGTTTACAACACAAATAACAAGAAAGAGTTCAATTGTCCAAAGAACCATTTGAATATTATAACTAGTTTAGCTTTCCTTATTTCTATGTTAAGCTATTGCTAGCTAAAGAGCCTCCTTTGCATCAAAAGTGTAAGATAAACTAGATAAGCACTAAATCTGAACCATAGCCGGTAAGTCAACTCAACTACAACCTTTGCAACTGAGTTCAACTAATTGATATATGCATGATTCTGTTTCATACTTTCTATACTAAGATTTAATTGAGGTCGTATTTTCAGTCTGCTGTGTGTTTGCATTTTGACAATTTGTGTCTTTTTTAAAATCATCAAGCAAATCTCGGTTTCAGAACAACCAAGTCCTTATGCACTCCTGTCTTGAAGAAACATTATTTTGGGGACTGAGGGTGGATGACAGTAAACAGCTTGTCCCCTGTGTCAGATCCTCATCTCAAGAATAGGATGAGAATGAAGAGGGAGGGAGGGAAGGTGAAAAGGAATGGGGGGGTGTAGAGATGAAGAGGGGTGACTGAGAGACAGAGGAGAAAGGGGGGTAAATGAAGGGTAAGAAAGAAAGAAAATGGATGGTGAGAAAAAAAAAGAGGAAAAACAAGAAAAGCAGAGGAGACAAAAAAAGAAGGGTAAAATGGAGAAGGTTTTGAGTCTGAAAATTTTGGAATTGGTTTAAGATTATTATGAATACCAGAATAGAACTAAACTCATAGCTTGAATACAAGTCATTCAGTGGTTAGAGTTTTGGTAGTAGTGTAGAGACTTCAAGGTCAATTATTTGATTACCAGCACAATATACAGCCCATTAGGTCTTTTAACTAAGGATAGCTTAACCTGCCAATAAAGAATAGCAAAGAACAGTTATAATATACAGTCAGAGATTTCACTATCAAAGCTAATTCCTTGAAAATGTATGAAATTATTCTGCACAATTTGCATATTTGCGCTTAAATATTTTTTAACATAATAACTGTGTTTGCTTCATACATAATTACTTAATAATTGCATAGGAAGGTATAACAAAGTACAGTTAAAATCTGCCCAAGAATAGTGTACTTACAATAATAAATTGACTTATATAATTATTTGTAACAATTTAACTTGGAAGCACACACTGTCACAGTCATTTTATTAAGTTGCTTTTCTGGTACAATAGTTATCAACTATGAAACCTTACTCAATGGTCTTTCTATGAAGTTATGTGTATAAAGATAAAAGGAGGTGCGGAGTGGCATAATGGTTACCAAAAAAAGTGGAATCAATGAACGGATTTAGAGTTTTTGCTGAGGCGGCTTGCGTTCACTTTGTATTAATACCCTTAAGAAAGGCATGAATCCTTTTCTCTCCCTAGCCATGGGTAAATGAAGTCCTTTAGCCCTGAAAATCAGTTCAACTAAGAGAAGGTTACTCTGACAGAAAAAACAACCTATAACCCGAAGCAGTGGCACAGGCTTCATGTATTGAGAAAAAGAGTCAAGGCAGATCACGACAGACTGTGGTACCAGCATCTCTCTGCATAGGGACTTTGAGGACCAACCACTGTGTGGATTGAACTTGTGACTCTTTCTCCACACTAATCAAAAACTTGAAACATACTTGATTATGAAGGAATGCCAATATATGCTTATAACCTAGTGATACATCATTTCAAAGTCCAAATAATCACTAAAGAAGTCCTAATAATTGACTAAATTGACAGTATAGTTGAGGTTCCAACCGAAGAGAGTAAGGCCTGTTATATGTTCACCTTAGAAAGAAAGTTGATTTTAAAGTACTATTGATTTGTCAGTTTTGTATTCATGAATTCAACAATAGAGAAACAGCATAAACAATCTTTTGTTTTTTCATCTTTGCTTTTTTACTCTTAAATTCATGGACAGATGTAATTGATTGTGTAACTCATCAATGAACTGTGAACTGAATAGAAAAAGAAAAAAAAGAAAAACTTCAAATGGTCAAAGGGAGATAATTCTAATCAAAAGTTATTTCCCTTGATAATGTCAGTCATTTTTTTTTTTAATGAATTTAAAAGTTAAAGAGAATTGCAGGTCACTATTTTAAAGGAAGTTTGGCATAAATTTTTTTAACAAAACAAAAACTTTAGTAGTATTTGTCTACATGTCATAACACAAAAGTAACCATAACCAATAAATTCTAAAGCCAAACAATGAACTTGTTTGGTCTTTTTATATAAAAAAATATAAAATTTACCATGTTCAATAAAATCGTCAACTTATAAAACCTCTCTGCTGGTAAACCCCACTGAAATCTTTAAATAAACTGTTGCACACAGATACTCCCTTTGAATTGTTCATTAACCCAAAGGTGGAGTTCCAGGGTGGCATAACAGGTATCAGCAGTGAAAATGAAATTGGCAAACAGAGTTCAAATACTAGCTGAGGCTGTTTATGTTCATAAACTAATGGTTTGATTGAAAAAATGTTTTGAATGCACCCAGCAACTGGGGTAATGGATGGTCTGCTCTGATTGGCCAGTTCGTTTACACAAAGGATATTCGAATCATGGCGGGAAAAACTGAGTAACTAAGATAGAATTTAACGGTTAGCTCTCAGTTAGTTGCCAGGCAGGACACCGGGGGAGACGGACATCAGCTAGTGGGCTGCTATCTCCATCGCAGAGGGGCTCATGGAAAAAGAAAGAGTATCAACGACAGTAGAAGGAGAGGAGAGGAGGAAAGACAAATAGACAAAAGAATTTAGCCAGAGTTTGTTTTGAGTATTTTCTCAACTCATGGAGTAATGCATTTTTGTGGTGAATAACTCAAGTCTCATTCTGACATGTCGACAACAACTTTTAGAGAATAAATCGGTCATTTTTCTTTCTACCCTCAAATGATGGACTTTGTGATTCTTTGGATATCTCTCCCCCATGTCTTGTTCACGGTGACTTTCGTTTTTTTCGTCATGCACATTTTTCTTTGTCCAAGGTTTCCCAAGCCGATATGCAGCCACCAACAGATTTCACCAGAACAACACAACATTTGTAAATGCAGCTGCTATGATACTTGAAAAGGTATCACATCACTGGCATGCCATGATGGTTTTTAGAGAAGAGAGTGGGTGAGTGAGCACTTGTGGAAACCACTCTCCTATTACTATCTTACATGCCTAGGCAGTAGCAGCAAAAAGTCAACCATGACCAAACAGCCCAAATGTAAATTTCTCCCTGTTGAGCATATCTCCCTCTAAGCTGTGTGCGCACACAACTTTTGCAACCAGCGCACAAAGGAAATTAATGTGCGCACAAAAGATTTAAAATTCTGTAGATAGCTTACTGAGTTTTTTTTATTAAAAAAAATATGGATTCACTGTCTAATTGACTATGTGTGCACTTACTTTTGTCACAGGAACAAAAATTTGCGCAACAGGATCTTTGCGTACACTGACTACAAAAGATTATATGGTACATTGCTCCTGAGTTATGTCTATTTGATAGACACAGTTGACCCATTGACTGCAAATGACTGAAATTTCAGTCATTGCAGTAATAGTACTGACTATTTATCTTCGTGAACTGCTGCAGTTAATGAGTTTATATCAAGGAAGCATAGCTCATTCTAGTTCCTGTCTATAAACATAGGGAAAACTTTGAGTCCAAAATAAATTGAACAAAGTTGGGTTTTTTTAAAGGGGCTTTTATACTTTCTTTTGAAAAAAATATATTAAAGAAAAAGCAGACAGTATGCAATGGCATCATTAAAAAACAAACAAACAAAAAAATTAAAATAGCCCACATATTAGGGTGGGGGTGAGGGTTACCCTGAGAAACAATTGCTATCTATATAAAAATATATAATAAGGAGGTGTCAATGATTTACCATGTTAAGGAATCCTATGTATGAGGAAGGATCAATAAGTCTGACACTTAGTTATTAGCTGAATTTTAATCTTAACTTTTCACTGTATAATGTTCCATCTATGTGATTAAGATTCACCACTAAATTATATATAGGGTAGATCAATATTGTCTGTAGCTTGATAAGTAGTTATTAGCTGAATTTTCATCAAAAATTTTCACTGGATAATGACCAATCTATGTGATTAATATTCAGCACTGAATTAAATGCATTGACAAGGAAGGAGATGATGTAGAAAATAATTTTCTATAGTTTTGAGAAGGATCATTAACATTCAAATAGTTCTTCGGATGGTTGAACTCCTTGGTGTTTGTGTTGTTAACACAACATTTTGTCTGATCTATTCTTTGGCCTTCTTCAGGTGTAATATCCGATGTGATGGAGTAAACAGAAGTTTTTAATTTCAAAGAGGGTTACCCTTAAAACATAGGATTTGGGTGTTTCTTTGTCCTTGCAAGGGAGGCCCCCGTTTCATGACCCGAAACTTGTGAACAACCGTGTTTACATCATCCCCTGTAAATGTGGAATAATCTACACAGGAGAAACAGGCCGCCCCCTCAAAGTCAGACTTGAGGAACACAAAAAAGCCATAATCATGGGTGAGATAGAAAAATCTGCAATGGCAAAACAAAACAAGAAGGAGTTCAATCGTCCGAAGACAATTTGAATAGAAAATAATTATTTGTTGTGTATAATTAAGTGCTTTTTTCCTCATTAGGCTGCAGACTTATTGATGTACCTACATATTTCACATGTACAATTGGCCCTTGTCACTTGTGAGAATGAAGCTTCTTGTTACAGTCATATTTTTTCACAGATAAAAGACAGTTCAAAGTGGTACTCAATCATTATACAAGGATACAATTCTAAACAGTTTAAGTATTTTAGTAATGTTCAAAACATCCTGATCTTTAGAGCTTAAGAAACTTATAGCATTTTACACACCATTAATTTGCTTGTCTTAAAATGAAATTCCAAATGCCTCTAGTGACAAGTTTCAACAGAACTTATCTAGATTGATCACTTTGGCAAATGTCTTGTTCTTCTTTTGACTTCTCAGTGGAGATTACAATATAGGTTTCTCTTACTACCCAAAAGTAAAGCATTCCTATAAAAAAAACCTTTCGTAAGTCGAAATGACATAAAGCGAAAAAGAAATTCCTTTAGGGATCGTAGCTGTAAGGTTCAGGACTTCATTTAAAACATTCCACTTCACATGTCAAAACAAAAAGGATCACACCATGTCATCCAACAGGAATCTGGAATAATTCAATGAGTGAAATCTAAAATTTAGCATAAGCTTACATTGCAAATTCAACCCCCCTCTGAAAACCTATTGGGGAGGGGGGTAAAAAAAACATCACCCAGGTCTGTCAGCCCTCTTATAGTCAAGATTTGGCGCTCTGCGACTTCTGGTTTTACAGACCGTGGACGAGATT
This sequence comes from Architeuthis dux, assembly GCA_006491835.1. NCBI lineage: Eukaryota > Metazoa > Mollusca > Cephalopoda > Oegopsida > Architeuthidae > Architeuthis > Architeuthis dux. The sequence continues at coordinate 46,555 of VCCN01001755.1, forward strand.
AAGGAGAACACAGCTAGGCTGCTGATGGCGATCTCGAAAGAGGACTTTGCAGACTGTTTTGAAAAGTGGAAGGGATGCTAGGATGAATGTGTGAGGTCCCAAGGGGAGGACTAAGGCAAAAACCTTTTCTCTACTCATTGAGGGGAGTGTGTGTGCAAAATTTCATGTTTCTACTATGAATGGTTAGGGCTAGGCAAAGTCCAGATACATAGATAGATAGATATATATAAATATCAGAACACATTAATAACCTAAACCCAGCAATAAACCAGTGCTGTGGGTAGTATCGATTAATTACTCAGTAATTCATCTCAGAAACCATCATCCAAAACGATCAACATCAACATTGGTTTCTTCAGTTTTTAAGTGGGTCTGGCTGTATGTGTTGCATGTACAGGTTGAAACAACAGAGCTAGAGGGCTAAAGATTTACTCCTAATGATGTGACGGAGTAAACAGAAGTTTTTAATTTCAAAGGGGGTTACCCTTAAAACGTAGGATTCGGGTGTTTCTTTGTCCTTGCAAGGGGGCCCCCCCGTTTCATGACGTTTTTTTTTTTTTTTAAAATTCCCCCCATAAATAGGTTTTTGGTGGTGGGTTCAATTCACAGTTTATCGTAAATTGGTCCCTTGTTTTGTGTCGGGCAATGTTCGTGCTTGCTTTTTGAAAAATTCGGACATTTTTAGTGATCACAGCACAACAAAAGGCGAGAGAAGTAATTTATTCATTCATCACCCCTTTCTCCAATTTTTAATTTGATCACCCCAACCCAGATGCTGCCAAAAGACGTTGGTCACGTTTCTATTGAGTGACTAACCAGACCTGAACATTCAAATGTTTGTTGATGTCATCAAGTTAACACACTCCACTCATGAACAACATGCCAATAGAGCCTGTGAAAATCAAATTGGTGAACAAGTCAACCATAATTAATTTTCTAATATGAGTGCAGTTGGCAGATCATTGGAAGTGCCCAAATAACTGATCTGATCATGAGTAATTAAACTGATACTTTATTCAGATGAGTGATATAAAAGCAAATCAATTATATTTGTTCATTAATGCAAGTGATATTCATCTGCACACAGTTACTTGCACTCCATTTAGATGTAATCGACGACTTAAAGAAAATGCAGCCTTCAAATTGAATACCTTTAAGGATTCTTTATTTTTATATCATTCTTCAAATAAAAAAAGAAGCAAGAAATGTGATTTGTTTAAATAGAGAAAGAAGAGCTAAGTTCAAATGAATATTCTGAGAAATGTTCATGTCTTTGTGTGTTATTGAAGATACCCCACCCATATCCTCCAAGACTGTAAGAGAGAGAGAGTAAAGAGAAAGAGA
>VCCN01001755.1:63970-78016 GCA_006491835.1 Architeuthis dux
GGGGCAAACACCATCCTGCAACTACCAAATACATGTACAGACTGAATTATCTACAAAATGTTCAAGATAAATTTTTTTTTACTGGGTTCATCTCAATTTCAAGCCGCAGCAGGAGAGAATATTTATATTTCTTATCTATGCCAGATTTTAAAAATTACAAGACTAATAACACAGAAGTATGAAAAACTTGCCCAAGATCAAATTGTAGAGTTTATTTAAAAGCAGAGTGGAGGGGGCAACTCATACACAAATAGCTACAGGTGGCAAATAAAGGGCCGACTATATTCCCATGTCTGTAGTTACTACAGGCTCCCCCCCATTATAACGTGGATATTGGGGTCCAAGAAAGCCAACAATTTAGCTATTTTGAAGCTAAATCTAGCTATTTTGGGAGCTAAATCTAGCTATTTTTGAGCTAGATTAATAATTCAGGGTCCGCCATCCACCCGTGCTATAACAAACCGTATTATAACAGGGGAGGCTTGTATTGATGTGTATATAGGATTTTTTAAAAAGGATGGATGAAAGTTCTTGTGAGTGGGTGAAATTAAGTTTAGCTTAGTAAATAGACCCTTTCTAGCACATTAATACAGGGTCAGATTACTGTAATTCACGGCATATAAGCCGCCCCTACCTTTCCCCCCAAATATGGCTCAAAAGGTAACCGCAAACTTGCTTGTCCAGCCCCACATTGAACTGATAAATAAGAATTCAGGGAAATGTGGTTTTCTTCTTAATAATCCCTGCTGAAATAAGCCAATTAGGAGATATTGAGGTTATTTAATATTGAGTCCCTTCAGGGAAGGAGTTTGTAATAGATGTGGATCAATAAGTACGTAGCCTTACACACAGTTATTAGCAGAATTTTGGTCTGAAATCCAAAATCTTTCATATTGTTCAAAACCGCACTGTTCAAGGTCTTATTATAATTTAATGTTTTTTTTTTCCCAACTTATACTTAGTTACATTAATTTGTAGGCACCCTACCGGCTCTGGCCCACGAACAAATATTGGGATATTATGCTTATTCTTTTGTTTTTAAAGATTCCTTGTGTCTTTTTAATAGATTCAAAAGATGCCTTGATTAATATAAATTGCGATCAATTGAGTTCTTTGATTAATAATTGACATCCTTAGTTAAGCACAAATGATTTTCTAGCATGAGTTATACATTAATTTGAGGCAATATATAACTAGATGTATTTAAATGGATAATTCCTATATTTCAAGCCTTTTTATGGCATTTATTTGGCCCACAGTCTACTCATTAATACATGATCCGGTCCGCAGAGTTGCCGACCCCTGGTTTAGGAGTTAGTTTGCTAGTCAAGCATGCCTTTGCTACCGATTTCATCCCTTACTAGGGGCTCCATGAGTATAACCTTGTTTACTAAGTCGAGCAATATCTAAAATACCTTATTAAAACCTACATGTAAAATTCAATAATAACTAGCCACCCATATATGCTGTGTTGGGGGTGATCAATTAAAAAGTTGGGCTGTGATCACTAAAAAATGTCTGAATTTTCAAAAAAAAAACAAGCGGGCACAAACGAGTGACCAATTTAGCATGAGCTTACATTGATAATTGAACCCCCCACTAAAACCCTAATTTGGGGGGTAATTTTCAAAAAACAAAAAAAAAGCATTTTCTCTACTCATTGAGGGGAGTGCGTGTGCAAAATTTCAAGTTCCTACTATGAACGGTTAGGGCTGTACGAAGTCTGGATACATAGATAGATACATACATACATATAAATGTGTGAACAGATGAATAACATTTTTGCGACACAGTAGTATTACATATACACAAACATATAGAAAATCCTATTTATAGGTGATGCTACCCAAAAGCTTTGTGAATCTGACCATGTAAAAAAGGGAAAAAAAAGAAAAGAATTACTCACTCTAGCACTTAGTTTCCACAGTCTCACTGATAGTATTTGCCTTGGGCACGTATACAGCGAGCTCACAAAGGGTAGTGGCAAAAGTCTGTACTACATTTGTTTTGCGTGTGCTGTTCAAATTCCTCAACCTTTTGGGTCGCACCTTGTATATTAGATCTAATTTGGATTAACTAGACTCTTGATAGTATGGTGAAGTGAGTGAGGCCACTTTGGGTGCTTGTCTCCTCTAAGTCCATTTCACAATCCTTGAAGAACTAGCCGAAACAGATATGTGAAGCCCAGGCAGGGACGGCTGATGCCATAGCCAGCATAAGGGCACTACTTTACTTTAGACACTTGATATTAAAAAAAGACAGGAGTTCATAAAACCAAGCTTGCTCTTGATCAGGTTATAAATACCTTAAAAACTCAAAGAATCCTTCAACTGGGAAGAATCTTTCTTTGTTGTCAGATCTTTCGTCTTTGTGAATAGTTTGAGATGAGAACTTAGATACCCTGGTTCAGTGTCTTGACCCAGACAAAGAATGCAAGCGTACAAAGTAGATTGGTACCAACTAGCAGAAGAGAAAGTATTATTTATGAAATCTTTTGCTATCTTTTCAGCAAACAGTTCAAAAATCTGATTCTAATTTGGTGACACATTGAAAACATGCAGTCCTGTCAAGATATTCAGTAAACATTTCTGAGAAACGTCAAACAAAATTGGTTGGAAAATGTCACCTTAAATCTTTCTCCTTCCCTCTCCTCTCATCAAAACGTGTCATAATGTGACATGACGAGTCAAAATGAATGTTTTGAAAATAAACTTGGCAGACCTACCAAGTCTCCCTTATTTCGCAAGAGACTCCCACATTTTGAAGTCAAGTGCTGTCTCCACCCCACCTGCATGTAATGAATTTGTACGAATTTGAAAAAAAAATATGCCTGTAAACATTTTTTCCCTCCTATTTGCAGACCTACCAAGTCTCCTGCATTTTGTTGATTATCTAGGTTTAAAATTATGTTAAGATAGGTTTTCAATATACTGAAATAGCTGTTTGAGAGCTTCTAGAACTGAAAAATTTCTTCAACACTTTCCCTACTCATTGAGGGGAGTGTGTATACAAAATTGCAAGTTTCTACTATGAACGGTTAGGGCTGGGCAAAGTCAGTCTACATAGATAGATAAAATTGAACCCCCTCTAAAACCCTATTTTTGGGGGGGGGGAATTTTCAAAAAAGAAAAAAACAAAAACATTTTCCCCTATTCATTGAGGGGAGTGTGTGTGCAAAATTTCAAGTTTCTACTATGAACGGTTAGGGTTGGGCAAAGTCCAGATGGATAGATACATATAAATGTGTGAACACATGAATAACCTAAACCTTGGGTAGTGGTGATTAATAAGAAAAAACATTTGTTTTAATCCATTACTTAATCAGTAAGTTGAAATACTTTTTTTCTAGTTTCCAACCCATAATTATATCTGCTTTCCACATCACCATGGCACAGTGGTTAGTAAGCTTATCTCAACAACCATTACTATTTTAGTGAGTTGATCCTCCCCTTGAGGTTGTGTCAGACTAAGCTAAATTATATTTTCATAGATATGTAAGACTTGTCAATTTAGCTAACAAAATATATCTTACAGATATGCAACAGCTTATTTCATTCTAATAAATAAATACATTTTTTATTTATACAATACAAAAGTTGCAGTAATCATCTTCAGTCGGAATAGAAGTAGGAGTGGAGTTTGACCCTGCAGCATATAGGCTTGTTTATATATTAGATCTAATTTAGATTAACTAGACTAAGTTTATTCTCTATATTAAAAAAAAAAAATCAAAAAAAAAAAAAAAAAAATCAGTACTGACATTTTAACCCATGAGAAGATCATAAAATCAAGCTACTATTTGTTAAAAAAAAAAAACTCAAAGAATTCTTCAACTGGGTAGAATTTCTCTCTCTCTCAGATCTTTAGTCTTTGTAAATAGTTTGAGATAAAAACTTGGATGCCCTGGTTCTGTGTCATGCCCCAGACAAAGAATTCAAGGATACAAAGTTGGTTGGCACCACAAACAGAAAAAAAAAGTAACATTTAGAAAATACTTGAAACATTTCAATGCAGAAGCCATTACTTCTTTCTGGAAAACAGGAGTGGTTGGACATTTTTGTCTGATTATTTGAGAGGAGGAATTGTGATTATTATACATGGATTTAATTGAACTATTGTTGCCATCTTGGTTGTTATAGACGTTACTATAGACACAACATTTCAGCCATGAACCCTCCGGCCCTCTTCAGGTTCTTATTTGGCTCTCCATTGTAATGTTCTTATTGTGTTTATGCGTCTTCGTTGTTCTATCTGTAGTAGCTGTGTAAGATTAGAATGCGTTTTGATTCGTAATCGTGTTTAAGCGTGTTAAGAAAGGATAAACAAAAGAACACATGTTGATAAGAGCTATGCTTGAGCTGAACTCCGCCTTCCCTGTTCCTACTTCCGGTCCCGCTTTCTGGGACCGGAAACGGAATGGGGGCTGCTGGGTGCTTGCTTAGGCATGTTTATTTATTTAACATAACATACATATGTATAAACATTATATCCATGTTAGGGGATTTCTGTATTTGTTGATTCTTATATTATATTGACTGCCTTTTTGCTTGTTCCTACTGAACCAGATATGTGGATTTCATATTTGATCTGAAATTATATTTAAAGGCTCCAAATTGCCCTACTTATACCCTTTAGGACAGTTGCCTAGTGGATATAGGCATTGGTTAAGTTTTGCAGTAGTCGTGAGTTCAATCCCTGTATCAGGTAGTGATATATATGAACTCAAGGAATGGATAATTTTATATCTGACAGAATATGATAATTATAAAGACATTTATTAATTGGGAACCCATATCAGCCTGGCATTGGTGTTAGCGATTGCTAAACAGGCAGCCTAGATTGTATAAAGAAACAAGCACTGTGCAGGGTTTGAACCCGCATCCACCCTGGAAGCAACCTATATGTGGTCCTGCTCTTAACCAACCGAGTTAACAGTGCCCTCATGGAAAAGCCGTGGCTTGAAACATACACATTCGCTCACCTCCTTATTTTAACTGGTCCTATTTTTAGGCATGTAATATGAAGTGGTTCCCTATACCTACAGTATGAAATCATGAATGGATAATTTTATATCTGACTGAATATGATAATTATAAAGACATTTATTAATTGGGAACCCATATCAGCCCGGCATCGGTGTTAGCATTTGCTAAACGGGCGGCCTAGATTGTATAAATACAAGGTCTTTCCATAACTGAAAAACAGTATTATCGGTGGTGGATTACCACTACATCTTTGATACTCAGATCTAGAACCATCTACAAGAGAAAAAACCTACCAGATCAATTATGCACCTGAGGAAGCTGAAACGGTGATAAAAGTGGCAAGAATAAGAAAACTATTGGAATGACTCTTTCGTCTTTTTGTCTAAGATTTGAGGAAGTTGTATCAGTTTGTCTGGTTTAAGGTCACTTAAAACAAGTGTATTTTTCATCAAGTCTTAATTTTTTTGCTTGAGTGACAATATGAACAGCATCTGCTGCTAAAATAAAATGTTGGGATTTCAACAAAGAATTTCTCAACCACTGTCAATCAAACATAAACTTAATGATTTAGTTCTTAAATGGAAAAAATGTCTTGTAGGTAGAATTGAATTGCATACGCCCATAAATAAGTACACCCCTACCACTTTTTAATAGAAAGTTAATTTTCTTATAAACTAAACAAAGCAAGATTTTATTATTTCTAATCGAACATTACACAATCAAAACAGATATTATCAGGTATTATTTATGACCAAACTCTCCAGCATTGAAACTGTTGCCAAAAATATTTTTTTGTAGTGTTGTACTCATCTTTGGATGGCAACATATTCATATTTTCGGCAACAGAGTTTCAATGCTGAAAAAAATTTCCATAATTATTGAGGGAGAGTGTGTGTGTGTGCAAGATTTCTACTATGAACAGTTAAGGCTGGGTGATGTGCGGATACATAGATACATACAAATGTCAGATCACATGAATAACCTAAACCCAGCAACAAACCAGTGTTGTGGGTAGCAGTGATTAACAAATCCTGGTTATTCATGATTCAATGAATTTTATAAACGGAATCCAATCAATCCTCTTAACTGTGATATCATCACTAAGCACAAAGGCATGACCAACAGATTTACATCATTGTGTTGTTATAGTTGTTTTTAGTTGTTTAAAACCACAACCAGATTATAGCAATAGGATTTTGTGGATTCATCCAAAGTGTTGATCGTTGTTATGCCTTGTTAAAACTTTAAAACTCTTTTATTACTCTTGCGCACACGCACACACAAAAGACACGCTCATTATTTATTTAGTAGGTTATTCATTAAGCTATTTGTGAGTTAATGTTTTTATTGGGAGACTTTGTACCACAAGCTAATTGACTTTTGCTTAAATTTAATAATTAATCACCACTACCACAACATTGGTTTATCGCTGGGTTTAGGTTATTCATGTGGTCTGACATTTATATGTACCTATGCATCCGGACTTTGCCCAGCCCAAACCATTCATAGTAGAAACTCGAGATTTTGCACACACACACACACACACACACACACACTCCTCAATGAGTAGGGAAAATATTTTTTTTTGTTTTTTGAAAATTTCCCCCCCCCCCAAAATAAGGTTTTAAAGGGGGTTCAATTTTATCTATCTATGTAGACTGACTTTGCCCAGCCCTAACCGTTCATAGTAGAAACTTGCAATTTTGTATACACACTCCCCTCAATGAGTAGGGAAAACAGCTAATTCAGTATATTGAAAACCTATCTTAACATAATTTTAAACCAAGATAATCAACAAAATGCAGGAGACTTGGTAGGTTTTTAGAGAGGGGGTTCAATATGCAATGTAAGTTTATGCTAAGTTAGTCACTAGTTTGTTTTTGTTAGTGATCACAGCACAACAAAAGGCAAGAGAAGTAACTTATTCATTGATCACCCCTTTTTCCAAGTGTTTAATTGATCAACCCAACACAGCATATATAAGTTGTTAAAGATCTAACTCCATTAACCAAATAAAAAAAAAATAGAAACAATTTTTTTTCGCCACTCCTGGGCAGACACACGCGCACCCATGGGCAGTCCTGCATGGACCCCCCCCCCATCAAAAAACAGTAATGAAAGCACAGAAAAATCATTAAAATATCAAAGAAGCCTCACAAGGGAAGTAACCAAATACTTCAAAGCCTCACTTCCATACAACGGACAGAAAGTAACGGTCCCGTCTACTATACAATTACAATGCAAATAGAACCCCCTGGTAAAACCTTAAAAAAACATTTTTTCTAAAAACTAACAACTTCTAGGAAGATTGTTAGAGTCTAACGGATTAAAAGCACAAAAAATTACTGGTGAAAAAAAAATGTTTCTATTCTTTTTGACTTGGACTACAGATGTAGATCTTTACCAATAAGTTTGTTACTACTTGTAATATTTGGGGGGAGTTCGGCAGAAGAATACCTTTAAGATAAGACCCTGCTCCCCTTACAGTGTATGTTCTTTTGAATGTATGTTATTTTCTCAAAGACATTTTCTTCTTTTTCATTAAGACCAATGACACAGCTGCATATATACACAATAGGTAATACATATTTACAATACCTTTAGTAATGTATTTATCCAATTATTTGTAAACGCTGGGAGCAGCTTTTTCATACTTATCTCATTAATAATGCAATTTAATGTTTTCTTTAGGTTTTAAATTTTCTAATCCTTTCAGGTTTCTTTTAATCTAACAGGGAAGATTATTTGAAGCAGTGGTGGATTAAAAGTAGTACAAATACTTGGGGTATACTAATCTACTAAACATAACATTGTTTGGCACAAGGCCACAGTAGTTGGGCTTCCTAACCGGCATCCATAACACGTGTTTACCAAGCTTAACTTAGTCTGGCACAAGGCTACAATAGCGAGATACCCAGTGAGGTAGGCAGAAACTGAGTCTAGTGCATTGCTGTAACTATTTACATTGCCTTAAATAAAACAGGGGTTTTATTTTAATATATAATAGAAACCGCCTACCAAAACTGTTAACATAGGTGTCTTCAGTTTTTAAGTGGGTCTGGCTGACTGGCTAGGCATTGCACCTTCAATTTGTAACATAAGTGTATGCTAAATTGGTCCCTTAGTTTGTGTAAGGTAAGTCACACTTGTTTTTTTAAAAAAATTCTGACGGTTTTATTGATCACTGCCCAACAATATACTAGAGAAGTGACTTATTCATTGATCACCCCTTTTTCTAATTTTTAAATTGATTACTCCCAACACAGCATGCTGCCAAAAGATGTTGGTCACGTGGTTTCTATTGAGTGACTAATTTTTGAAGAAAAGTGAAATGGATGCACATGTGCGTCAGAGGCAATACACAACATGCCACATGTGCATCGTGTTGCAGTGAACGTGTTAAAGGTCATTAAGAACAGCAAGCATACCCAGTGTGGAACAGTGGGATACCCAGTGAGGATCAAATTCACTACACTAGCAAATTGGTCATCAAGATGAGCCTGTTAATCATTAAACTATGGTAGGGGTCTCCTAAAGTATGTTTATCATTATTCTGAATGCACAGGAAGAGCTGCTCCAACTAAGACTTTATTCATTATTCTGGGAAAATATACTGGATTTTATATTGCAGTGCAGTATTTATTTTGAAACCTACAATAAATTTAATTTTCAGAATATCCATCAAATTCATACAAAGTGTAAACCAGGCTTTGGTTTTCGAAATGTTTTTTCATCCACTTTTGTAAAGACTGAAGATTATAAATAAATAGGTTAAAATTATCTCCTCGTCTGTGGAACTGGACTGATGACTTGCTAAGACGAGTTCTCATCCGTGGCACTGGACGGATGACTTGCAAATACAAGTTATCTTGTCCATGCTAGTGAACAGGTTAAATCTGACCAACTTATTAACCAGTTTGTGAAAAAAGACTTCAAAAAACAGTTATAAATGTAGAAGGAATTGGGTTGCTAAGACGAGTTCTCATCTCTGGCACTGGATGGATGACTTGCTAATACAAGTTATCTTGTCCATAGCAGTGAACAGGTTAAATTTGACCAACTTATTAACCAGTTTGTAAAAAAAGACTTCAGAAAACAGTTATAAATGTAGAAAGAACTGGGTTGCTAAGACGAGTTCTCATCTCTGGCACTGGACGGATGACTTGCTAATACGAGTTATCTTGTCCGTGGCAGTGAACAGGTTAAATTTGACAAACTTATTATTAACCAGTTTGTGCAAAAAAGACATCAGAAAACAGTTATAAATGTAGAAAGAACTGGGTTGCTAAGACAAGTTCTCATCTCTGGCACTGGATGGATGACTTGCTAATATGAGAAATGTAGAAAGAACTGGGTTTGGTCTTTTTGGGATCATAAACCAGAAAGGCAGTGAATTAGAGATGATCTTTTGAGAGAATAAATAAAAGAGTTCATAGCAACTGGGAGATCAAGTTTAGTCAGTAGGAAGTTATCTACTGCAGTCAGGACAGACATGTGGGCTATTATAAAAGCACTCTTAAAGAATTGAATAAAGTTCAAGTTAAAACCTGTCACAAAAAAAAGTGAAAGATGAAGACTTTCTGGTCTGACAACAAAGACAGCTGGAATTGAAAGTCTGGTTGATGGATGGGTTTGCCCTCCAGTTGGAACAAACTTAAAAATTATTAATCACTCAGTAGAAACTGTCACATGACCAACATCTTTTGGCAGCATGTCATGTTGGGGGTGATCAATTAAAAAATTGGAAAAAGGGGTGATCAATCAATAAGTTACTCTCGCCTTTTGTTTGGCAGTGATCACTAAAAAAATTCTGAATTTTCAAAAAACAAGTGTGCCGGATACAAACTAAGGGATCAATTTAGCAGAAACCTACATTGCAAATTGAAATTCCCACTAAAAACCTATTTAAGTTTTAAAAAAAAAAAAAAAACAATAAAAAAAACCCCAGTTTTCTTGAGTGGTCAGTTATACATCGTCAATGGCTCAAACCCAATAGCACACAAAGCCAAAAGATTTCTAAGTCCCAATAAATTTTGAATTGTCATTGAGCTACAATAATGTGATACCTCACAATAAAGCCCCATTGGTGCGGCCTGTACACATGATACATACATAGCCAGCCAAACCAACTTAAAAACTGAAGAAACCTATGTTGACAGTTTTGGTTGATGGTTTCTAATTACTCTCAGCTCATTAATTATCTTTCAGGTTATAATCAACCATTATTAACTTTCAACTGAACAGGTTTCCTCTGCTATCCAAAAGTATTTGGTAAGCTGAAATGGTTTAAAGTGAAGGAGCAATCGCCATTATATATGGGGAAAAGTTTTCAGCGTTCCCAGACCAAAAAAGAATTGTGATGATGGCATGTTAGGTTGAGTGGTCGGAGGTTGGAAGATATAAGAGACTGGGGTGTAGGAGATAGAGCAAGATGGTGCATGTTGCCTCTATAACAGATCGCTGCAAAACAAACGCTGGACACTATTTCACTTTTCTCTTTTCAAAAAGCAAGAGATACCGTACTTGTATAAATGAGGGTGGATCAATAAGTTCATAGCCTGACAGATTTATAAGCTAAAATTTGATCTGAAATTTTCACTGTATAATAATCAATCTATGTGATTAATAGAGAAGCGTTGGGTTAAGTGCATTGACAAGGAAGGAGATTACGTTGAAAAATAAATATTTGTGGTGTGAAAGTTTTTTTTCATCATTAGGCTACGGCCATTGACGAACCTAAGTATAAACTTAAAGGTTAGTACTGCCAAAGCCAACAATCATTCAATACTCTGAACTTTGGGGCAGCGTCTCGTATGTATAACAATATTTTTTTTTTACTAACAGTAACTCATAGAAAATCCACCAAATAATTAAAATCAAATATTAAATCAATAAATATTAAATTAAATATAAAAACTAGCATTCCAAGGGAAATTATGAATCACTGCCACCCATATATGCTGTGTTGGTGGTGATCAATTAAAAAGTTGGACTGTGATTACTAAAAAAAAATGGCTGAATTTTCAAAAAACAAACGGGCACAAACTAGTGACCAATTTAGCATAAGCTTACATTGAAAATTGAACCCCCCCCCCCCACTAAAACTCAATTTTGGAGGGGAATTTTTAAAAAACAAAAAAACAAAAACATTTTCCCTACTCATTGAGGGGAGCGGGTGTACAAATTTCAAATTTCCTCTATGAACAGTTAGGGCTGGGAAAAGTCCGAATACATAGATACATATAAATGTGTGAACACATGAATAACCTAAACCTTTGGTAGCAGTGATTAATTAATGAAATTAAATATTAAATTAATAAATATTTTGTAATTGTAGTCCGTTGTATGCTTTTTCAATTGAATTGAACGATAACATATGTAGGTTTTACTTTCTCTGTTCCTTTCCCACATTTTACATTGGGTGGGTTGGGAGTTGCTGTGATGATGGAGGTAGGGGGGCTTGCCTATTCCCTTTACACCTTTTACATTTGGTGGGTTGGAGTTGCCGTGCTGGTGGAAGGGGGGTGTATACAGCTGTGACTGTTTTCCTGTTTCCTCTCTACAGCGTGGTCTTCACCATGACATGATAGAGAGGGTTGAGGTTACACACTTTAATTAATGTGATTACTTATCGTGATGTATTATCCTGGCAACTGTTTATTTATGATACAATTGCCTGACATTACGTACACAACGTCAAAGTATTCAATGTCAAGAAATCACGGCTGTATAATTATGTATTTGGTGAAGATTATCTAATGTCATGTTTATGTAGGTACATTAATAAGTCAGCAGCTTAATGATGGACCAAGCATTTATTTTACACAACAAATATTTAATTTTCAACATTATTGCTCTTAATATGTAATTAATTCAGTGGTGTATATTAATCACATAGATCGAACATTATTCAGTGAAAATTTCAGAACAAAACTCAGCTAATAACCACGTTTCAGGTTACGGACTTATTGATCCACATGTATGTAATCCAAAAGCCTCTTAAGCTGCCAGATTTAATTTTCATAAAGATTTAACAGTTTTTAATCAGCAAATATTAACACACCGAGCCATCTTGGAATAAAATTCAGGTTATCTATGCTGACATAAAGTTGATTAGTAAGGTAAAGTGTCCCGTCTCTTTTGAGACAACTCCCAATGGAGTATGGAGCCTGGTGACGAGGACCCGGTTTCTGTTGCATGCGTCAGCTTAGTGATCCTTGCAAGTTTCAAGTCTGGTTGAGACCAGGACTTTATTCCTACAAGTTTTTATGACCACCCCATTGGCAGGATGCAAGTCCACCAAAGGGAAACTTCCACCCTAATCACACAGCTTAGAGTGTACTCAATTAGCTGCTGAGTGCACAGGGAAATTTGTCCTAATAAAGGGATTTCAACACTCTTCGCTGATACCAGGAAACTTGATTATTGCTTAAATATAAATATACAGATTAATTTTATAGTCACAACATTTTCTTAACATATTGACAAATTCCAGTCCAAGTCAGGAGTTAACTTTATTTCTATACCGTAACAAGAAAAATCCTCGCTTATGTAAGGGCGTAAACTCTTCACTGTTTGTCTGTCCCATCACATTAAACCAAAGCGATATATAAAATTAACATTCCCCTACCATGATTTGAAATCATGATCAAGTGATCTGTAGGCGACTCTCTTACCGACTGAGCCAAACTGACAAGTCTTACATATCTACGAAAATTTATGTTAAGAAATACCCAAGGGCTTATTTCATCCTAATAAATAAATACATTTATACTAAAATATATATATTTTTATAATTATTTTATTTATTATATATACACAATACAAAAGTTGCAATAATCACCTCCAGTCAGAATAGAAGTAGGACTGGAGTTTGCCCCTAGATCAGCCTGGCTTGTTTGTCTACATACTTATTACTATATCACACAAATACTTACAAATAATAGCACTACGGGTTGGCTATCCCACGCTAAAACAACGACCACTGCCAAATGAGCATAAATATGGATTCTAAAAAATATATCAGTTCAAAAGGATACTTTTTTAAAAATTTATAAACAAATTGAAAATTAAAAAACTGCTTGGCCATCATCAACAGATAACCACACAAATACCAACAATATAATCAGCAACTTTTTAAAAAATCTAGCCACTTACAGAAAAAAAAAATGTGTCAAAGAAAAAACAAAAACAAAAACACACACACACACACAAAAACAGAAATTTGCTTCAAACATTATTCTGGCATAGTAACATTATCACAGCCTTTAATTTTAAATATATTTTGAAATTTTACCAGTCTCTTTAAATGTCACTAAAATTTGGTTACCTTTTGTTTTTTTGTTTAATCTTGGTCACCCCAAGCAAGGCCTTTTGGCCACATCTCACATCAAAAGTATTTATGCCACAGAATTAAGACCAGTAAAAAAAAAACATGTTAAAATAGCTTATTGATGTTAAAATTGTAAAGTTGGAAACACTAAAACATGACATGTTTAAAATGAAGACTAAAAAAGCAATAAGAAAGTTAAAATGACATAAGAGTTAGAAACACTAAAAAAATGAAGAGCAATAAGAGAATTAATAAAAAGACTAACATAGAATAAGGCACCTGTTCACTCTGGATTTGTAAACAAAAGATACCAACTACAAAAGTAATAAGTTGTTTAATGGCTCACCTGAGCGTGGCCGCTCCCATACTCTAAGCAAGTTTCTGTTTATGGTACAATTGTCCATAATGTCCTGAGTCAAAGACATTCCGATCTGTCCTGTTCTGACCCTGTCAAAACGTGTTGGCTCTTTGCAACAACTCATTGGTTTTTGTGATGTTGAGTAGAATTGATAATGCACTTCAAATAGGAAGTAAAAACAACCAATAAGTAATGCACTTCAAATAGGAAATAAAATAACAGCCAATAAATAACATCTGGCAAAGGGGATTAAATATTTATTAGCCACAGAAGGCGAGTTTACCTGGAGGCAATGTGTAGAGGCTGATACGGCTAATCTAGTAGAGATGCAGTAGAGAGAAGTTTAGTAGTAAGTGGGCTGCTGTTGTTGT
>VCCN01001755.1:180268-216230 GCA_006491835.1 Architeuthis dux
ACAAACATTAAAGAATATTAATTACCCTACAAAAAAAATCATCACATTTTCTTTTCTTCATATAGACAAAATACATAACTCTAAACCTAGTGAACATATATCTAGAATGTGATGCCTTATTTAAAAAAATGAATATCAACAACTTTTGTATTTGTACAAAGTAGGTGAGATTTGTTACCTTATGCAAAAAGAAACATTCATTTAAAACCTTGGTTATCTAGTAGTAAGTCATGTAATGTCAACAAGACACATTATATCACCCCCCATGGCCCCCCCAAAGCTTTATGAATAGTAGTTCAAGTACTCTATCTCTATTAATATAATACAATGACAAATCTCACTAAATGTTGGAGGGGGCCCCTCAAGGAGCTAAGCCCCTTGCCCGGGCCCTCAAATCTCTAGCTACGTCAACTGTCTTTAATAATTTTCGTTTTATATCTGCTACTAGCCTCGTAAGCATGGTAGGTTTCAATCAAATCTCTCTAAATCAGTGGTTTCCAACCTTTTCATTACCAAGGACCCAGTTTATTTAAATGAATTTTCATATGGACCCTTAGCTTTTGAAAGGTCCCACAGTAATACCTTTGTCGACCATGGCCCACAGGTTGGGAACCACTGCAGTAAATGTTGGACAGTTTTTATCTCTAATTGGGGCCAAAAGCCCTGTTTAGGCCTTCCAGAGTAACTAGCTGAAACCCTAGTTATATGTATAATAGCCCTATTTAGTTAGTCATGCTTGCATTAATTCCTAACCACTTACAACACCCCCTCCATTATTTTTACAGACTTTCAAGGCACAATATACAAATTAAGTGCTAAAACAAACTAGGTCACCAAATTTGGTGTTTAATCATCAATTTTTCTTCTACTGCCAGAAATATTTAGTTTACTAGTACAGAAAACAATTAAAGAAAAGCAGGTGAGTGGTGGAGTATTGGTAAAGTCAATAGGCATTGATGAGAAAAGCAGAAACCATGTCTACCTATGCTGGGTTCAAATGTAGTCAGTACTAAAATACAATTGTGGTTATTATTTCACTTTCCCCTGCTGCCACCAGAATTTGTCACATTTATTATCTAATGATTAGAGTGAAAGAAAGAGTTAAGGTATTGGTTTAAGAAATCCTACTTGTGATATCACAGTTTACATAAAAACATCTAATACTAAAATAATTGGCAATGCATTTATATATATGCTTTTAGCATTTGATGTGTTACTATATATTCATTCATTCATATATTTAATCATTAGAGTGAATGACACATTTGTTTAATACAGTATTGCCCATAAATAAGTACACCCTACCACTTGTTAATAGAAAGTTAATTGTCTCCTAAACCAAACATAGCAGGATTGTATTATTTCTAGTGGAACATTACACAATCAAAATGGATATCATCAGGTATTATTTATGACCAAACGCTACAGCATTGAAACTGTTGACAAAAATATATTTTTTGGGTGTACTCATCTTTGGATGGCAACATATTCATATTTTGGACAACAGAGTTTGAATGCTGTAGAGTTTGGTCATAAATAATACCTGATAATATACATGTAATGTTCCACTAGAAGTAATAAAATCCTGCTATATTTGGTTTAGAAGAAAATTAAATGTCTATAAAATAGTGGTAGGGGTGTACTTATTTATGGGCGATACTGTACATCCTACTTGTGATATCATGGTTACATAAACAGCTAGTACATTATACTCCTTTGGAAATAGGCATAGTGCAACATCTATAAAAAATACATATTGATGTAGGTTGCCTACAACCATGCGCTCTCTCATCAGAATACATAATCATGTTTGGCCTCTGAAAAATGCAAATATTGTGTTGTCCTAAAATGTGCAATTAGAGGTTATTTCCATTGTATACCTAAAAACTATGTCCAGATTGTGTCAGTCCTATATAAGTTTGCATTGTGTTAAGATAAATGATCATGTAATGTTTCTTGAAATAGTGACTGTATCATTGCTACAAACTGTCCCAGAAGTGCTTGCTGAGCCTGTAGAATACAAGATTATGTCATAATAGACATAGTGGGTTAAAGTGATACAAATAGGCAGAGAACAGGAAATTCAGGTGTGTGTAAGTGTTTTAAGTTGTGTCCATCCATCAAATGAGGTTCTTGTCAAGATAGATAACATTTGGGTGGATGTGAATAAGTAGGAGTCACAAAGATGTCACCCGAAAACCAGAGTCTTATTTGTGGTGACTAGTAAAGTAAGAAAGTAAATATATAAATGAATTATGCATTAAGGTATTTTAGCTTTGGGGTATCATCAAGTAAAGTGATTCTGACAATTAGAATTCTGACTCCTACAACCCATTTGGGACAAGCTGAAACCAGAGGTTTCATTTTATATAAAAGGAAAGGCAACAACTGGATTAGTCTAGTCTAGAAACAGCAACACTGCCCCCCCCGGGGGGGGGGGGGTTCTAGAAGTTAAATATAAGAAAGATAGATATAAGAGTTTCTGGGTGTAGTAAAAATTATGCTTTGGTTCACCAACAGCTACACAGGTCATAAAACAAGAATATCCTTTTAGAAGGACAACTGGTTTTCTTTTAAGCCCTATCCAGAGGAGGAGGAAGGTGGAAGAAATGAAGTGAATAGTCATAAAACTTGTTGGGTAAAAGGAACCAACTAATTAAATTAGTATAGACATGGTAAATGAGTGAGAATCTAGACTTGAGCAAGTAATCCACACTTAATCACTTTAGTCAGTCCATAAGCATATGTGTAAAACCATGAAATTAACATATTACCTTTTTACTATAAACTTGCAAATTAGATTTATAACAGCAACAATTAGCAAAAAACTATGAAATTTATTAACGAGAAACAAACTCATTAGACCAATCAACTCACTAAATATTTTTTACAAACTTCGGTTTGTCTGTTTAAATGTTGTAAACTTTCAACTTCAGGAGACAAAAAAAAAGGTATAATATAAAGAAACTTCTTCACAATATTTGAAATAAACCTGAAAATATTGCCAAAATTCACACCATATTTCATAGATTTAAAGAAAATCAATGTGTATATGTACATACACCATTTATATCAAAAGGCATGGCTACATTTGAAAAAGCTTTAAAAATGCATAGGTTAATTTTTTTTAAAAACATGTATCACATTTTGAATCTGCTTTATCTAAAACTTGAGAGTATAAAGTGTCATGGTTACAGAAAAATATGAAATGATAATCCCTGATAACTGTTATTTTAAAATGTGAGTGACATTTATTGTAAGTAGCAGAGATGTACCGTAATAATTTATCGTTTTCATAATAAATCTGAAACAAGGACATTAAAATTTAAGAGCAATCAGTGAGGAACCAACCCTCAATCCTTAGATCACTACAGGGTACCTGTTATAACGTGGGTGTTAAAGTTTGAGAAAGCCAACTGTGCTATAACTGAGCCACGATAACCATGGTTGTCAATTTAGCTATTTTGGAGCCAGGACTAGTTATTTTAGAGCTAGATCCAGCTCTTTTGGAGGCCCACCATATATACCTGTGTTATATCACAAACTGTGCTATAATGGGGAAGGCCTGTACTAAGAAATTCTTATATTCAATCATGTGACCAGAAGTACATATTTTGTGGTGAGATCATAAAAATTGGCTCTGTAAGTGAGTTTAAGAGATTATCAGATTTTCTTTTCTACAATCTTGAAAAGGATCAATGAAGCTAAACATTTTTAAACAGAGTATTTGCCACACAATTACATGTTAAAGAAAAATAACTATAAAAAAATCAGCCAGAGAGAGAAGATCTGTTTTCGAAAAATTGAAAGAGACAGCACGACAATACTGACTATGGAAGAATCTAGATACTATAAAGGTGATGGGGGTATGAACTAAAAGCTAGGGTGTGTAAAAAAACAACAAAAAAACACACAAAACAAAAAAACTTCAGCCATACACTATAGAAGCAGATGGCCAGTAAGGGAAATATCTAGCAACACCAAAAAGGCACAATGGGTCAAATACAGCAATAGAGGGAAAGCAGAAATGCCACAGAAGAAAAAGAAATTTCTAGAATGTTTTAAAACTGACTTTTTTAACACTTTCTTTTTTCTATATACACAGAGGAAGTCGCTTGTAAACACTTTGGGACAGGGTCTTTTAGATAACAATAACCGACTGATAACATAAATAATTTGATTTCCTATTCACTATGCGAATAGGAAATATTTGATAAGTTTATATTTTCCAACATGAACCCTGAATTCAACAGCTTTTTAATTGGCTAATTTTCATATTAAGATTTGTGAAATTTTACATTTTTAGTATTGCAAATGGCTTTATTTATTTCCTAAAACAGTTGATGATATTTGAAAAAAATATTCAGCTGCCAATGTCAAAGATTTTGAGCATTCATTACATTTTAGTCAATATATTAATGATAACATGACTTAAACTGACGCTCACATGTGCCTTGTGCCAGACTATGCTTACTAAGCTTAGTAAATAAACTGAAATGCTAACAGACATGTCTGGTGATACTCAAATACAGTATGTACAGTATTTGAGCAAATCATGTTAATATTACTTTACGATCATCAGATAACATTTTATCAATGTATATGTACGCATTTGTTTATGTATAATCATAACATCAGCAGTTAACTGTCAGAGCAGATTGAAATATAGTAACAAAAAATAAGAAATAAAATAATCAAATGCACTTAAACATTCAAGATTCTAGAAGATTGGTTCATTAGATGTAATGCTCATATGTTGGAGGCCTGAATTAAACCCAATGCAGCAAATAATGTCACTGGGTTTATTACATTTATAACAAAAAGCAAAAACAACATATGTTTAAAGTTTTCAATAGTAATGTAAGTACTTTCAAATCATGAAATATAGGGATTGGTTAAGATTTTGAAGATTTTGCAGAGGGGAAAAAATTGATGGGTTTCCTACTTGAATCTAAGTGGTAGGAGGAGGAGGAAAGTTCAGAACCTTGGGGTAAGAAAGAGAGGTGAATACTGGTGTGGAGAGAGAGAGAGAGAGAGAGAGAGAGAAAACATGGAGAAAGAAAGGGTGGCAAGAGAGAGAAAGAGAGAAAGAGAAAAAAGAAGGGAGAGAAAAAATAAGGAGGATGAGAGAATGTTCATGGATCATAATGCCTTTAAATACGTTGACAAGAGAGCAAGCGAGTGAAAAAGAGAAAGAGAAAGAAAGAGAAAGAAAGAGAAAAAGAGAAAGAGAAAGAAAGAGAAAAAGAGAGAAAAAGAGAGAAAGAAAGAGAAAAAGAGAGAAAAAGAGAGAAAAAGAGAAAAAGAGAGAAAAAGAGAAAGAAAGAGAAAAAGAGAAAGAAAGAGAAAAAGAGAAAGAAAGAGAAAAAGAGAAAGAAAGAGAAAAAGAGAAAGAAAGAGAAAAAGAGAAAGAAAGAGAAAAAGAGAAAGAAAGAGAAAAAGAAAGAAAGAGAAAAAGAAAGAAAGAGAATCTGAATCAGATTGATGATGTGTGTGTGCGTGGTTGCATTCTATTCCCAGCTGGTGTTGGTCAAGTAAAGCGCATAAGTACAATATCCAAAGCAAACAGGAAGTGACTGCCCACACAAACAGTCCACTCATTCGTTTGCTACCCTGGCTAGCCGTCAATCTATCATTGTCTATCTTCCTCTGCTAGCCTGTCTTCTTAATGTGTGCTTTTGGTGAGCAGTTTCTAGCTTTCAGAAACTAAATGCCAATCTGCAGCAGGCAGCAGAACAATAAAAATAGACTCCATTACATATACACACACACACAGCCAACATGGTGCAAAAGATCAAGTATTTATAATCACTAAAACAACACTCCTTCCTCTTTACCTTGTCAATACAGTTTCCGAGATCAACAACCAAACCAACAGTTAAAATTGAAAAGTTAGAAACTAGTTATTTGGTTCCCTTTTTTACCCCTTTCTCCTTGAAGTTTCACAAATAAAATCATTAAATCTAAAAGGATTTTATTATCTTGTTTCGGTAGACCTTTCAAATCCCTCCGCGCTCATAGCAGCATGACAAGTTTATAGTACTTGTATGCATATGCATTAGATTATGGACCTATAGATTCATGCCGTCACCATCAGATTATTCTAAAACAAGAGGAAAGCACCATCTTAGTTTCATGGTGCAGCCTTTTGTGGCATTTAGTTCATGATCAAAGTGTAGTATCTGTTCTTCTCATGTCACCGAAACATAGCATTAACTTCCTGTTTTCAATTATGACCGTTGTGATTGTATTTTTGTCTTGAATTTTAATTTAATTAAAATATAATCATAACGTTTAAAATTGAAAACAGGAATAGTTCAGTGATGACAATTAATAAAATTCATAACTGTCAATTGAAAAAAAAAGAAAGAAAAATTCACGAGGAAAACAATTAGAATACAACCATGTTTAAAATTGAAAACGAGAAGTTAATGCTATGTTTCATTGATGTGAGAACAGATGCTACACTTTGATCTTGAACTAAATGTCGCAAAAGGATGGATCACAAAACTAGGATAGTGCCGAGGAGAGACACCCTGAAAGAAATATTTCATCCAATGTGGGTGATTTTCTTCATAGAAATGTTAAAATCAAACTTTCTTTGTTACCCCAATATTGATTACCTAAATATGTTGTTTGGACTTGGTTTCTTACTTTGTAGTTATTTACTAAGCTTAGAATAACCTTCAGACAATTTTTTAAAATGTTGTCAGGTAAAATAGCCTAAGCAGTTAATGTCTTTGTTTTGAGAAGATGGAAGCAAGACAACAAAAATATGATCTCATATATATTAGTTTTTTTCCTCAAGTTTTTTCAGAACATTTTGTATAGATTATAAAAATAATCCACCCACTTTGAACAATTTTAAAACTGGCATTCCTATTTTCTAAGTCATAAAAACAAAAACTGACAAACTTTGCATACACAAAATCATAAAACTAATTATCATATTAAATCCATGACAGTTTCAAACATTCCTCAAAAATATCCAACATGACAGAAAACTTTTTTTTCTCTAACAAAATGTTGAAAGACAAAACTAGTGGACCTATAGTTGAATTCTATACATTCAGTAGACCAATATCTTTATCTCATGCTTTCCAATTGGTTAGATCTATGATCATCATAAGTCAAGATGCAATGCTGACCATTCAGATGAACAGTTAAACTTGCCTTTCATTAAATTAGTAACTATTTAAAAAGAAGCATTTTTTAATCTCATAAATGAGAAAATGGAGTTGCAAACCCAAACTATGTTGACTGAATATGATCAATGAATGTGTCAACCGAGATAAACCAAAATTAAAAGTAAAAAAATGGTATCACATCTCACATCAATCAAAAGATATTGGTGGCTTGTATCTTTACAAAGTTAGGGATCGGTTTCATACTCAGACAATACCAAAACTGATATCCCTCTTTATTTACCTCAAATATGACAGTATAATTATAATAAATGAATAAACACAGATATAAATGACACTTCATCTGTCAAGCATAAAATATGGATAGTCAATTTTATAAATAAAACTGGCCACCTATATTATGCAAAGAGATAAAAATTTTAATAAACTGCTTATTCAGATTATAGCTCATTTAAAAAACTATCAAACCATATCAGGTATATTATTAATAGATTAAGCTTTTCACAAGAGACAAAGTAGGAAAATATACAACAGAACTATCTATATAATGCTGTTTCTTTGTCCATAACAATGGACTCTTCCAGTTAAAGGTAACAATTCCGCTGATAAAAATATCTCTTCGCCACCATTTGAAACAATCGACTCTGACACTTAGATGATTTCAGGCACTTTTTAATAAAACCTCAGATGAAATTGTGAAGACGCAAACATTTATTTACACTATTAACAGCTTTGAAGTAGTGAACAATAAAGTCTTAAAGTAAGAGAATATAAAGAAACACAGGTAGATATTTTTAACAAATGCACTACAACCTTTAAATATATAATTTTCTTTTCGTAGAAAAAAAAAAAAAAAAAAAAAAAAAAAATAATAGAAATTCAAATATATCCGGAAGCTTTTTCACAGGTAATAACTAGCATATAAATATTCAAATAATAAAAACATCAATAAATAAATGCTACTTCATCTCACAAATATCAAACCATGTGTACATATTTTCTCCTAATCCCTTGCATGTGTGTGAGATACAATAAAAAAAAAAAGAAAAGAGATGCACATGCTCTTGATTTATAAAAATCAGTCTCACAATTCTCTCGTCCTCTACACATCTTTTATCAAGTGTGTAGTGACAGATATCCAAACAACATCCTAAAAGAAAAAAAAAAACAGACAAAACACACACACACACACAGAAAATGTTTTGTTAGACAATTAGTCATGCAGAGGGTACAATAGAGACCAACAAAAATAAAGCCATTAAAAAAAAAAAAAAGGAAATTGGAATCAGGACGATAGAGAGGGAGAAATAGATATATAAATATATATATATGAAATAAGAGAGGAAAGAAGTTCTATATCAGTTGATAGTACAAAGGTTGGCTGAGTCTAAAAGGTAAGGACATTACCCTACAAACTATTGACATGCAGATGGTAGAGAAACAATACCTTCTCTTCATCATTCTTGTTAGAGTCAATGTTTGCGCTATTCCACATCTCTTCCATTACAGCAGTATAGTTTGACTGAGTAACTGCCACGCTTGGCTCATCGGGTACTACCTGAGTATTGCTTGTCATACAAAAGGACATTGCAGCTTGTTGGGGACTAATTTTCTGATCGAGGGTGCTGCTATGGAAGTCCATGGCACTGGCATGGAATACAGGACTAGGCAGCTCTTGCACTGTGGTGTCAGGCGGTTCTGACTTTATGGGGGTACTCATTAAAAAATAGTTCTGTTCCTGAGATGGTGTGAGGTGATTAAGAAGAGAGAAAGACGATGGATCAGTCAGGGTGGGCCGCATTTTTTTCTGACTAGTGCGCGGGGTGCTCTTTTGCAAAAGCATGTCCTCATAACGGAAATATGCTCCACTGTGGTCACCGGTTACCTCCACAAACCAAGAGTTTACATGCCCTAACCGCATGGTCATCTTTACTCTGTAGTTGCATTTGTGTCCGCGGACTTTGGTTTTTGAACAATCTGAAAAAAGAATGGAAAAAAGAGAAGAAAAAAAAGAAAAATAAGAACACTGAAAAGTCATTAGAATGGAACACAAAACAAAAAGAAAAATTCAGTTTTAACATTTAAATAAAAACATTAGCTACGTTTGTACGAGGTCTGTCTGGAAAGTAGCCAACCATTTTGAATATCTCGAGGACCAATTTTGCAACCTTGATGTAACTTAGCAACCTATCAAAGGGGACCTTACTGTACATGCATGAATAGACATTCTCCCATGGAGTTACTCAGTTGGCTGTGAGACACCATTGAGTGAGCATATGTACCGTGTGACTGTTGTATTCACAATGAGTGGGCATGCCCATTCTTCACATCTCCTGCAGGTTTTTTTGGCAAAACATTGTATCACCCAGGTCTGTTAGCTCTCCTACAGTCCAGATTTGGCTTTCCCCAAAGAGATTTCAGACCATGGATGAAATTATGGAGAACGTGAGGAGGCAGCTGATGGCAATCCCAAAAGGGACAGTAGGATAAGTGTGAGGACCCAAGAGGACTACTGCACCATTTCCCATGGTAGGCTATTCTTTGCTGTTAATATTAAATAGCTGGATACTTTCTGTGCAGACCATAATATTCAAAGAGCATAAATGCTTTCATTTCAGTTACATCATTTTTTGAGTTACATTGCATATAATACAGCAAGTGAGTAAAAGTGTTTTATATTAATATCTTCAAAACTATAACGGATATAAATATGGAAAAAAAGCAAAGAGAAAAACTGAATAAGTTTAAATGAAGTTTCCATATACATTTCTGCACGAGTGGCACAAGTATCAGTGGAAAGAACAGAAGTGTTTTGCTTTGCAGTCGGAAAACATTTGGATACAATTATTATAGAGTATTAAAAATGCACTCATTAAACAAAATTTTGTTTCAAAGATAATGTGTGACATAATTTTCTTTCAATAAGATTAATCCACTAGAATCTTTGAAAACTAAAGACGATCAAATATGAATTTTAAATATGTTTTTATATAATTACTAGCACAGTACCTGTAAAATATGATTATTTATGTATGGATCAAAGATAAGATCAGAGTGTTGATCCCAGGCAGAGGGCTGGGGATCAGAGTATCTTATCTGGGCATTCTGGCTAAAATCAAAGTGTTGCTCCCTGGCACTTTTGTCATGGTTATGGCTACTTCTACTACAACCGGATGATTGGATAGAGTGAATCTACTGACTACTGGATATTTCTGATACCCCATTTGGTTATTCAGTGCTAAAAGGTCAGATATGAGACAAGTCCTTTAAATAAGTAGCTTTTTAGTAATATTATATTGATTTGAGTGGTTTTAGAAAAAAAGCCTTCCAAGTAGTGATTCAAGTTGGAGCAAAACCTCAAGAATTTCAAAATTACAAAAAGAAACAAAAGGATTTCTATTAAATTTCAGTTGATCAGAAATATGATAATGTCATTTAAATTTAAATTACTGCCAACATTACTATGTGTTTTGAATCTTACTCAGACACAATGTGTTAATAGGAAATTTCCATTTGCTATATTGATAGTCTATAGTCCAATTGCTAAATGGTTAAATTTAGACTCTCACATCTTGTACAGTGTACAGGAAGGAGGAAGAATTTATCTAGGTATACAAGACCATGCTTTAAGCAAAGATTTTTTTTAAAAAGTTTGACTTTACTGCAAACTTATTTTTTGTGAGAGAGAAAAAAAAAACACAGTAAAAGGTTAAAATTATTGAACTAAGATAATTCTATCACTTCATTTTGAACATTGACCATTTAGAAACATCTAGAAAATAGGATCAATGCTTTTGGGAAAAAACTTAGTGGATAAAGTATGTTTTTTAAATTTCTCACGTTACCATAGAGAATTTTGATCAAGAGAAAATACTGAAAATTTCTACCATTCTGTCTTGAAAACTATTGTATCTTGAATCTAGGTTAGATTTCCAAATGTTTTAGCAACTGAACTTTCATGTGTGATAAATTATAAGAGAAGCATTCATACAAAATAACAGAGTAATAACAAAATCTGGAGATGGTGGGCAGGGGTAAACATATCAGTTACTGCAATTGCAAAGGTTTTAAAATAAATCAGAAAGCCTTGTCAATGCTACCACTTAGAAATACAAGGAGTTTTTAATTCTAGCCTGTAATCACAACTATAGAATCATTATCCTAAATAGCATACAAATAAATGTTTTTAATTTAAAACTGTCTGGAACCAATTATATTTGTCCACAATGGTGGCTTCAATTCAATCTTTAGTTTTTGAATAAGCAAGCCTTAAAATGTTCACTGGATTCTAAAGTACAGCTTAAGAAAAGAAAGAAACATATTTAGTGTGAACTTGATTTGGTATGAAAACTAAATGGCTTATTCTCTGGTTGACGCAACAAAAAAAATGTCTTGTCAAAGTATGTTACCTTGTTTTGCTTTTGAGGAAAGCAAAAAAAAACAAACAAGAAAGAGCAATAAAACGAATAGAATGTGGAAAGCTGAGCAAAAGGTGATGACTTTCCTAGGTATTCATCAGCTTAACTATCGCAGCACACAAGACAAAAGTAGACAGAAGCATGTGATGATCATATGTGAATTGAAATCAAATGAATAGGAGGAGAAAAGATTCAAGCCCATATTGCCTTAGGAGCTTCTTTCCAAATACATCTGTCTATGTTTTGTGTTATATGCAATTGTTGTTGTTGAATGATGTCTACATACATTCAAGGTATGTACCCAAGTAGCTAATACATAGTAATACTGCTACCCTGGTTTTATTTTGTTCCTTTTGTAAGCCAATCCTACCTGACACTATCTTTTACAGCTGGCAGTAAGAGCAGTGTCTGTGAAGCTTGATGAAGATTGTTGAACAACAACACTAACAAAGTAATCAGTGGCCAACCCTCTTCTCCACCCTCCCATACCATGTCAGTGTATCATTATGACCTGCATAGTCAGATGACAGAAAAATCTTGACAGCTCAATTGTCAAACAAATAATCACTGACATTATTCCTTCTGCCTTCCAACTTGGAAGAAGAAAAAAAATGGCTATACTTCAAAGTAAAATGTTCAAGACAAGACATACATTGGCAAATATTTACTTTCCATATAGATGTGTGTATGTGTGGCCAAGACTTTATGTTCACTTCACATTAATGTCCTTGGGAGAGGCATAAATCCATCTCTTCAACCACCCCACCCCTGCTCTCTAGACTTGGGAGGCAACCAGTCTAGGAAAAGGACAACTGAATTCAAAACCGTGCTCACCAGAAAATAGTGGCAACCCCCAATACAATAGTCAGTCAGGGGGGGGGGGGGGGCTCTGTCCAGCAGTGGACCTGAAATGGCTGATGATGATGAAATAGTTTTATGTATTAGTCAGTATAATAGAAGTTTTGCAACAAGAAGCTCTGAAAATAGCTTAAAAACATTTTAAAATAGCTTAAAAACATTACCAATATTAATTAAGTGTTTGCTAATTTTAATTAGTGATGGGATATTGATGGATTAGTTTTACTTTGAAGTTATTTAATTCTTAAAATGATACTATTTTAACCATCTCTACATGCCCATAACAAAATCTCCCAAAACTACATTTAATTGTTAAATTTTTAAATATTTTTTACATGTAAGTCAGTATATATATTTAACTATACAATTTTTAATTATTCATTTGAGCATCATCAAGTACAGCACACACTTACTAAAAGAAAATTTACATTCAAACTGTAGTTTCCAAGGTTTTGGTTAAATAGTTAGGTCAGTTTGCTATGAAAAGTCTGAAAACTTAAGTGAGCTGATTTTCACCATCAAAGATCAGTTAGGAGTGGCAGTGAATGGTATTGCTGTATCGCACTGATGGATTGGAACAATTTGGCTGGTATATTAGTTGACAATTATTATATTATTTTCTGGAAGAAGGCTGTAGAATGGATTGGCTGAAATGTTGTAACAACAAAACATTTCTGATGTTCTGATTGTATCAAATAAGAAATTTTTTTAGAAAAGAGATGCAGTGGTTCTTATATCATCCTCTTATACCAGAGGCAAAATTAAAACCACAAAATTTTATGAATCAGTAGAGCATCTAGGTTTCATGAGGATGGAGGGGGAAGAGTCAAGATTATTATTACACTACCACAAAAACACAGAAAGGTTTGGTATTATTAATATCTTATGGTATAAAAGTTGTCACTTAAATTTGTTTCTTGGTTTCTGTCACGCTAAAGCAAACAGAAAATGAAGAAGGGAGTAAAGCAACTATGTCTGTGTGTTCATATCTACATAACTACTACTGCTGATGTCTCCGTAGTAGCACGGAAAACAATTCCACTAAATATAAGCATCTCTGATTTTTCAAGAATAAAACTGATCTTTTTCTGATTAAAAATTTTTTTTGTTTTTTTTACTCTATACTACTGCCTTATTGTTCTAATATTAAAAACAGGAAATAAGAACAGTTGTAGAAAAATCGACAGAAAAATAAGTTTTGCTCAAGGTATGTGCTTTTTTGTTTGTAATAAGTACATTTATACTAAAATATATATTTGTATAATTTATCCATACATAAATAATCCCATTATTTTTCACAGGTAGTACTATGCTAGTATACCTATTAATAATTGTAACAGTCAGCATAATGGTTTTCAGTACAGAAACCAGATTCAGCAAACCAAGTTTTGAGGCTGCTTATGTTCACTTAGCTTTTGGGAAATGCATGAATCCACATCCCTGCACACAGATATCTTAACAAAGTCATCACTGGCATGCCATGACAATTGATAGAGAAGAGATTGGGTGAGTGAGAACCTGGGCATACCACTCTCCCATAAATAAATACCATACAACCCAAGCAGTAGCAAGAGTAAATAGCTGTTACACCCATTGCCAACCTTGATGCCAGTCAGTGAACACATAAGCCTTTAAGCATTAAAGATGTTATGAGGTTGTAAAATGCAATGATGAACAGCAAACAATGTTAAGGAGTACGTTAAAGTGACCCTGTGGATTTCATTGAAATAATTTTTTTTTTAGCTTTGTTATAGCAAGTACGGCCAAAAACACCAGGTAACATTCTCATACATAATATTTCATTGAACCAGTTCTACTTGTAATTAAACTATACAACCTGTTTTGTCGACTGGTTTATAGCAGGCTAGGGGCAAAGTTTAGGAGAGACATATCACCAAGGTGAATTACGAACTGAATTTTTTGAGAGAAAGAGGTAAAAGGAGAGATTGTCAACTGAAAATTCAAAGAAATTAGCTGGGCTTTTATTAAATTGAAGACATTGAAACTTTCATAAAATATTGAGAAGTCACATATTTTGTCTATAACTGAGAAAAGTCATTTACACTCAAAGCTTTGTTTGGACAATTGAATTCCTTTGTGTTGTTGAGGTTACCACAACATTTGGTAAAGATCTACATCCGTTAACCAAGTCAAAAAAAAAAATAGAAACAATTTAATTTCGGCAGTAATTTTTTGTGCTTTTGATCTGTTAGACCCTACAATCTTCCTAGAAGTTGTTAGTTTTTAGAAAAATGTTTTTTTAAGGTTTTACGAGGGGGTTTATATTTACAATGTAACTGTATAGTAAACAAGACCATTACTTTCAGTCCATCGTATGGAAGTATGTCTTGTTCAATATTTTAATGATTTTTTTCTAAAAACTAACAACTTCTAGGATGATTGTTAGGTTCTAACTGATTAAAAGCACAAAATATTATTCCTGTTTTTTCCCCCGACTTGGTGTAGATGTAGATCTTTACCCAACATTTGGGCCAATTCATTCTACAATGGCATCATATGTGTATTGAGTGGCTGGACTAAACCAATCCGGTTGGTATATTAAAAGACTATTTTCAGGAACTATCTTCTGTTGTTAAAGAAAGCAGAGATCCCCCTCTTTCCGTACAAATTATACACCTGAAAAAGGCTGTAGAATGGATCAGCCAAAATGTTGTGGTAAGAACATCAACAACACAAAGGAGTTCAGTTGTCTAAACAAAGCTTAGAAAGTCACATATTGTAACGATGACTCTACTTTTTTTTTTTATCTTTCTTCTGCTTCAAGACTATTAGCAGCCTGCATGCTGCTTATTATAAAGGATATCTTTGAATACATTAGAAAAATTGGATGATGCTCGAGTTTAAATCTTGGAACTCCCTACAATTTTAGACAAGTCTTTTATTCTCTAAAGTCTAAATAGTTTTAGTACTCAAAGAATTAGTAATGTACAGTATATTAAATCTCATCCACCATATTGGTAACTTGGAGGTACAATCTAGAACTTAATCAAATTATCCTTCTTGGGTTTTATAGTCAGTTCATCCACATGCTTATTAATCTGTGGAATGATTAAAAGAAGTATTTATTATTTGTGGGGCAATGTAGGAAAACATGTCTTTACTCTTTAATCCCTGATAAGGTAGAGTTGGGGGTATCAAAAAGGTTTCAACAGGAGAAATTTATACAGTAGGGACTACAAAATGGCTCTTCAGTTCCATATTTTATACTAGATGTGTATCAGATTTAGTTGAGGAGAAAGAAAAAAAAAATTTACCGACTCTCAAGCCTAAGGGTAGCTTAGATTCATAGAAATTTAGTTCATACTTTTATCATTAGTATTTACAAAAAATAGTCATGTTAAATGCAGGATTAAATTATTCTCAGTAATTCCAAAGTCTTCATTAGTGAGTAATCACAGAAAGTTTACTTAAATAATTGAATTCTATTTGTTCACAAATATTTGTATACCAAAAGTGGAAAGACTATGTTTAAGAGATGCCAGTAAAAAGCTATCTAGCTTTTTTGCATCCATATTGAGCAACGTCAACACATTCAATAATTATATCATGCTATATTATTGATATACATGAGTTTATTTGGCCTATTACTTTATTTAAATTTTATAACAATCTTCAGACAAATGAGTAGATATCTACATTATTTTGAGTGGCTTTGATTTTGCAAGTAGATAAAATCTATGAGTATGAATGAGACTTGGCCAATGTTCAACCTGGAAACCAAATCCAGTATCAAATGCTACCCCGGGTACCTATTTGTTCTCTCTCTTTCCATATTAAGGGTACTGTGTGAATTTAACCCAAAGTACTTAAATTGGATAGTCTCCATATGAATAAAATTTAGGTTACCTTCTTTGACTTTGTTACTGTAAAAAGAAAAGTCCAATGCTACAATTTTCTTTGGCAGTTAAATATCTGTTCCAGATTACAGTTACATCACGGAAAAGAAGATAGAAATCTTTGAATTAAAAAAATAACTGCTTTCATACTATCAAATTTTATGTGGTAAATCAGATTTATAAATTTAAAAAAAACATTTTCTTAAATTACAAATTCTAATAAAATCATTTTTTTGTATCCTTAGGTGAATAATGTAATGACAATGTATTCCTTTTGCATCCAAGTTTGACAGAAGATTTATTTTGCCAATATTTTATTAGGTTTTTACCTAACAAGTGCATCAATTTAAAACATAACTTGATTTTAATACAAATAAATTTCAGAGATCTATGTTTAAACTCGTTAAGACTAAAACATAAAAGGCTGCTACGTCAGCCACTGACGTAACAGACTTATCAAAAGAATTAGTTTATATCTGTGCATGTAAGAAGGAAGCAAAGCAGAACAGTTCCTTACACTGACCATCATAAAAAAAGTCTCAAAGATCTGAAAGAGATGACAAAATGGCCATCTTTGATGTGTAAAAGCCAATGCAGTGCAAAAGTCAAGTGTGAGTGCCAGGGTATTTTGAGGAAGTAATTTGTGACAGGAAACATAACATGAGCAATGTCATGGGTAACAGTGGAATCCAGAAGGCCGGTTGGAATACAGAGAAAGCTGTTTATCATAATCACAGATAGTGTTATCAAACTGTTATTATCAAAATCCCAGGCACTTTATTTAAAATGAATTAAAACAATTTTTAAATCAAAAAGTAAATTTCATATTAATTTTTTATAATGTAAAGTTAATAACATAATGAATTTATAACAACGAATGTAAATTGTTCCAATTTTTAAATCCTTTGCCTAATTTAATCAGCTGGTTATGGTTATCTTAAAGACCCTTTTCGCAAAGTGATCACAATAAGCGGCTTCCTCTGTAAATATAAGTAAAATAAAATTATGGCTCAAAACCACAGAATATCTATGATAGTTTATTAATTGTTGAAGTGTCTTTGAGAGATATGGAGTTAATTGTCAACCTTTGACGGGAGAAACATCTGGTTTTGTTATTTCAAGAATGGTTCCTTACAATATTACATGATGTATCAGACTAAAATGTACTAGTATTAAGCTAAACAAGCTCCTGAGAAAGAAGGGAGTGGGGGGTAAAAAGTTATTTACAATTATTCCTATTTAGAGTTTCAGTAAGATTTAAATATGAAGCACTCTTTGAATTGAAATGTGTTTTGAGGTTATGACCATCATCAGGTTCAAGGAATTCAAACTTGAATGTCAGCTTATTAGCATTTGAACAAGTGTATCCCTTTTTTAAATTTGAAATTCAGGGTGCCTGATCCCAAAATCCTATCAAAGTTGCTGAAAAGTGTCTGAAGGGTGTTTTCCATTGGTGTATATATATTTAAAACACCTTTTATAGTAAGAATTATCCAAAACCTTACTCAGGTTTTCAATAAAGATTTTTGTCTTAATGAAAGATGTGGCTATTCTATAGTTTTATCCACACATTACATATACTACATTTCTATCATAGTATAGTTATTTATTAACTCTTTGAAGCATCAAGGGTTGAATTTCATCCCCTTTTGAAATGTTGGTACTCGTGGTGGGTCATTTTTAATCTCTTTTTATCTTCACATATCTAGGAGCACAGAGGATTATATTCTGTCCCACCATTTTGTTTAGTACCCAGGCTGGTTAACAGATGACAAAGTAATTCAATGGGGAAGAAAAAGAAAAGAAAAAGAGAGCCTCAAAGAGTTGAGCTTGGTTTGGCACAAGGCTGCAAGTATGGAGCTCCCAGTGAGGATAAAACTTACTACTCAGAAGTAATGATCTGCAAGACAAGGTTGCTAACCATTACCCCACAGCAAGTATATTGCTTTTTCTCTTTGGAATTTGCAAAATTAAGCACAAGCAAATTGGGACACTTTCTCTCAACCAATTCTATGATCAATGTTTAATGCTGATACTGACTTAAGTTATGGATGAAAAGCCACATTTAGAATGTTATGATTTTATTTTTCAAGCAGCAACAATACTGGTTTGCAAGATCTTAAGATAAGATAATAGAAGATGTGATTTCACTACAAGAATGTTGATGTGACATTTTCAAAGTTTGTTTTTGCGGGGGAAGGACAATGGCATTTTTAAAGAAAATCAATGTCTACATCCACCCATCCCCCCCATCAATTCTTACATTATCCTTAGAATGAATGGGGAAAGCTACAAAATCCATTTATCAATCTTTGACCTGTCTTTTATTCATTTTATTGTTGTTTGTATATTAAGGATCTTTTCCAGTCAGGCTCCTGATGGATCCTCTCCACCGGACTCCCAGATTTTAAATTCTTTACTGTGTTTGTGACTCTTGGTAGTTATTTTAATTTCCTCATTATTATTATATAAAATCTCTGGATTCTCCCAGAATTTATCTAGGCGGTTTTTAAAGGTGTTTATGGTCTTTGCTGTAACAACATGTTCTGGCAAAGAGTTCCACGTTTGCTGATCGGGCAGAAAAGGCATTTTGCTTATTGCAGTCCGCACAAGTACTGAGAAGATTTTCATATCATGTGTCCTGGAACTTGAGCGATCTGTCGCGTCCTTCCATATACAAATGAAGTCCACTGCTGATTTGTCATAACCCTGATACCATCTTAAAAACCTCTAATTATCAACTTTCTAGGTCAATTTACTTATTATGACTTCACACTACTTACTTTAATGTTTGGAGGGTATTTGACCCCGAAAGGCATGATAAAAGGCAACGACAAGATGAAGAAACTTGATAATGAAAATGTTTCATGTCAAAACTCAACATAAAATTCGTCTCATGCTACATTTTGGGACCTAAGAATTATTTTCTTCTAGACAAGAATTTCAACATTAAAAATATTTGGGAAGTGGAGCGGAATCAAAAGTGACAATTTTATTCAAATGACAGTCTAAAGAAAATAAGGAAAACTTTCTTACCTGGAGTGCATTCCGAAAATCCTCCACACACTCGCCGACATGTTGCAGAGCCACTGCAATAGAGTGTTTCGCGAGCAACAACAATTTGTTCCACGTTTTTGGCACGGCCAGCTTTTATGCCTCCACTTTCCAGCACTGTCCTGCCGAATTCTGTTAGCGTAAATTGATCCTCTAGGAAGGAGGTCCCCTTGTGCACATCAACATAGATCCGGTGCACCTCGCGGCCCTTTCGCAGCATATTCTCCCGTCGGAAGTCTGTTAAGCCATAGAGGAATGTGCGCAGGCCGACACAGGGCACCTTCTCAGCTATCATTATGAAGAGGAGGAGGAGAAGGAAGAGGAGGAGCTGGTTAAAGATTAATCTAAGCCATATAAACAGCAACGGTTAGTGATGAGTCAGTCAAGCCTGAGCAGTAGACAGAGACGGATGAAGAGGACTGTGTGTTTTGTTGCCCCAATGTTGCTGCTGCAGCGTGGTCCCACAGTGTGGTGGTGGTGGTGGTGGTGGAGGTACCTAAGGGAACTAACGGAGATAGGGCTGGTATAAGTGAT
This sequence comes from Architeuthis dux, assembly GCA_006491835.1. Classification (NCBI taxonomy): domain Eukaryota; kingdom Metazoa; phylum Mollusca; class Cephalopoda; order Oegopsida; family Architeuthidae; genus Architeuthis; species Architeuthis dux. Next base: position 200,135 of record VCCN01001755.1, read on the forward strand.
TTTCTATCAATTTATAGACATTTGATTGCTTTGAGCCAAGAAATGATTTGCATGCGACATTCAAAACAAACAAACATCAATCTCTTGGAACAGAAAGCAAGTGAACATTACTTTTTGGTGTAATTCAAAAATGTGAAAAAGTAATCAATTATTATTATAGGTGTAATTTTTATGTTTCTTATTAATATTATTATTATTGACAATGTAATAACCAATTCCAGCAGTAGAATGCCTAACTTAAAGAGAATGGAAAAAAAAAAAAAAAAACTGAATAAGTTAAAAAGATGTTTATGTATCCTGAAATATCTGACTGCAGCTGAAGTTGTTCACAAAGTAGTGTGCTGAGCTGGACTGAGGTGTCTTATACTTTAATGATAACTTCTCAAGTCTGGCAATTAAAAGTAAGACAAAAATTAATTATAGAATTATCAAGTCAAGAATGATCTTTTCTAGCAGAGTAAAGATATAATCAAAGTTTGGGGTTGATTCGGGAGTTGGGTTTTTAGAAGGAGTGTGTAATTAAAAGTTGAATGAAAGGAAATTTATTTGCAAGAGAAGTTCAGTTTCTAGCATTCAGATATGAAGGTCATTCGAGTAATAGAAATAAAGGGAAGTGCAAAGCAACCCTAAGGCAACTAAGAGGGAAACGTACTTGGCGGGTGGAGAAATTAGCAATCCTGAGATTTCAGTTTGTTTAAAAAGGTTAAAAATATTTATCTAAAAAATATTACATTCTATTTTAAATCCCAATAAGTGTGGGTGAGTATAAAGTGCTATAAATTTGTCAAGCCAGTTCCCCATTTCAACAAAATACGGATATCAGCGAAATGTTGGCCTTCTTGTTATCAAACAACATAAACAGTACTGAACCATTTTTGGCTTCCAGAAAACCAGCTATTATTTAAACTGGCTAGTTTTGAATCTGGCGGGCTTTGTAGTTCACTGCTCGACCGCTCTTTGTTTTAATTTTCTTGGTGTGGTTTAAGTATCTTCTTAGTGATTAATATGGATTAAACAGACCCTGTTATTGAAGTGGATTAATTTGTATATGTTATAAACTTTTCTTTGTATATTTTATATTTCAAGAATTTTAAAGGGATTAATAAAGATCAAACAGACCCTGCTTTAAGAGTGGATTAATTTGTATCTGTTAAATACAATTTCGTTCTTTACTTTTCATTGTTTATTTTATACTTCAAGTACATATTAAGCCTTGGTCCAGAAATCCAAGTCACTGCCAGATAAAGGATCCGGTAATGTATATAACAAAATTTGCATGAATGAAAAGAATGGGCTTATTAATATTATGGAAATATATTTTTCATATTTAGATTATTAAGAGTTACTACTTTTGAAAATTAGAGCTAGACTGTTTGCTCAGGTAAAGAGAGTTTTGCTAGCTTAAATTAGGCATTATCAACCTAGCTTTAGAGATAATAAAAAACTGGCTGATGAATTCTAACTCAATGAGCCAAATCTTTAAGCATCTCAAAATAACAAAAATAATAGAGAGTTTTATTTTTATATAAACTATTCGTACATCTTTATGGATGTATCTTTTAGGTTTTTACAATTGTGCCTCACATGCTATGAAATATTTTTACTTTAATATGGGACTCTCACTGGTATGACCGACAGATATCTAACTATTTTCATAAAAATCAGAAGTCATGTAAAACCAAGCTTATTTCTTTTTGCATTAAACTAATTTGTTTTGACAGAGTTTTTAAAATTAATATCAAAGTTAGCAAATATGATTTTTTTATATACATGTATATGTATATTATCAACAAGGTTGTCATCCTATTACCTTTTATAAATCTACAGTGCATTCTAGTTTTCCTCAGCAAGGTTCTCGCACCAGTAAATAGGATGCACGTGAAAATAGAGATAAAAGTTAAAAGAACTTTTAAAACAGGAGGAAAATAAACAAAAAAAATAACCCTAATTAGTACCTTATTAAAGTTACCTTTCATTTAGTGAAATAGGAAAGTGGCATATTAAATTTATATAGGTTGGAAAAAAAAAAAAGATTGTGAATATGACTATCCTTTTTTGCCTTTCAAAAACCTTTGAAACTAGGTAGAGGAATGTATACTGACCTACACCCCCAACAGAACAATATTTATCTTTCATATAAACAAAGATAAATGTAGTTAGTTTGCAAGAAATTAGATTATTTTTGGAAAGATTTAAAACTGAACTAAAATTGCAAATTCTTTATTGTGGATTTAAAGTAATGACTAATTTATGTTATGAAGAAACTGAAATAAGGATTGCTACCTTATCAAGAAAAATTTAGAAAAAGGGTTTTGTGAATTCGACTAAGATTTTAAGGGCAGGTGGTCAGTTTCTATGATGGAATTCCAATTTATTTGAAAAGTTGATCAAATCACGTAGAGACCACTAGGTGAAGTCTGTCACTTACACAAGCAATTGTTGGTACTTGTAAACACAGGAGAGAGAATAGATTGAGCGGCAAACACAAAAGGAGTTTTAGAGGAAAGCTACACACGGATTAAAAGAAAAATAGCACACTGTTAGTGAGAGGGAAAAAAAGAAAGAAAACTAAAAAAAAAAAAAAAAAAAATTAAAATTGGATAAACTGTTTACTAACATTTTGTAGCAGGAAAGTAAAGATATAGGTCTACAACACAGCAGCAGTTAAAAAGGAGCCAGCCTCAAAGAAATACTTCCCCTACATGCACATACACACTTTAGGTACAAATTTAAAAAAAAAAATGGTGGGGAGCATAAAAATCATCTTGAATAAGAAGTGCGAAGTTTAAGATCTGCAAGCAGAAGATAAAAGCCTTGCAAAGGTAGACATTTTATGCTAGTGATAGGGGGGACAGACGGGGGAGAAAAAAAGTGGTGCTTATTCTGAAAATGATGATCCATGCTCTCATGCAATTCTGGTCTTGCAAAGCATTCACGTTAACACACACTAAGTTTTCCTTGTAATGCAAGTAACTAGAGGCAAAAATATAAAAGGGACATTCGGGCAAGTCAGATTTGCATTAGAATTTTTTAAAAAAGAAGCTAATGAGAATGCGCATGAACATAGAGTTGAATTGGGAGCACGACGGGTGTTCATTTTGGTAGGGATAAACTGCCTCATGCTTTATAAAAAAAGATCTCTGGCTTGCTGTTGAAAAAAGCTAAAAAGTGGTCCATTCTCACAGGAAACTCAAATAGCATAATTATTTTACAAAGTCAAGCAGTTAAATTTTAGGAAATGCCCAAATGCATGCAGACACACGCACACAGAAATGCACACAAAAAAATTACCTATGATATTAACGGATAAATAACTGAAACTAGTACCTCATTAAAACAATCTACAAAATGTTAACACGCTCAGTGCCAGAGGATGTTAATTAACATTTTCGCTACTTTACCTGTTGAGCACCAAACAACATTAGTTAACATCTCCCTGTTTGAAATTCGCGCCATATCGTTATCCTCCACACACTGCTGTGACTAATACCTGCTTCTCAGCAATGCTATCCAGTCTCTGGGGAATCCCCATTGTGCTATTGTTGGCCTTTACAAGCTTGTGCTAATTACTACATGTTGCTGCTGAAGGTGTTAAGAATCTTATTTGTATACGAATATGATATTGTAATACATTGTCACTAATATTAAATCCTATAATGCCAAACGGGTTTCCTTTAACTACAACAGTATTTTTATCACTTTTGACAGCAACAACATATTGTGGAATAATGATAAAGATAAAAATTATTTTATGATCTAGTACAACATGGTTATATTATATTTATATATTATCATAAAACAGGTCTATTTCATAATGACATAGTTGATGTGGCACACACCTATCCTTACTGAAAGTGTAACAACTGTCAATAACATGAAAATAAAACAATTTAGTGGCCGAGTTTTGAGAATGGTATCAGCTGATTATTTTCTAAAGAAAGAACTGAATTTTTCTATCAGTTTTTTACGACAAATAAAGTAATGATAGATCATTCTGATGAGCTTTTTGACAGATATAATAAAAAGAATTTTTCTAAATATTAGAAATCTCTCCAAATTTGTAAAAAGAAAGGAATGTGATAATTCTGATTTTTAGACCTTTGCAAAACCTTGTGCATCTTATACACAAGGAATAAAATGATCACTTTAATATATTTCACAAAGTATACCAAAAAGAAAGCCAAAGACCCAAAGTGAATAAAAAGAAAAAGAAAACTGAAAATGACAAAAGATTTCTTTATAAGGCTAAAATCTTTGGCTAGCTAATTCATTGTTTAGGACAGACATCTATAAATTGGGCAAAAATCCTTAGCCATAACTGTGGTTAGGATATGAGTGAATCATTAAATATAAAGAAATCAATCTTGGTGAAACTGCTCACTAAACATTAAGGACAAACATTTTTAGCTAAGAGTAAGATAGAAAAATACTTAAAGATGACAATTTTTATCAGTAATATGAAATAATGTAGCAAATCTACAGGACATTTATTAGTGACTAATGAGGGATGGTCATTACAGAGGGTGGGTTTACTATGACCAAACTGTAGGAGAAGATTTCTTGCTGGCTAATAAAATGCGAGTTGGATAGTTAGGAAGCATTGAAGGTGGAGAAGGAAGAAATGACTGAAGACAGTTAAATTGGAAATATATTTTACAAAGTATGTCCAGGTAGAAGAAGAAAAAAAATGAAGAGCAGACTACAACTACTACAACTACAAAAGCTAGAAAATTTGCTAGTATATGCTGGTTAAAAAATATTATAGTCCTGAAATATTAAAAGAAATGAAAAAGAAAAACAAATATTGATGTCAAACCCAAATCAATGCTTGAAAACTGGACGATGTTTCTCAGATGTGGGGGTGTTTGAAACTCAACAACACACAATTATGAGAAAAATCATGGATTTTGGTTTTTCTTACCTGAATCATGGCACACAGATGGGGAGGGTTTTCTTTTTGAATACAAGAAACAGAGGCTAGGTTTAGTTGAAACAAAACAAAAACAGATGAAATTTCTTGGTGACTGAAGAACATATGGAACCAAGAAATATACTCCATATTTAAAAAATAAAAACAAGTGGTTCATCTTTGAAGAACATGTAAACTAATTTCTGTTTGTAAATTACATTCATATATTGTATATAAAATATTAGCAATAATATTTTTGTGATCTATCATTTCATTTATCTATTTTAATTTGTATAGTAAAACCAGGGCTCCAGACTAACTTTTTTCACTACCGTCCTGAAAGACTGTGTTATTATCATCTGTAGTTAAGAGATTATAAATAATTGGCAAACTCCAGTCCAAACCCGGATTTGACTTTGTTTTTGTACCGTAACAAAAACAACAAACAATCCTCACCAAATTTAAAAAACAAAAAAAAAAATTTCACTTCCGTCCCAGGGAAGATATTCGTTTGTCCCGAATGTCTCGGACGACGTTAATTTCGAGCCCTGAGTCAAACATTTAATTAGACAATTTACTTTGTTCAGTTACCATCAGATAAAGAAAATAACTGAATATTAAAACAATTATTGAAATTATTTGTTATAAGTTTTAATTCTATAGCAATTTTAAATATCAAATCCCCAAGAGACACTATCTATTATACTTTTTGTAACTAATTTAAATAAGAATAAAAAGAATAAAAAATAAAATTAATGAAAACTTTCATTCTTTTAATTCTCAAACATGAAATTAAAAACTTATAACTGAAGTGCTTCCGAGTCTCTTAAGACTTTGATAAACTGTTAGGCATACAAAAATAATTTGAAATTTACTGTATATAAAACGCTCTTTTTGTTGCTAAGTTTTGTTTAATTGCAAACAGGTGTCCGTTAATGTCAATGTCCGGTATTACCGAATTATAATAGCACAAATGCATACATGACAGTGCATATTATATATATATATATAAAAAATTAACATTGTAGGAGAATATAAAATAATTATAAATAACGGAAATAAGTCTAAATTTATTTACTGATAACACGTTTCTTGATAATACCAATACCACGGCTTTGTTTGAAAGTCATTAATGTAAGAAAGCACAATAAATCCAAGGGGCATAAGAGAGCAAATTAGTAAAACACTGTTGAAGCGAGAATCATAAAGCAGTGCCGTTTCTGCCACAATCTTCCAAGATCGGCAATTTCAAATATTCCCAATATTTTTTTTGTTGGTCTCATTAATATTTACTTTGTAGTATCTCTCTCTCTCTCTCTTTTCAGCATCCTTAATTCTTTATTTGTAGCTTTTTTTTCAATTATTGTTCCCGGTTTCCTTATTTTTATTGGCATAATATTCGACGAGGCAAAATGTTTTCCTCTATTCTATTGTGCTGGATATATATATATATATATATTTTGTACAGTATTTCTGAAATCCAGTGATAAGAAGTACATTAATAAGAGGGTTTACAGTATTTATATATATTTTATGGTGTAACTTTTGCTTAAAAGACAATGATTTACTGGCTAATAAAACTTAATTCAGAAAATAAAAAAGTTCAAAATAACAGTAAATAGGGTTCTTTACTTGTCCGATCATTGCTCGATATTAGAAACAGGACTGCTGTAAATGCCTAGTATGTATATACTAAAAGTTTAATGAGAAAAGGTTGTGACGTTTGCTGTTTCCTTTGAAATATCTCATGATCTACAGCCAACACAGTTGGTAGATCAAAGTTACCCTCCTAGAGTATTAAAGTAATACAACACAACACTAAATAATGAAATAACTATTCCTTTGATAAAGACAAATTTATTTATGGCCTTCACTGGGTGATACTGGAAACAGAAACAGGGGAGAAAAAAAAAAAAAACCTCCCAAAAGTTGAAAATCATTTCCCTAACATGATTATCTTTTGCCCGCAGGATAACAAAAGAGGTTAGCTTACCCCTCTTCAAAGAAAAAACCTTGTCAAATCTCTACAAAATGTATACACATGGGTGATCATTTTGAAGAGAAGAAAAAAGAAAAAAAACAAAACAAAAAAAAACAACAACATTCATTGTCAAAATACAGACAAAACAATAAGATTGAAAAAATTAACACAAAATACTTGACTATTTTTGCATGTTTATTTTTAAAAAAACTTGCAAAAGAAAAAGATCAATATTTCAAAATTTATTTTTGCACATGTATTGTTTTTCTCATGAAGAAACTGTTTCACATAAAGCAAGACAGAAATGCTCAAATTTGTATGAATATAGAGCACAAAAAAGGGTAACAAAAAGAAATCACACACAAAAGGGGGAGCGGATAAAAATCCTATAATCACAGTTCCGACAATCCCATGAAACTAAACCAGTCCAATATACATCTTTAATATCACTCGAAAATTATACACAACTTAATTAAAAAGGTGTTCCTTCAAAAATAGCTATGAATAAAGCTGGTTTGATATTTGTGAAATGAGGTAGTGTCAACAGTTTTGAAATTATTCAAATTACATCCTTGTATATTATACACATACATATACACACCTATTTTGACTAGCATATTTTCTGACCATCTTCAGGCAATATGGTGGAGAGTATGTGAATTCTTGCAAAATACATAGATATAAGCATGGTGCAAGAATCAAATATCTAAGATTGAACTTATTCCTTAATATAAAACAGCTGGGTACATTTTGTGATATAACAGAGTAATGTAAATTTCTGTTCAAAACTCCTCAAATACATGGAAAATGTTATGCCACTCTACATATCTTTATTGTCTTAAGGTGAAAACATTTATACTGCTCAACTGAATTACTTAGTGAATTTCAATAACATTTTCTTTGAAGCAATGTTTTTTTTTTTGTGGCTTGTACACAAGTGTAAGCTCAGTTAAGTAACACGAGAGTTGATCATATTTTACGTTTACTCTGTTAATGAATGCAGTTAACAGATTCCCTGAATCACAAAAGTTGTTGAAGCAAAATTCAACCTTTCCTTGTACAGGATAGTCTGGCGAAAGGATGGAAAAAGGGCTGAACAAAACAATGTAATGCTAACAAAGCAAAATTGCAGTGAAATAATCCTGTTTAAATAATTCTGATATTTGAGAATCATGTACAATGCAGTTGCAAAATGTTTTTAACTGTTCACTGTCAATGAAGTAGAATAAATATAAGCAGCACAGCAGAAACAGTGAAGATTCAAAAATAAAGGCAAGAAAAACTAAACAGATAAAAGTGGAGAAATCAGCCATATGATTTGTGTGAGAAATCCAAAATTATAAGCACAAAAAGATTTTCAAGTCAAAATAGGGGACGGGGAAAAGAAGAAAAATCTAAAAACATTCAATTTGAACAGGTGATGATATTCACTTGGAACCTGCTATTAAACAATAAGCTGTCACACTCGTCTTTTCAAACAATACATCTTTTAGCTTTTAACTTTTTAATTCTTATTTTTCGGAAATAATATTAGACTCAGAGGAATTTGGACCACGGAGTGGCTGAACGGTTAATGGCATGTAGAATGGAATTGGAGAGTCGAGTTCAAACTCTGACAGGAGACGGTTTGTGTTCACTTCACACTAATGCCCCTGAGTTACAGGATAAGAAAAAAAAATGGGAGGGGTGGGATTTGGAGGCAAAAAAGATCCCATTTCCAAGTATGTCAAACTACACCAAGAATTAAGATGAGCCAAAAATATAGGGTCAAGAACCTTTAATCATAAAAACTATACATACACACACAAACTGTTTATATATTAAAGACTAATATCTCAAAAGAAAAGCTGAAAAGTCTTTTTACCAATCCTTTCAGCAGGCTATGCCAAACTTCGCCTCTAACTAGCAAGTCATAAACACAATTTATGAGAGCTAAAGGAGAAAATCATTAAAATTATAAAATCCTTTCCAAAGCTGGGCACATTACTTCATGATTTCAATGAATCTGTGGAAAATGTAGCATTGACTAGGGATATGCCTGCAAATTATTCAAACAAATCTTGAAGGACAAGTTCTTGACTGGAAAAATAACCAACAGACGATAATAGAAGAATTGCAGCAATCAAAACACTAATGTATGAATTTTACAGGAGGGAAAAAAGTCTATCACAAGACTTGAAAAAAAAACAAACTTTCATCCTGTCATCCTATTAAATCTAATAATTTATCTGAAGAGAGAATTTATTTTTAACAGACTTTTAAGATTTTTGTTGTTTATTGACAAAACAAATAATCTATTTGAGGTGGTAAAAAGGTATAGATCAAAATTCACATGAATGGGACCAGAAATCAATTCAAAAACTGTCCACCATTGGATTATAGATGTAGTCAGGTTTCTCACTAATGAGTAAAGCAAATATTTCTATTGCACAAAACAGAGTTTTGTAAAAGTAAAAAAAGAAAAAGAAAAAAAAGATCGTTTTTTCTTTGTTTTTTTTACACTAATGGAAGTTTCTTCCTACAATATATAAATATTAACAGTAAGAGATTTTATGTAAAATGAGACCAGTTGAAGAAAATCGGTTTTGCAAAAATAACTGTTACATGAAAAGCTTTATTTAAAAGGTTAGGAATATAATATTGAACTTTAATTTATTTTGGAATTCTTCTGGTGAAAGCAGCATTGGAAATAAAAGAGGCCATCCCCAAAATGCAAAAACTAGTTGTAGCAGAAGAAGAGGCAAAGAAAAAGATGCTCAAAATGGAGATAAAAGCAGTTTGGAATAACCAAATTAAAATTCTTTTTTTTTTTTACCTTCAAAGAACAACTGGCATTAAATAACTTGAAAGCAAAAGGCTGATAAAAATTTAAGCATATTTCTGTATATTTTCTTTAGAAGACAAGTTTTAAAACTCATGCCTGAATAAATATCAAAGGACATTAAAATGAAAATAAAGTAGAAAAAAGTTCTAATTAATTTGATATTGGAGTTCTCACTTTGATCGAATTTGTGTTACTATCAATTGTAATATTTAAGAAAACAAATTATACTGCAGGAATAAAAGCAATTTTTGTTTTAATTTATTAAAAAAAAAAAATACTTATATTGATTATGCAAGCAACATGAGTTTAAACCTACTTTAAGATAATATGCAAAAAGTTGTTAGACAAACAGTCATAGCATGACAATATACTTATATAGAATATTCACTTGTACCACTTTTATATAGTATCATCAGAGAAGAGGAGGCATATTAAGTCATAATATCATCATATACATTATTTAAAACAAGAAAAAGAAAGACACCACCATATCAATTTTCAAAATTTATTTCATTAAAATCATTTCTATTAAATCCAAAAGATTAATGTGGTCAAAATGTTTAAAATGGAGTATATTTACAATATTAGGCATAAAGTGTTCAAATATACTTCTTTAAGTGATTTAAATTTAAGCCAAGCCTGACACAAGATGTTTGCCACAGTTTTTCAGAAACCATATTGATATTATCAGAAGGTAAACAAAATGGCTAAATACCTCTGGTGATAGTTAAAACTGGTCTTCACGAGAAATGCAATTTCAAAAAATATATATATTTTAAAAGACAGGTGAGCGTGCAGGATAATGTTAGTGAGAATTGCACTCAATCTACGTAAAACTTGAAAGAAAGGCTCAGCGAAAAAAAAAAAAAAAAGTCTTTTTCTTTCAAAAAGGAGCAGTCAAAAAAGCAAGCTAGCTAGCTAACAAGTGAAAAAAAGACTTACCCCAAAGTTATGAAAGTTATTCAAAAGCGTAGAAAAAGTTAAAGATTTTAGAGAAGGCAACAGAACTGGATATATATAGACATGAATGAAACAAAAAAAAATGAACAAGTAGATTCAGAGAAGAATGGTAAAGGAAAGAATAATCCCTTGTAAAATTCCTTTTGATTTTTTTTTTCTTTGAAAAATAAATATAGAACTATCTTGCAATATATTATCAGCTTCTTTCAGTAGCAAGCATAGAGAATAAAAAAATAAGTATACTTTAAAAAAGCCAAATTTAACTAATTTCCTAAAAAAGAAAGAAAAATCCACAATGACCAGTCAAAAATACAAAGCCAGATATTAAAACTTAATATTTTCTCACAAAATGATTTAAAGAATTCAGACAAGATGATCTAGGGTAATATTTTAGGATTATGAAATCAAATTGATACAAAAAACTTTAAATCAAATTCTTCGGTATGTGTGTATATGGCATTATTTGCACACACACACAAAAAAAAAAAAACTAACTTCAGAAAGTTCAAAATTTAATGAGCAAAGACAAAAGATCTTTGATGATGCACAGAGACTTATGGATAAATAATCCATAACAAAAAGATGTTGCAAATGGAAAAAGATTATAATTAAGGTAGGAAAAAAAAAAAAAAAAAAAAAAAAAAAAAAATGGTCAGATGAAATATTTTCATTAGATTTATTCTCTACATATAAAGGCACGTATTATAATAAGTCCATTGCCTAATGATGAACCACCCCCCCAAAAAAACATTTATTTTACACAAATATTTATTTTTCAACAATCTCCTTGTCAATGCACTTAACCCAATGCTTCTCCATCAATCACATAAACCAAACATAAAGTCCAGTGTCTACGGACTTATTGATCCACCCTTGTAGGCAGACACTCATGATTCAAGTTTCAGTCAATAAGGGGGAAAAAATGGGGGAAAAAAAAAAGGTACACAATCAGAATATCACATTCACTAAAAATATAACTAAATGAGTAATTTCCACCTCGAAGTACTTCATGTTAGAAAAAAAAAAAAAAAAAACTCAAATTTTCTAATATTCTATTTTTAAATCTCTAAACCCACTTGTGATTATGCTGATTTTAATAGTTTTCTTTCGTAAAAATATTTTTTTCAAAATATTTAGGAGACTTAAAATAAACCTGCAAATTGGTCAGTGTCGTCTGGGTATTGATTAGTTCTGAGGTTAAAAATATATTATTTCATTTATCAAAGTTGAACTTCATACACGATTTGTAAGAAAGTGAGTATAGCACATGTGAACATCCACGTAGTAGAGTTTTTTCTTCTTAATCAGTATAAAATTCAATGGATTTTGACATTAAATTATAGATTTTATAATTCCCTTCCAGATCTAAAAAGGGCTCCAACTATTTACCTATAGCTGGGGGAGAAGTGAATTCATGCCTTTCCCAAGGGCATTAATGCAAAGCGAACGCAAGCAGCCCCGGTCGAAACTTGAACTAAGTCCGCCGATTCTGCTTTCCGAGCCGTTCTTTGAAAAACACTTTACTGTTGGTATAAAGATTTCCAACAAATAGTGATCAAAGCATTATTTCCCCTCATACTGACAAAGTTTCACCCATATTTTACTTAATATAATTTAATAGCTGGGAGAAATCGAACTGTTGGATATTACAAAACATCCTCCATTTAAGATCATCAAACCGGTCAGTGAGCTAAGATGAAAAACTATGTGAGGATTAGCAACATTTCTTTTTATATCCTGTTTTGAAACTATAAACAAGTGGGAGGGGCAAATAAGCACAATAGAAAATGAATAAAATTCTGATACAAGTAAATATAAATTTGATATGTAAATTCAAACTAAAAAGCAGTCTCTTTTAGGGGAGTAAGATTCAATTTTCTTAATTAAAAATTACAATTTTAAAACTAACAATAAAGTACGCTAACTACACATTGAATGATAAAAACAAATGTTTTCTTCAGTTTCAAAAGATTATCAGCTTTTAAATAATGGGGAATCATTTATAAAATGATATCAAAGTGACAGAAATTATGTTCAAAGATTTTTAAAAAACTTTTTAAAATGATGTGGTATGCATGACAGTCATGACACATATTAGTTGATATTTTTACGGCAAGAGAATGGAAAATATCTAAAATACGTTTAACATAAACGTATTTTAGTGGAAATATCTAAAATACGTTTGTTAACATAACAAACGTATTTTAGATATTTTCCATTCTCTTGCCGTAAAAATATCAACTAATATGTGTCATGACTGTCATGCATACCACATCATTTTTAAAAGTTTTTTTTAATCTTTGATAAACATAATTTTTGTCACTTTGATATAATTTTATAAATGATTCTCCATTATTTAAAAGCTGATAATCTTTTGAAACTGAAGAAAACATTTCTTGAAATACCGATGTATTGCAAACAACTAATGGATTTATTATTGTCATATAGCACTATTTGGATTTTTGGGCCTATGTAGCAAACAAGAGAGTTAGTTTTTTGTAGTTTCTATAGCCTGTCGGTAACAACAGTATATTCTCACCTCCATATCTACAAAGATGTTATCTTAATACTCTGTAAAGCATCAATTAACCAGAGATCAACAAGTTATGTTTTAATGATTGCTGAATCAATGGCAGCATTGTACGCGATAGAAAATATTTAATGACCACATCTAGCATTTTGTTGTCTCTCCAAAAAAGATAGATTGGCATTCTTATTGATACCTCCATCTCAAGATATAATAACTTAAAATTAATAAGAAACATTAAAAATCATATATGAATAACAGCGGTGTCTGTCACAATTCTAGTATCAGTAGCAACCATCAGCGCCTCCCTTTCTACCCTGTTAGTAAACTACCCTTCTTTTCTCTCCTCTCCCTTCCAACCGTGTCACACTTCTAGCATCAGTAGCAGCCATCAGCCGAGCCTGTGGTTGTACACTTAACCGTCAGCCCGTCAGCGAATCGACGGGTCATGGACTAGTGTGTATATACATTCAGGTGGGAGACTTCTTGAAGAAAAGATCAGAAACCGGTTGAAGCCCCGAACCTAACATCTTATCCCATATAATATCGGATATTATTAAACACCTAAAAACCTCCAGCCAGTGTGGCTTTTCCTTACTTTTTACCTGAGATTATATATATATAGATATATAACAAGAACAGACTGTTTAAAACCTGAGACGTTATTTACACAATTTTTGACATGTGTTCTCTTATGACAGCACAACGTTCTATTTACGCCGATAGATCAGAAATATTGTAAATCTCTGCTTTCAACCTTTCTCAATTTTGGTCTGGAAAAAAGCGACTTTTGGCTCTCATAGTTCTTGTAACATTCATCGCAGGTAAAAAAGAAAAAAGTAAAGAAAGGGGCACGACTTTTCAAAGGCGGTCCCAATTGAAAATCTGCTGAAGTCACGTAAGCGTTAAAATTTCACACCTACGTACACTCAATGTTAAAAATGGCGCATAAAAAAATGAGAGAATTCACGGAAGAAAAACAGAAGTAAATACAATACATAAATTATATATTGTCACTGCTTCGCTTCCTAAATTTTCAACAAATCGCATATCTCTATTGGCGTCACGTGACAGCCAATCGGGACCACTCTCGCTAAGTCATACCAAAAAGAACATTGATCTACCTACAAATGATTCAAGTAGCATCAACCAGTTTATTACGCACAACTGCAAACGGATCATTAATACAACTAGAGCGCATACCTCTGCCAACGTCATTGTCAGGGGGAAGTAATTGTGCATGGATCCGCCCAAAAGTTTAATCACTTCTTCGGCAGACCATGGCCCACCTTTCCACAAAATCATATAGAAATGCTTTGGAACTTTTGGAGATATCGTGTAGACAGACATTAACGTTTATGTAGGGGGTAGGAAAAATATCTCTAAATCAGAAAAAAGTAATTGTCCAAAATGTAACCATCCCTTCCAGAAATGTTCATTGAAATCCATTTAGTACTTTCGGATATATCGTTGTGTAGACAAGACAGATGCGGCCAAATACATAATCTCCCCAACTTCGTTAGCCGAGGTAACAAATATGAAAATTTCATATTTTAAATTGACGGTTATGAAAAAAACAACAATTAAAACTTATTTTTGTAACCAATAATAATCCATGTCAGAAAAGAAAAGAAACTGATACTACGTTACCGTTTTGGGGAACTAAGAAAACCCAAGCAAGTTACTTTCTTCTTTAAAAATGACACTATCAGGGCAGTGTGTGTGTGGTCCCTATCGGAATGTGCCTTTTGCGACCTTTAGTTCCAGACAAAAGTGTAATATCTGTCAGTTCTTCTCATGTCAACGAAACATAGCATTAACTTCCCGTGTTCAATTTTGAACGTCATGTAATGTAATTCCTCCAAAAATGTTTTTAAAAATAATAAAAATATAATCACTTACTATTTAGAAATAAATTGAAACTTAAGAGCGTCTCTTGAAAGCTGCCATAACTTTAAAAAAACAATGGTTTACTTCTAAGTTGTGAAGAATATAGTCTACACAAACAATAGTAACAAATATTTACATAACTAAAACAGGATACAACAAATCTATCTAGAAATATAGAAGCGTTGAGTCAAACAGGAAGCTGAGACTTGTAAGAAAACAAGTACAATTTTGGCTAAATCTCCAGAAAAGTATAAAAAATAAAATTCAGATTACTTTCATTTTATTTTTCGAAAAATCCTTAGATTCATATGAATGAAATAGATTTTAAATAAACTGAAACCTCGAATCCTTTCAAAAATCATTTAAATTAAAATTCAGTATCATTTGATGAGGTTTGTGTCAGTGTCACACTAATAGAGCATGTATTTTCCTCGGGTGGCACCCAATTACACATCGTTAAGAAGAAAAGAACCTATCTTAAATGGCGTTAAAAGGGTGGGTTCTAGACTGACCGTAAAGTTAACGGCCATTCTCGTATTAACAGCAAACTTCGCCAACGATAAGATATCAAACCAATTATCGGACCTACTAAGACCAATAACAATTAATTCCCAGCCACTCCTAAATATTTGCTTGCTTTTTTTGGTGAAGTCGAAAGAAGAAGAAAAAAAAAACAGAAATAGAGGGTTTGCTATGGAATAATGTTTAACTAGCTAAGCGTGTCTCGCAGATCATTTGTAGTTGCGAGTTCGATCCTCACTGGGTGCCCCACCATGTAGCCTGTTTTCCTTCTAATCTGAGATTAACCATATCGATTACGTGGACTTAACAATACGTACACTCTCAGAATTTAATTAATTCAACAATAAAACGTGCTCATTAAAAAAAAAAATATTTTTTAAATTAAAAAATCTTCCTTGCATTTTTTCTAAAACTGCTCTCTAAACATTTACACCACGTTACACTGTACACGTCGGTCAAGTATTTATTCGGTATTGATCAACC
>VCCN01001755.1:378269-391486 GCA_006491835.1 Architeuthis dux
AAAATAAAAGAATATTGATGTAATATATCGTTTCCTCATAGCCCGGTAACAAAAGCCTTGCATCCTGGTGATTCACCCGGACGTTACAAATATAACATTCCAACATCTCTGCTGGTAATTAAGACAATGTATAGTTTACAAAATGGAGGTGTGTCCCCTCGGCATGTATTTCATACATATACTTGCATTTATTCACACTTGTTCTTCAATTTCAGTGACTTAGTTAAGTTTGGCGCTATCTGTTTTCCTTCTGTTCCCAGCAGCTTGTTTGCTCATGGTCATTTACTGGCAGACGATGCAAGTACTGGTGGTTCTGTATTATTTATGTCTTATATCTGGTCAGTAAAAGTTTCTAAAGTGCTAGCTTTACCCTCAATATATTGTTAAGACTATTAGTTAAATTAGTTGAGATTAGTTAAGATGAATTTGATCCCTTATCAATGTTAGTTTTGCTCTTGGTTTATAACTCCTTGCTGCCATCAATGTGAAACCAAAGTACTGACAGATTAATTCAGGTTCTGCATCAAAGTAATGATGATTTCTGATTGTAAGTTGAAGGTGAAAACTGACTGAAGATTGGACACCGGTGAACAAGCAAGTAACAACACCCACTACCAAAGCGATCACGGTTGGAGTGCATCATCTCCTATTCTGATAATACAGATAAGCTGGTTTCACCACAAAGTGTTGGCCCCTAGAGAACTCTTCTCTGGGCAGCTCAGATACGCCAGTTTTGGAACTGGCACAAGACATCCATGAGGGACAAATTCTGGCCATCTACTACCGCAGAAAGTGTCGCAGTATCTTCACCATCAAGAAAGTTCTTGATGGCATCCTTGCAAAAGAAAGGCGAAGTGCCAGTGGCTGAAGAGAAAGAATGCAAGAGAACAGCTCAACATGATGCAGAGTGCATATTTTGTCAGAAAACCAACAAATATGCCAAGGGACAAAATACGAGAGAAGTACTTATACCATGTAGAGAACTGCGAACTGATGGAAAGATCAGGAGTGCAACCATAAAGAAAATGGACAGCAGAATCCTTGTCGATGTGAATAGAGACCTTGTAGCAACTAAGGGGAACTACCACATATCATGCTATAGGCTGTACACCAAAGAGGAGGTTTCCAAATAAGAGGTTGCCAGCAATGAAAATGATGGTACTGTAGCCCAGTATGAAGCTGCTCTGAATCAGTAAAATAATCTGTTCCTCTTCATCAGGATGGAGTTTTTTGGAAATTCCCAAGTGATGACAATGACACCTCATTTCTAGACTTGTTGCTTCAATGAACTTCCTTGTCCAAGACAAGAAATCAACCAATAAGCACATAAGGCGAAGGTTGGAGAATGAGTTTTTAGGAGCCTTGCACACCTTCCCCGACGTTAAAGGAAAACACCAGATAACCTGCACATGAAATATTACCTAACAGAAGCATGTACCCCAGACAGCTGAGAGACCTGATAGGTCAAGGCAGGTCCAAAATGTCCCATATAGGGTCCAAGGATCAAGAGAGATGGAGCAAATGTCCCGTCTCTTATTGACCCTATGAAGAATAACTGGCCCAATCATATGTTCCCTGGTGAGACTGGTCTGCTTAGCCTCTGCACTGGCACCATGGCTCTGCATGATGTGACCAGGGATCTCCTGAGAGCTCTTGAGATGGGAAAGGAGTCCTACCAGGTATTCAAACAAACAACGTTAGATCAGAACCCGCCATCTGTGAAATCCCGTGACAAGATGACCAAGTAAAGCCTGAAGACATTATCCTATGTCAGCACAAAGTGTTTATGAAAAGAAAAACAGGATGGTTTTTCAAAGGCAGATAGAAACTTGTTCCGCCACATGATCTTGGTGACTGAAAGCAGGAAGGTGAATATGAATGAGGTCCTACTCACTAGGCCCATTGCCACTTGTCAGAGAGCTGGAAAAGAATGTCTCCTGAAGAAGACATGGGATTGAGCCTGATCCAAAAAATGAATGACAACAACACAACCTTTGCACAGGTGGCAGAGTTTGGCCTTGGCACAGGTCCTCTACGAGGGGAACAAAGTGAAGGGATTGATGTTGTTTTTGATATCTCCCGCCAGACTACGCTTGGACCGGTGTGCTGACACTACTCTCCAGTACAATAACCTTTCAGGGGGACACCAGTGGAGAAAATTCCTGTGCAGTCCCTCCAACAAGACCAGTCTCATCGGGTTTCTGGTGGAATAGTGTAAACTCCCTCGATACAGAGAGATGCTGCATGGTAAGGTGTTGTACATGACCTGTGAGGAAACCTGTTACAATTTGACAGAATAAGTATGAGGAAGTAGCAGAGCTGCACACCAGTCTGCTCCTACATACATTGCTCAAAGGCCGTTATCAGGAGCCAAGCCCCTCCTATCCAGCTACGCCCCTGGCAGCAACACATCAGCTGAGCCTGTTGTTGTACACTTATGATTACCGTCAGCAAAGCGACTGGACATGAACTAGTTTCAAATAAAACCAGCTGCATTTAAGATCTCAGTATTTGTAGAAAAAATATGACTACGTACTTGAAAATCTTTTAATTTCATATGACAAGAAGATGGCTGCGGGTTTGACTATTCCGGTTCGCCATTTTCCTGTCAGCATGAAGTGGACAACAGTTCAAGTACACCAACCTGCTTATCCCATTTAATAACAAAAGAAGCTCATGGTCTGCCCGGTTCGATCTGACGAATCAGGTAGCCAACGACTCACTTTGACAGGGGTAAAAACTGGATTAGCGTCTATACCTTTACAAAAAAAATTACAGCAATCGAATTAAAAAATACAGGGAGCAAATTAAAAAATACAGGGAGCAAATTAAAAAATACAGGGAGGAAATTAAAAAATACAGGGAGCAAATTAAAAAAATATAGCGATCAAATAAAAAATACAGGGAGGAAATTAAAAAATACAGCGAGCAAATTAAAAAACACAGGGAGCAAATTAAAAAATACAGCGAGCAAATTAAAAAATACGGGGAGCAAATTAAAAAATACAGGGAGTAAATTAAAAAATACAGGGAGCAAATTAAAAAATACAGCGAGCAAATTAAAAAATACAGCGAGCAAATTAAAAATTACAGGGAGCAAATTAAAAAATACAGGGAGTAAATTAAAAAATACAGGGAGCAAATTAATAAATACAGCGAGCAAATTAAAAAATACAGGGAGTAAATTAAAAAATAGAGGAAGAAAATTAAAAAATACAGGGAGCAAATTAAAAAAATACAGGGAGCAAATTAAAAAATACAGGAAGCAAATTAAAAAATACAGGGAGCAAATTAAAAAATACAGGGAGCAAATTAAAAAATACAAGAAGCAAATTAAAAAATAGAGCGGACAAATAAAAAACAACGGCAAGAAAACTGAATCGATGAACATGAATAATCAAATAATTACTGATACGGCTTCAATCACTGCAAATGTTATTCTTTAGTTGAAACTTGTCTCTTAATAGAATTCATGAGTCGTTTTCGTTAGTCCCCACCAAAAGCTAAAGCCCATAATTTTAAAGTACGACCCCCACAAAAAAATGATATTGCCTAAAAAGACCGAAAATGCTGGGTCTTTATTGTTACGAAATGTAAAATGTAAACAAACAATCGGATTGACCAACACTCACCGTTTTTTTTAATTTTCACCAACATTGTATTTAAATTTCAGAAAAAATCGTCAAGAATTGAAAATTGATTGCGCTGTTATTCGTTGGCATAGAAACAGTGGCCAGAATTAATAAGTTGTATAAAAGGAACTAAAATTAGGATGAAGGTAAAAAAAAAAAGAGTCAAATTTAATAAAAAATACTGTATTACAATGCTTCATCCAATAATAATAAAGATTGATTTAAAAAAAAAAAAGACTACTAGGTCTCATATGTAAAACAACATCATATGGCGCAGTGTCGGTTGTAGAGAGTGAGTTTATAAGTGTAAATCAGCTTCTGCTAATCCATGAAGTCTTCGTGGCCGATTGGTAAAATCAGCCAGGCATAAACTATTCTTCCTCTGGCAATGAGGGTGTGAGTGCGATTCTCACCGAAGGCTTGCTCTTTAATTCCGATTGCACTGTTATTTGTTGGCGTAGAAACAGTGGCCCGAATTAATAAATTGTATAAAAGCAACTAAAATTAGGATGAAGGTAAAAAAAACTAGTCAAATTTAATAAAAATACTGTATAAAGGTGTTATTCAACTTTAAATTAAAGAAGTCACCCACTTTTAAAACACGGACGCCATTTTTAAATCAGTAGCGAATCATAGTCTCCAACGTTTTCAAACTGATAAATGGGGCGCAAATCTTTTGCTATGAACTTCACATTTTTGTTCGTTTACCTACACCTGGTCTTGTCAAAGGAGCGTAGTAGTCGATAAAGTTATGCTGGTGCAAAAGCTGACATTTTATCATATTTCAAAAGTGTGGCTCAGGCCCTGATTCAAAATCAAGTGGTGGCTTATAGCCCCCGTAGCCCCACCTGGTCCGCGGCCAATGGTGCCAGATCGTCAAGTGAGAATTGAAAAAAAAAAAAACTATCAGTGACTCGTCTAACTATATGAATACATTGTCATTTTTTTTGTGAAGATGTCTGTTTGTCTGTAACGCTATTACAAACCGATATATATAAAATTATGAAACACTACTGCAATCATGGTTCGATCGCCAGACATAGACCTTAGTGTGCCGATGACATACTCACGAACTACCGCTACAGCGATAACACGAGTCAATTGTTTTCATTGTTTCAAGCCTGACGTATTGTCGGTCAGTCAGCTTGGGTAGGGGGAAGAGGATATCAAACCAGCGAAAGTCGCTAGACAGACGGCCTAATTTAAAAAAATGAATATCTCGCAGCTCTCACTAGTTCACTGAGTAGCCACAGGTGACGTGTGTGGGGCTGTACTATAAAGAACTTAAATTAGAACATGAATGTATTTACGGTGAAGTATGGCCTCAAAGGTTTAAAACGTCATTGAATCTCTATGTGTAATGGTTGTGGAGAAAAACGGTCCCAAAACTACTAAGATGCTGTCGGTTATGTGCACAAAGTTTCTAAGAGAACCTCAGGCCCGAACAAGTGTATAATGCGGATGAAACTTCTTTTTATTGACGATATACTCCTAGGAGAACCATTAATTAATATAACTGTATCTGTTTCATTTATATTATTAAACTCTATCATTGATATCAATGTATTAACCACTTACGTAATTAATAATTAAATTCTCATATTTCTAACAGTCGTAATGTTTTAAGGATATGAGACGTACATAATTAGAGGGGTATTATTGAATTATTATTATGTGACTGTTGGTTCGGCAAAATGGATAAATCTGACATGGTTCAGGAATCAAGGGTCCCGGAAAATCGGTGGTGCACATTTATTTCTTCTTCGTCCAATTTCTATGATGAAAAACGGATCAATGCGTACGAAGTTTGAAATCAGTCCATAATCATCTCGAAACTCATGAGCACGGGGACATGTGCACCTATGATGACTGCTCACTAAAAATTCTAAGTTAGTTTTTTTTAGTTACATTGTGGAGCAATCTCACTAGTTTGTATGTACTACTTCTTGGTAAAAAAAGAATGGTGTGTGAAAAAACCCCACTGCCCTTCCGTCTCAGAGGGAAAGAAAGAAGGCTGCCACTCCGTCGTCGCAACAAACCTGGTGTCGCTCAACTGTCAAATTATGACTTTTTTCCCCCACTTCGACTGTTTTCGGATGAAGTCGTTCCCACTCGGCATTTTTTTCATTGTTCATCTTAGCTTCCCAATGGGCGCACCCTGTGAAGACAGTTACGTTTATCAAAGAAATAGGGAAGGGATTGATTGAATTCAATTGTTCTCATCGTGGTCTGTTGTCGCTAATATGTTTCAGTATCTGCTGGTCAGTCAATCTTCTTCTTTCTATCTACATATATTTTTTATTATTATTGATTTTCAATTATTTTCGTCACGCTGACTTTGTTTTTCGTACTTAACATACGTACGTAACTTAACGTAACTTAACGTAACATACGAACGTAACTTAACGTAACATAACATCAAATGACTATGTGGAGGTCATCCTTTCTTTCTTTCATCTTTTTTAATTTTTTTTTTTACTTCAATTGGAAATAAAAGGATAACCACACAGGGGAGGTTACCCAGTTTTAAAAAGAATTCAATAAAAAATAAAAGGAAAGATTGAATAGATGTGTTTGTTCAATTGTTTATATGAAAAAATAGAAATATACAAGAAAAAAACGACAAAATAAAATTGTTTATTCAATTATTACAATTACGGTGTCTCATAACGAGAAAAAACAAACAGCAGTAAGAGTCTTTTCAGGATTGTTGAGAAAATGAATACTTAAGGAGTTAAGGACCCATAGTGTTTCAGCGAGTACATACAGGACCGTCTTATCGCATGGCCACACTTGGGCAGTTGCCCCGGGCTGCGGGGGCACGGTTTTAAAGGCTCCGAAATTTAATTTGAAAAATAAAAATTAAGGTTCATATTATTAAATAGCAGACAGAGAGAACCTTCTCTAAACTTATGTTTACATTCATGTTTAAATCAGTCATTGACGCCTTATGAATTCATATATTAAATCATGGTCGGCACTACTAGTCCTGCCGAATATTGAGCAAAATAGGGTCAACCTAGAACACATTTAGATAAATTGACATGAGATATCGTTGGAAAGAGAATTTAATCAGCTTTCCAACAGTGTATCTTGTCAATTTGTATCTGTTGGACAAAAGAAGTTACAGCCAAAAACGTGAAGGTACCTATTCCGTACATATTTATTCCCGCATACATATTTATTATATGTATCTCTTCATTAAACTTCCTGAAACTTGGCTTTGACAGTGACTCGTCTAACTATATAAATACATTGCCACTAAATACATATGCTATCACTTTCGATGATTGTTGATAAAAGATACATTGTTATGTTTGAATTGTTTCATATGTATTAGGCTCTGATTACAAAGATACTCAATGAGCAGTTTGAAATGGGGCCTTCATTTCCTATCTGGCCAGCTTTTTACGTGTTAGCAGTCTGTAACGTTCTTGTTGTGTCCAGTGCCTCTGTTCGCTTTGTTAGTCTTTCTGTTCTAGCTGTGTGAGATTAGAATGCGTTTGATTCGTAACCGTGTTTAAGCGTGTTAAGAAAAGAAGACGGAACAAGAAAACACATGTGACAGAATTGTTCGCCTGTTAAGAACTGAGCCTTCCCCGTTCCCACTTCCGGTCCGCGTTTCTGGGACCGTAAACGGAATGGGGCTGCTGGGAGCTAGCTTCGGCATGTTTATTGATTTAACATACATTACTTATTGATTTAACACACACACACACACACACACACACACACACACACACATATATATATATATATATATATATAAATAAACATTACACAGTCGAATATAAATGCCCAGCAAAAATGGCTTGCTTTAGACAGACATACAGAGTGTTTATAGCATTTCACAAGTAATAGACTGTACCGCACAATATGTCAGATTCTGACACGGAGAAGTAAAGTTATATTTCGCACAATAAATAACAAAAATATATAAATAATAAAAAGAAAAAGAACATCCTTTTAAAAAAGATATACGTTTACGATTATCGTATTAAACGATCAATATTTCCTTCAAGTAATGACATGTTTCAGAAGTGGGTCGTTATTGTAGAGTGTCAGCAGAGATGAGAACACTTCAAAACAACGCAGTTGCTGATTTTCGGTCAATACGTGCAGAATCCATTCGACTAATATTTTCACCTTTCGTTTGTGCTGGCGGCCATTTGTTTTATGCAAATGAGGTAGTTCATCCCAACTCTTTTCTAGGGAACATCTTTTTTTCTGAAAGAGGACACCATAAGGAACATTTTGGTACCCTATTCATGGGATCCTGGAGGAGGGGCTTGAAGGCCCTGCTGGCCCTCGGACTAGAATTATATCATATTCACTACATGTATATAATCATATGCATTTATCACTGATTAAAAAAAATAATGAGCAGTTTGAAATGGGGTTTACATTTCCCACCTGGGCCAGGCCTATTACCGGCTCTGCCCGGTCCTGGCTACATTTAAAATACAGATAACAGAATATCATAAACACTTATTTAAATCCATCAAATCATGAATCGCCGTAAATCCCACACCTCAGATGTAATGGTACAATCTATAAAGACAAAAATCAAAGTACATTAGGCTGTCAAGTTGTGTAGTTCTTTAAACAAAAATGAAGTTAGTTCTATATATAATTTCAAAATAAAACGTTTTTGTACACTCGAGATAAACATGTAACGTACTGGATTTCGTGTGGATAAATGAAGTCTGTTGTAAAGAAATCCTTAACCTTTTTAGCGCAATGGCCTTTTTGACCATATAACAAAAACACCTCGCTGCCCTCAACCAAAACTGTCACCAAGGTTTCTTTAATTTTTAAGCTGGTCCGGCTGGTCTTTTTAGTGGTATTTTTGGCTACGTTATAGAGTCCAATATATCGGCCTGACAGTGCTATAAGGTTTAAACAAACCTTAAACATTTTAAGAATAAACGCAACATGTGTTGCTATGGACCTAGAAGACAGTAGAAGAAACTAAAAAAAGACTGTCTACTCTGCTTTACACTTGAGGTCCCTGTTTATCACTTTCAGTTACTGAAAATGAAAATTAATAATCAAATCTTAAAGCCACGTCCTAGCTTCGGTACCGATCATAATCCCGAAAAAAACACAGTCTCGAACGCCATAATCCTGAATGTCGAAATCCCGAAATATCAGAACCCCTAAAGGCTAAAATCCCGAATACCACAATCCCGAAAGAACAAAACCCGTAAGGTTGAAATCCCGAAAGTCGAAACCCTGAAAACCGCAATTCCCTTTAATCGAGGGAAGGTGCTCTAGTTGTTTATAGAGATCGTTTATGCCCTTCTTTCTTACTGTATTCCCTACAACACAATGGTTAAGATGAGGGTTAGGGTTAATCCATCCCTGTAATCAGTGGATGAAATGGAGGGGTACAGCGTATACCTACTTTCCAGGTTTTTTGTATTTCAATGTCTACTAATGGAGTCATTACCGTATACCTAGTTCCCAAAACCCATTTCCATCACTGCCTGTAATACACTTTTTCATTGTTGTGAAGTTAGTTTTTATTTATTTATTTTTTGTATTTGTGTAAATTCATTTTCATATGTTTCTCAAATAATCCCCTTTTTAAAACCGGAAATAAATGTCTTTTAAGTACTTTTTAAAATTATTTTTCCTGGATTATGTTTTCGGGATTTTGACTTTTCGGGATTTCAACATTCGGGATTTTGTCTTTCAGGATTATGACCCAGCCTCCCTAGCTTCGCTCATTGTAGAAAAAGTATAATTTTGTTTAACCAATTGAATATATCGAAACATTGTGGACTTTGATCCACAGTGGTCTCTGTTGTAATCTGACATGACCTCTTACAATACCATCCTTTCGCTCTGCTCTGTCAGAACACTGAATAACAAGATAAGATATCGATATCTACGTTTAGAAAACGTTTGTCTCCTTTGTCTTTGAAATTTACCTGGGTCAGTTTATTTAGCCAACACATTTTCAAATTCAAAAGTCCATCGCTCCCCATATTTTCACAGTCACCGTAGACATCAGTCCTTAAGTTCGTAGCGGTCTGTTGATTTCACGCAACGATAGATGACGTTATTTCCCTATGGTTTCCTCTCACCATTACTGGCGTACTTGACCAGCGTCTTTGCAGCCGACACTTATATTGATCTGTGTGAAAACAGCCTGACAATCTAGCTGCTTGTTCGTATTATTTGCATCACCTACATTCTCGAATATTCCTGTGTGTTCGGTCATTTGTTTCCGTTTTTTTTTTATATATCAAGGTTTGGTTTGTTCCTTTATTCTCTTGGTGATTTCTATCGACCCTACCCTTGAACGTTTTAGGGCGCGGTGTCTAGCTCGTATAATAATATGCTTCTTATTGATCACGAGGTATGACGTGGCTGTTGCAATATGTTTTTCTCGCCGGTCCTTATTGGTTTGAACAAAAAAACAAAACAAAAAAACAATAACTGATGAATGCGAGGAGACGCCACTTACAGCACGTATTTAAAAAAAAATACATGTAGCGGTCATATTTCTTAAAGTACTAAAATAGGGTTAAAAATAGCAAGTTGGCTTTGTCACCTCGACGGGGCCAGCTCTGAACCCTATGAAGTACGAAACTAAATATTAGCTTCCTTTTTTCAGCACGAGTATAAAACCCCTAGTTTTTCGATTATCTTGGCCTTTTGTAGCCTGTTCCCTAAAGTGCCTCTTTCGCCCGTGTCTGTTTCTCTGGCACGTAAAATATCTCTTCCTTCTTTTCACGTTCTAACTACTGACATTTTTTCAAATGCCGTCTCTTCTTACTTCAAATCTTTGGTCATTCTCTCTCCATTCCTTTTCGCCAAAACTAGGAATAGATACCTCAAATATAGGCCCTTTCGAGAATTTAAAATGACCAACGATGACTAGTTTCTGTTAACATCAAGTTTAGCGGAGCAATTCCTTTAAATGCCTTCCTGACCATTTTATTTGTCTGTAACCGTTACATACATATTCAAAATTTACGAAAGATTGTCAATGAAAATTCCCAAAGAAAAGCACAGCCAGTAAAACACTATGGATTTAGGTTGGCAAAGATAAAGGCTACTGAAATAAATTTTGAATTTATTTTTGTAATGTTGGCGAAAAGACAAATGACCAGCTAATTTACCGACAATGTAAATTCAGTTCAGAGTTTTAGGGTAAGATTTGTCAGTGTCAGTTCCAGAGGCAGGATCAAAACGAAAAAAACAAACAGTGCAAAACAAGCAATATTTTCAACCAGTAAAGATAAGGAATCAGAACTCAGAAAATAATCGTTTCTGGAGCCTCTAAAAAGCTATAAATAATGCATTTTGAACTTTGTTTGTCAGTTGGCATTTGAATGTCAACATGATTCTATGTTCCTCACAAAGATACATAATCTTAAATAACAATTCGTAAGTACACACGGTGTCTACTATTGTGCAATGGTTGCAAGCTAGTCTCGCGGAACTATTCCTGAGGTTGATGAGTCGACCCCACTACTAATCAGCATTCGAAATCCAAGGTTTGTTTTAAAATCATTTTTTATTTCCATACAAGGGCTTGAACAACGACTGGCAACGATGTGAACTTCGTTACTATTTCAGCAACATGATAGCCCAGATTAAGGTTATTTATTAAGCTTAGCTTAGTCTGACACAGGGTCACAGTAGTGGGGGAACCAGTGGGGATCGAACTTACTAGCGAATTGGTCTGCTAGACGACTTTGCTAACGGTCGCTTTATGTACTTGTCAAGTGAAAAAGAAGTCAGACAAGATAAAACAGTGAAGGTGAAAGCCATACTTACAGTGTCGCCCATAAATGAGTACACCCCATACCACTTTTTAATAGAAAGTTAATTGTCTCCTAAACCCATAAATTAGTACACCCATACCACTTTCTTTTTATAGAAAGTTAATTTTCTTCTAAACCAAACATAGCAGGATTTTATAATTTCTAGTGGAAGATTTCGCCATCCAAACGGATTTTATCAGGTATTATTCATGACCAAACTCTCTGTTGCCAAAAATATGAATATGTTGCCGTCCAAAAATGAGTACACTCCTACGAAAACAATGTTTTCAGCGCTGTTGAGTTTGGTCATAAATAATACCTGATAATATCAGTTTTGATTGTGTAATGTTCCACTAGAAATAATAAAGTCCTGCTATGTTTGGTTGAGAAGAAAATTAACTTTCTATTAAAAAAAAGTGGTAGGGGGTGTACTCATTTATGGGCGATACTGTATGTCAGAGATTTTAATATAAGCCAATGGGGGGGGGGGAGTCACCAGACATAATGAACCAAAGATAACCGTTGCTCATCTGTAGTTAGCAGATCTGGTCAGCCTGTGTGGTTATCTAAGAGAAAATAACTTCCCGAATTGAATTGAATGACTCTAGCGGTTAACGACACGAAGAATAGGATCGGCGAACCGACACCCATTAACTGCGAATGACGGAAATTTCCGTCACTACAGTTCTTAATAAAGGCTCAACTTAATAAAATTTCCGTTTTATTGTGATCGATAGCAACTCAGTTCTATGTGTGAGCCAGGGCTCTTATATTGCAATGGATAACTTGCAATGGATAACTTTCAAGAGATTATCATGCAATGGACACGGTAGTTTATCTTGCAATATGGATATTACTCTTTGCCATCTGTCGACGTTAATGTATTAATCAAGCGATGAAAGCGTCACCACACGGAATAAATCAGTGGGGTTCGTGGTGTGAAAATACCACAAGGATCGGCAGTTTTTAATATAAGCTAATTGGATACATGTTTGCCACACAGAATAAATAAACATAGGTGAATATTTCGCTGGGGTCTGCAGTTTCTTTTATATCAGTTCATTCAGATAAGATTTAGTAGTTGAGGGAATAAATTAAAGGTGAAGAATGTCTGCAGTTTTAATACATGACCGGCGAGGGGAGAGAAACAAGTTGCTAGACATAAGAAATCATCTGTGGTCTGTGTCAAATTGGGCTGTTGAGGCGGGGTAGTTCATCAGCGTTAATAGAAACCAGTTCCCCCCGCCAACCTTTTGTTGGTAAACGACCACCTAAAATACTTGGATAGCTACTGCCGTCCCCAATTTTTGTCCTTGTGCAATAAAGGTAATGATTGTCCAAGTTGGAGTTGACTTTATTCCCCCTCGTAACAAGAACAATCCTCACCAAATTTAGGCGAGTAAACTCTCCACTGTTTGTCTATTACGTTAGACCAAACAGACATATAAAATTAACATTTATTCACACTGCATTGTATTCACATTTGACATAAGTATTGATTTTCAAAGATCATCTTTACTTCTTCGTCGTTTTGTAACTCAATGATGTTCTCCTGCAAATACATTGTTTGCTCTTTGATTTTGCACACAAATGGAATTTATGTTACCCAATCAGGAATACTCAACTCCTGTCTCAAAATCATCCTCCAATTGTTGTAGATGTGCACAGTAGGCACTCAGATCATCGTCTGTAAACAGATGTGAAATGTTTTTCATAGAAACTGACAGAACTCCCTTCTGACAGGGTTTTGTTTGTATAATATAATTGTCAAACTCCAGTCCGAGTAGGTGTTGACCTTATCCCC
>VCCN01001755.1:391914-405505 GCA_006491835.1 Architeuthis dux
AAAGCTGATATGACCGACTGCTGATTCTTTGTGTTTGTGTGTGAGTGGACAGCTAAAGATCCTGCTGAAACAAACAGAAAATAGAATGGGGAGCTCCGATTGGCTTTCGTTTGAACTTGATTTTTAATTTCTCGATGATCAACCAGCTATATAATATTTTAGGATTGAGCTCGTTCGAAATAGTAAGATGAAAAAAAAAAGATTTCAAACGATATTTTAAAAATCAACCCCCCCTAAAAAAATTTATATATTTTTTAAAACGATGTTTAAAAATAGAAATATTCTAAAATATTATTTTATCCGTACATAAAAAATACCTCAAGTAAGTCAACTTCTTTTTTTAGTTTGTCATCATGATTTATAAGTAAGAATTCAATAACAGTGTCTTAAAGCTGAAAGAAGTGTTTCAATCAAGACCCTTTGAGAGCCAACGAACCCCAGTGTGGAGAAGCAGACTTTCAAAATCTCCATTATTCTACTCATATAACTAACGGAGGGGCCTGGTATTTAAGGCCCGAGCTTATTACAAAAGCAAGACTTGAAGAGAGCTGCTGCTCACTGAGCCCTTTAACAACAAGGTATTGCCGATGATTTATACAGTGAATTGTTAATAGATCAGGCATTTTTTCTTTATATATGACACCAAACCCGCTGGACGACCTGTCATAGATGTTTCACCATCAGTTGAGCAGTTGTTGTATCAATCTTTGGGTCCCGATTCTAGATTTGATCCGCCCTTTTCTTTAATTTTGTAAGTGTTGTGTTATGTTTAAATATTACTCAATGTTTGTAACCTCTTTAATCTATCTATATAATAAACAGTGTGACCTATTCTGTTTCTTTGTTTCTCTGTCCGTAACACCGTTCAGGAAGAGAACAGATACTACACTTTGATTCTAGCCATTGGCCCAGCGAGACGCAATTTGATATTTAATAAGTTTTAACAAGAGAGAGAGAGAGAGAGAGAGAGAGAGGGGAGAGTGAGTGAGAGTGAGTGAGAGAGTGAGTGAGAGAGAGTTTTAAACTGGGACGAGTTGGTATAATATAAATCAAGTGAAAAAAAGATTCAATGGCCCAAAAAGACCAAAACATAGTGATTGTCATTCTGGCTTCAAGGGATCTAATATTAGCCAACTAAATAATAAGAAAATCTTACCAGGCAGGTGATAAATCCAAATATATAATGGGGTCAACAGGGTTGATATAGGTCATGAAGACAATCATCACCGATCAGAATAACTAAATTGCTGTTAATTTGAAGTACTTTTAATGTTGGTTTCACGGTTCCCAAATCTGCTGCCCCACTGGTCCCCAAGCCACAACACTAGCGCCCGCACATACAACGAATACACACCTTTTTAAAAAAATTTATTAAACCTTTATGTGTGATCGAATAATTTCTTTTCAAAGTCCATGATCATATTAACCTAGAGCGGCGATCACCAGTCCCCACGGTGTCTGTTGTCTAATCTGGCTGGCGTGCGGCGCGTGGTGCGCGTCCGGTCCAGATCACGTCACCAAGATACGAACATATTTTATGATAAAACCATGCCACTCCCTTACTGCCACCTTTCCCCTCATCGCCCACTTGGATCTTTCCACCGCCCCCAGTTGGGCGGTGCCGGCCACTTTAGTTTAATAGGAGCCAAGCGAACCAAAAAGGCTCTTAACCCTTTATGAAGCAACTGACTATATATGATCACCTGAGGACCCGTCAACCACATGCAAATATTGCACCCACAAAAACAACATAATCCGCACCAATGTGGTCTGCAAGTTTTGCAAAGTACACTTGTGCTTGAACAATAAAATTTTAAAATCAACCCAGAGGTGTTATTTGTTTTGTCAATATCAATTTTTTGTATCTATTCATTATATTGAATGTTATTCTTTAATTCTATGTTTTATTTAACTATCTTCTTTAATTTTTAATTTTCTTATATTTTTCCATTTTTGGTCACTTTTTGGGCTAGGCACCATATATGATCACTTCATCAAAGGGGATTTTGCCACCATAAACAAAAAGAAATTCAGAAAACTTGCAACTGAACATATCTTGTAATTAGGTCTAGTTTAACATACAAAAAGGTTGTTTTGATATCTAAAATATTTTAGGGTTGCCCTATAAAGGGTTAAGAAAAGATAAAAACCTTCCGAATGATAACCTTAATCGTCAGTACTTATAAATATTTATAAGATTAGTCTTGCGCAAGAACACAAGTTACTTATTACTTATAGTAATGGCATACTAGTCTAGCTCGCTATCTATGAATTAATCCACGGCAAAGCGTCTTCATATTGTCTAAATCAGGTAATACTAAACAATTGCATTTATGTTCATGTGGTTGGGTTAGTTAGGTAAAAAATGATGAATCATTCCGTAGTTTCAATCTTCGACGAGGCTGCAGAGAATCAGCCGTTATTTATAAGCGACTACTATGTACCAAGAATGTTCAACACGCTTCTAGAACAATCCAGAATGTAAAACTTCTAATATTGACACGGTGAAGTTCAACACGAGATGGACAGTGATTCGTGATGTGCCAGTTAGATGTTGCTTCCTATCATTGTGACCTTGCACCAGCGCATTGAATTATGATTGCCTGGAATTATGAAAACTTTCGAATATCCTGCGGCGCCCCTGGGAGGTAACTACTGCGCACCCGTGAGGTAACTACGGCACCCCTGGAAGCTAACTACGGCGCCCCTGTGAGGTAACTATGGCGCCCCTGGGAGCTAACTACGGTGCCCCTGGAAGCTAACTACGACGCCCCTGGGAGGTAACTACGGCGCCCTGAGAGCTAACTACGGCGCCCCTGGGAGCCGCGGACACATTTTGGGAATCACTGGGCTAGTGGTTTATAATGAAAGAAAATCTACCAAGCAGAAGAATGTTGTTGATAGTAGTCGATGTGATTAAGCAAAGCGAAAACGTCGCTAGAAAAAAAAAATAAATGAAAGGTTTAATATCATTCAATTTAAAAAGGATCAACGAAAAGAATGAATAACATATAAAACATGTCAACCGTGTGGTTGAGGCGTCATTGGGTTTTAATACCAGTCAAAATGAAAAAATAAGCGAAAGATCGTGACTGTCACTGACGTAAAACAGTTTAGTTTTACATTAAAACAAATGAAGTTGATGGACAGGAGCAATCAGCAGTAGTTAACCCATAAAAACCCACTGTAACACCGGTGTCACATACAATTGAATTCATTTGCATAGTCTCTTATATAATATTATATTTTATCCTTGATTTTAACTCATGAAGTCTACTGAACATCTTGGTATAGTTACGTGACTGTGTGTCAATTTGCCTACCCAGAATCCCACATAATGTTCCTTCAAGTAGAAATGGGTCTGGGTTCTTATGGGTTTGTCAGATATGGGACAGTAGGTTTTAAAATGAAAAATATTTGGACAAACAGGAAGAATCAATTGTTGCCCATGACAAACTGTCAACTACTTTAAATAAACCGAGAGAGAAAACAATATTGTCTGCACATAATAACCGGAAGGCCATGAATGTCAATCTGGGGGTCGGTTTGTTTAATATATGCCGAGCGGAAAACATTACCATTAGATAGAATAAAATGATGGCAGGTTTATATCACTCTGGGGTTATTTGGTTCAATATAAGCCAAGTTTATTTATGTATTTATTTTAAACAACCTGGCTGCTGCAGGGTCAAACTCCACATGTCTATTTCTATCCCGACTGAAAATGATTCCTGCAACTTTTGTATTGTATATATGATAAATAAAAAAATTATATAAGAAATATGTTTTTTAGTATAAACGTATTTATTCCTTAGAATGAAATAAGCCCTTGCGTATTTCTAAGATAAACTTTCTTAGATATGTAAGACTTGTCAGTTTGGCTCAGTCGGTAAGAGAGCCACCTACTGATCACTTGGTCGTGCTTGGTTTAACGTGGCGGGATAGACAAACCGTGAAGAGTTTTGGTATTTCTATTCCAACTGAAGATGATTACTGCAACCTTTGTATTGAATGTATAATAAATAAATTCGTACATATACAAAACTTGTCAGTTTGGCTCAGTTGGTAAGAGAGCCGCCTAGCAATCACTTGGTCGTGATTTCAAATCCTGGTTGGGAAATGTTAATTTTATATATCGGTTTGGTTCAACATGACGAGACAGACAAACAGTGAAGAGTTTACTCCACTAAATTAGGTGAGGATTGTTCTTGTTCTTGTTGTTACGGTAGAAAAAACACAGTCAACTTTGACAAAAAGTTACTGGATAGAATAATAGCTGCTGAAAATCAGGTTTTTATTTAAGTTAGTGAAAAAAAAGCTTCGCTCGATAGAAGGGGTTACGGAACATTCATAGCAGGCGAATTCATAGCAGGCGATTTCATAGCCAAATTAATAACCGTGTCTATTTCATGGCCACTTTTCTAGCCGAAACGCTTCATAGCAGGATAAAATCAGCTTTACCTGATGTCGCTAATCTATGAAACTTAATGAAGATATTGGTCACGATTTTAACAATGTTATCCAAAGCCTTTGAGAGCCATAAGTTAAAAAGAAATCTTTTAAAATAAAGTTCGGTAGTAATTATCACTGAAATGATGAGGTGCGATAAAAAAAAAATTCGATAATATGCGATTCGATTCGAAAAACAAAACATTATAAAAATTAAATCTAATTCTTTTGTTAATAATCTCAGAGAACCGAAAAAACACGTTTTTTAAAACGTGTTTTTTCGGATCTCTGATCAATGATGGTTGGTTAATGATGTTAAGGAAGAGAGTGCGTGTGTATGTATGTATGAATGCGTACGTACGTAATCGAAATTCGGAACAGCATAGATGTGTTTAGGCAACAAATCTGGACTGAACAAAGATAAAGATTAGATGGTCTTCTTATAGTAAGAGGTGAGTGGTGGATGTGTGGCTGGTTCAAATATCGGCCGGTGAACTGGGTATCGTCAAAGATCCAAGATGAAATGTAAGGTGACAAGAATACAAGGGTTTGCCAGATTTCAAACGGTATCATGTTGCAAGTCAAGTATATTATTTTCATATCCTGAAAATTGGTTATCTAAAGGACAAGATAAGTTTATTTCTCGGAATAAAAATCTGGGTCTCAAGTGGTTTCACCGTTATAGTAACAAATACACAGCAGCACATGTACAATTATAATATTAAACTAATTCTTAGTATGAAGCTGTCTAATTATAAAGTTATTATTTGAAATTATTCTTTGTTGCAACTTAATAAATGGAAGGGGGGATTCTAGTAATCTTATTGACAAAAGTGGGGAATGACTTGAAAAGGTTGGGAACACTAGACGGTGTGTAAAAAAACAAGTAAGTGAAAAAAACAAGTAAGTGAAAACAAGTTTCGCTCGATAGAAGATATCAATAATGGCTGATGTAAACTGGAAGTAGCAGCTTGTAATGTAACATAAACTAAAAAGAAAAAGACCCAGTTGTTAATGATAATTAAAGTATTTCTCTTGTTTCGTTTGCGCCTAATTGTTTAATGAAAAAGCAGGGAAAATACTAAAAGAATCTCGAGTCTCATTTCAATTATCATATATATATATATCGTATATATAGCGTATTTTTAGATGCGTCCCCCCTCCTCCTGGTACTGCTATCGCAACTAATAATGCTTCTACTACTACTACTACTACTACTACTACTACTACTACTACTACTACTACTACTACTACTACTACGTTTAGAATCCCTTTGAAATAGGAAGTCATTTTTTACTGGGGAAACTCGATTACGGACAGCTCCTCCTCTTCTCCTATTCCTTCTCTTTGAAAGTCAGCATTTTCTCTTCTTTCTCTTCTTCCCCATCTTTTTCTTTTCTCAACGGGCGAGGAAAGATTCGCGATGTTTTAGACTATTTCAAATTAGATTGATTTGAAATTTAGGTCAGACCTTCGGGTCAATCGGGTGTACCAATCTTCTCCTCTTCACCCCCTTCGGTTTCTGAGGAAAGTCGACGGCCAAGGATGGCCCACCCCCTCTCTCTTTCTCTTTCTCTCTCTCTGTCTCTCTCTGTCTCTCTCTGTCTCTCTCTATCTCTATCTCTCTCTGCAGCTTCATCAGCGGTCGAGGAAAGTCATAAAAATCATGAAGTCAGGGTTGAAAGTTCGTCACTAATTGTAGATTGCTATTAATTGAGGCAACCACATGGACAAATATGGACATAAGGATGGTGGACGCATCGTTGAACTTATAGTTCTTGCTTACCCACCTACATGCGCACGCACGTAGGTAAATCAATAAGTGAGTATCCTAATGATGAAAAAAAAACAACATTTATATATAAATAAATTGCTTATAATTCACATAGAATGAAAAGTGAAAATTTCAGATCAAAATTCAGTTAATAAGTACGTGTCTTTGATACACTCTCATACATACATACGCACACACACACACACACACACATACATACATGCATGCATACATACATGATGATTGCCGCTTCTTGTCTTCAACCATTCGCATGCTCGGGATTCGTTCTGAGAAGCTTTTGGGATCTCCCCCCTCTCGTTATCCCGGTCCTCGTGGCATTTGTCTCTGACAGGGATTTGGGATTCTCAAGTCTCTAGTCACGGGGACATGGGACCCCTCTCCTGAATCCAGCACTAAATGACCCACCAAGGGTCGATGTGCCGTTAAACAAAACAATCAATCAATCTCGTCTTCAAGTGATTGCTTCTTGGCAATGTGCACGCAAATGACACTTCAACCCAGCCTCAGTCTTGCAGCATCGCTCACAGATGAGACACCTGAACCTCCCAGCCTTTGATCCAATTGGCAGAGCAGTCATCGTCGCAACTTGTTGAGCATTCTTGTGTATCTTGGTGTGGCGGACCAATCCTCCAGCCGATTTGCAAACCAATACACATATTGAGCAAGTATAAGTATTAGGTTGAGGGGGCGAGATATCTTTGTAAGCATCTTGATTTTGCCTCTGATCGTGTGCTTTAAGGTGATTGACGTAACCAGCTTTTGAGAGTAGCATACGCCCACAGATGTTGCATTTCAGGTCTTGCACTACGTTGGTAGTTAGCTCACTCTCCTCCTGTTTCCGAAAGGCACGCTTTAAAACAGCATAATCAATTCTCTTCTGTTCGAATTCTATACACCCCTCCCTAACTAGTCCTCTCCATGTAGCACGGTTTTCCACCAGAACTTCCCATTCATCAATATCTATATTTAGTACTTTCAGATCATCTTTAACTACATCTTTGAAGCGCTTCCTTGGTTTGTGTTGGGGTCGCTTACCTCTAATTAGCTCACCATAAAATAACTGCTTTGGCAATCTGGAGTCTTCCATCCTAACAAGATACCCAGCCCAACGCATCTGACTCATAATAATCCTCTTCTCAATGCTGCAGCTACCAGATCTCTGGAGAACAGCAATGTCAGGTGTATAGGAGATCCATTTGGTGTTCAGAATTCTGATGGAATCTTTCTAACATCTTTATATGTCTGCGATATGTAGTCCATGTCTCAGAACCGTAAAGTAATACTGTTAGTACACAGGCATCATACACACTCAGTTGTGTAGCAATTTTGATCCCTCTATCTTTCCACACTCGTTCCTCGAGTTTCCCAAAAGCAACACCTGCCTTAGCAGTTCTTTGATGGATTTCCGCATCAAGTGTGTCATCCCTGGAAATAGTGCTACCTTGATAAACAAAGCTATCCACTACTCCCAGTCTTTTCTCCTGGACGAATATGTTGGGTTCAGTGTATGGTTGACCAACTGCAGGAGTGTACATTACCTTGGTCTTTTTAATGCTGATAGTGAGACCCAAAACAGAGAAAATGT
This sequence comes from Architeuthis dux, assembly GCA_006491835.1. NCBI lineage: Eukaryota > Metazoa > Mollusca > Cephalopoda > Oegopsida > Architeuthidae > Architeuthis > Architeuthis dux. The sequence goes on from VCCN01001755.1 coordinate 399,744, forward strand.
CCATTATCTTCCGCATATCCACCTCTGTGTGAGCAACCAGATCAGCATCATCTGCATATAGAAGCTCGCGAACTAAAATCTGCAATGTCTTAGTCTTCGCATTGAATCGTCGTAGGTTGAAAACTTTACCTGATGTTCTGAAACGCAGGTAAACACCAATATCACAATCCTGAAAGGCGTATGCAAGAGTCACTGCAAAATAGATGGAGAATAAGGTCGGTGCTGGAATATCCACCTGCTTAACACCATTGTCGATGGAGATTGGTACTGATAGTGATCCATTGAAGTTCACTTGAGCCTTCATATTTCAGTGTAGTTGCTTAAACAGGTCGACAAAAGGACATCCAAGCTTCTTAAGTATAGCCCAGAGGGAACTGCGGTTCACGGTATCGAAAGCTTTGGTCAGATCGACAAAGACCTGATAAAGTGGCACTCGTTGTTCGATACATTTCTCCTGAAGTTGACGAGCGGAGAAGATCATGTCCATAGTCCCACGTCCTGCCCTGAAACCGCATTGTGTTTCTGGAAGGACATCAGGGCAGATCCCAAATTCCAACCGATTGAGCAGCAGTTTGGCAAACACCTTTCCGACTGCCCCAAGCAAGCTAATACCACGATAGTCACCACACTCGGATTTGGAGCCTTTCCCTTTGAACAGAGACAATAGTATTGCATTAATCCAGTCCTGTGGCACAGGGTTATCTTCCCAGACACCGAGTATAACAGTCTGAATAACAGCAGCAAGCACAACTCCTTCAAAACGAAGCAATTCAACAGAAATATCGCCAAGCCCTGATGCTTTGCCAGTGTTGACTTGTTTGATGGTGGTCTTAATCCCCTCCAAGGTGGGGTTGTTCATCGTCTCAGCAATGATCTCATTTTGTGGCAGTCCATTGATGACATCTTCATCGACCACTGAAGGATTAAAGAAAAGATCTTTAAAATGCTCTGTCCAGCGTGTCATGATACCTTCAGCATCTTTAATAAGGACACTGCCATCCTTAGACTTCATTGGAGCCACTGTTGAACGTTGTGGTCCAAACACCTGTCCGACTAGTTTGTATAATGCCTTGGAGTCCTTACGGTCATAGGCATTCTGCATTTCCGTTGATATTTCTGACCACCAGTGATTCTTCATCTGCCGAACCTTACATTGGAGTGATGCTTTTGCTTCCTCAAATCTCTTCTCTGCAGCAGTTCTTCCTGCCTCAGTTGTGTTAAGAAGCTCTGCGTGCAGTTTGTTTCTGGTCTCAAGCAGCTTGGTGATGGCAGCATCATCTTCATCAAACCAGTCTCTGTGTTCCTTTTGTTTGCATCCAAGAACATCAACGCCTACTGTATACACCTTGGTCTTCAACTAGTCCCACGTTCCACCAAACACAGTATCCTTAAAGGCATTACTAAGTTTTTCCTGCATTTCCGAGCACTGCAGCTTAGACACATCGATACGCTTAGGTTATCTGACTCCTGCAGCTTTCCACGTACAAGTTTGTGGACTGTACCACATTCTGCACCACGCATGACACGGACGGTACAAACATCCTGAAGGTCCCTCTTGCGGGTGATGATGTAGTCTAGGATGTGCCCATGCTTTGACAGTGGATGGATCCATGTCACCTTATGCACATCTTTCTGTGGAAAGAAGGAGTTACATATAGCAGTCAGTACAATTCAGTACAAAGTTGAAGAAGCTGAAGTCCGTTGCTATTCATTTTACCCATACCATGTCATCCAAGTGCATTCCAAGTATTGTTATCACTTCCAACACGTGTATTGGAATCACCAAGTACTAAAATCTTATCAGCTTTTGGTATTGATGATATGACACTTCGTAGATCTTGGTAAAATGCCATAATGATTTCCCGGCTGCTATTTAAGGTAGGAGCATATACAGACAGCAATGTCTTGAAACGTTTCCAAGATAAGGGTACATGCAGTGTCATTATCTTATCACTGATTCCCTGAGGTTGTTCCACCTGCATAGTTAATTCTGTTTTAATGGAAAAACCAACTCCCACATCCCGTTTCTCTCCTTTAGATTTACCCTTCCAAAAGAAGGCGTACCCAGCTCCTCTTTCCGAGAGATGATCTTCCTCGCTCAGTCGGGTCTCAGGGAGTGCAGCAATATCAATACTATACCGAGAGAGTTCCTTAGCAACAATAGCAGTTCTTCGTTCTGGATTAGCGGATGTTTCTCGATCAAAAAGAGTTCTTACATTCCACGTCCCAACTTTCATTCTTACTCTTTTCTTTACAGAATTGTTTTTTTTCAAAATCTTGTTTCGCCTGCAAAGATGAACAGCCGTCAGCCGCAGATATCTGACCAGCTTAAGGATTGAACAGACGATGTTTAGGTCATCATTTCTAGACCCCTCCCAATATCTGGGTGAGCAGCGTTCTCCTTAACAAGGGCTTCTCAGTCGCAAAAGACACCACCCAAACCAGTTCCTGTTCAGAAAACTAGCAACGACGTTAAGATAAGCCTTAAGCCGCCTGCGTGCAGATTCGTGACTATATGCTTCCAACTCATTATGTCTGCACACCTCGCCACTCCTTCATCGCCGCAGGACTTTGTAAAGAGATATCTGTACATAAAAGAATGGCAGTTGTACGTGATTGTGCCACACACACACACAACCCTCTCAATATCAACAACCAGGATCCAATGACACGCAAGAGCGAGATGATTGGTAACTGTATCAACCGCAGGTTTTATGTACGAGTTTCCTCATCTACCTCGGTTTTGAAATCAGAGTGGTCCTTCTCCTAGACAGGCAGTCAACCAAGGCTAACGAGCTCTGTTTACCCGGAACAAACTGGTGGCACCAGTAACTCGCCTTTCGTCCCTTCTCCTGTTAGTTCCAAACGCCGCGAGAAGGCCAAGAGCTGGACTTTAGCTGTCAGACGCTTTTTAAATCGCTTGCCATCTTGGAAATTTCATGAGCTGTTGAGAGCTCACCGCAACAACCATCCCGGCATCGACAGCCATTGGAAACAATACATACATAAACTGACATTGTTTAAATGCTTCGAGACAGCTGGACCCGTGGAAATTATGATTACAGTGGTCCCCGTTATCCACGATTTCAATTTCAGTGTTTCAGTTACCCGCGGTCAACGCCAGAAATGAGCAATGCATAAGGTCTATTTAAAAATGTTCCGAATGCGCAAGAGAAGTGATGCGGGCAATCTGGACAATGCCAAAGGGAAGCCGTAAAGTGCGGGTTCGCTTTATTCTTGTCGATAGCTTCGATTTCTGGCCGATCCGCGGATCACTTTGAGGCATCGAATTCTGCTTCAGTTACTATTCTACACGAATGGTCACTTTGCTGAATTACTACTAGTCATGGTAGTAATTAAAAAAATCAAGGCTTCTTCCTCCTCTCCCCCCCTTCCTTCACCCGTTAGGGTGAAGAGGGGACTTCTTCGCTTGCTGACCTGTTGCCTGTCTGTCGGATTCTAAACTGCCCTAAGTGATTAAAAAATCAAGGCTTCTTCCTCCTCTCTCCCCCTCACCCCTAACGGGCAGGGGAACCAAGTCCCCTCTCGTCCGACCAGTGGCTCGTGGGATTCCGATCTGACTGATTCACAACTGCCCCTGATTTGAAAATCACGTCCCCTTAAAAAAACACTCCGGTAATCTGATATGGGCCTTTGGTCACGTATGCCCAAAAACGCGCGACCGCACGAACACAGAGTGCATTTCATTACAAAAGGCGAAAGCTCTCGACTTGATAATAGCGGGGGAACCTGTAAAAAAAATGATGATACCTTTTTTAATTGGGCATGGTGTTAGGGCAGGTCATGAGGTTTTCAAAAACCACCGGCAACAAGTTGGCACGCCCCCTGTTGGCCCGTAGCTGCAAAATCCAAAATGGACGACAACAGATACCAAGTGAACAATATCTTGGCTTCTACTGATCATATATTCAAGTATAATACCACTTTCCCCATGTTTTTGAGTATAGGAAATCCATTTCTGAAGAGTATTTGTGGTTTTAAGGTAACTCTCAAGGTCATATCAATGCTATTTTGTGTTCCGAAATACTTTTTCCACTTCATTTAACAGATTATATGGATCTCTTGTGATTCTGTCCTACTGGGTTGACTTTTCAAAAGGTTTTCAAACGTCAGTGGTTTTTGAAAACCTCATGGCATGCCTTAGGACCTTGCCACATTTTTTAAAAAGTGTCACTAAGTGCACAATTCTTATGTCAGGTTCCTCTCCGGTAGGTTAATGCCGAAGCGATCGTGTTTAATTGAATGTGGGAAATGACCTGCTTAATTCCTTTGTTGATTTGGGGAATAACATTTGTCATGTTTATATGTAAGAAGTATATGAAATAATTCAAAGAAATTGTTTTAAAATTGATATTAGTTGGCCTCCATACTTCATACTGCCCTTACAGCCAACCCTTTCCACTAGTAGCCCTTTCCACTGTTCTTTGGTGAATCCAACCAGTGAAAACACTGTTGACCACAACTTTTGTGTATCCAACCAGAGGCTTTTACCACTAGTGGCTGCACCTTCTTTAGTGAATCCACTGGTGGCCGCACCTTCTTTGGTGAATCTAACCAGTAAAATACCACACCCTTCAATTTCAAAACAATTACTATATTATAAGGAAAAGAAAGAAATGAGGTAAGAACGAATCTTCTATCCGTCACATAACTTTTATTACAGTATATCGTTATAATTGTTCTATTTTATTATTGATAATTGTTGTTAATCTCTTATTGTGTCTAATTTATAAATTGAACTCTATCATACGTATGTATGTATAGAGAAAAACATAGTGTATATGTATGGTTCGGTACTATCCGCGTTTCAGGCATCCGCTGAGGGTATTGGAACATATCCCCCGCAGATAAAGCAGGACTACTGTAATTATCGTCTAAACTCGAGATATTTTAATTTTGGGTCAGTAGTAGAGACTATAATCATTTTGTACTATTTTGGTTACGATTATAATTACTGTTTCTCCCCTTATTCACTATTATATTATTATATTGCACGGCCTCGCGGTCTATTCTTGATCGGGGTTTAAGCGAGCAGTTGGGGTGGGGGCCAAACGGGGAATCCCCTCTCTCCCCTGGATCAACCCGTCTCTCCGAGGGTGAGGGTTTTGAAAGTTAGAACCTTATACACGATAATGGTGCTGTACAATTGTTTAATGTAACCCCAACTGTATGTTCCCATATAAAAAAAAGTCTGCCTTATTATTCGTTGGTGCTCACTCCATCGTGTCACCCCCGGTCATCCGTCTCCGTCAACGGTCAAGTGCACCATCTGACATCTAGATAATACAATGGGTCATACTTGTTTACAGTACAAATAGCAGGTGGAATCCGTATTGTGTAACAGGGTTGCCACTAAGATATATTCTGAATATACTCGTTTGCCCCACCCCCGGAAAAGTGGCAGCGGTCGCCCATGACAGCAGGAGGGATTAGTTAGCTCGAATAACAGAGACAAACAACAGAAGGCCAAAAACATGGGTAATGGGGGAGATTGTATTGACCATTTATTCTTTTATGAGAGCGAAAGGATTGGATTAAAACTCTGGCCGTTACAAAAAAGTTCGGTAAGCAGAGGCGGATTAGTAGCTGAAAACGGTCCGGGCAAGCACCTACCATCGGCCCATTAATGTATGATGCTAGCAAGTGCATGAGTCTGTAACGAGGTTTGATTAAATTTGTGATGCTATGGGATGGCCAGGGGTTAATGGGATAAATAGTAAAAAGAGATATTTGAAAATTCC
>VCCN01001755.1:431702-442767 GCA_006491835.1 Architeuthis dux
GAAGCCCGTGTGCGTTCTCAAGCATATGTTCTTTCCTTAACCATATTTACTCCTTAAATTTCTCACTTTCAGTACGCGTAGTAATGTCATCTTCTTTTCTAGACGCGAGACCTAAGATAATTTACTTTAACTATTACTACATGCTTTCGACAAAGTCATATTTTTGTCGGTATACGAATTTTGCCTGGAGAGCCAAAATCGTAGTTTTAACCCACAAATCTTCTGGCGAATATATTAGTATGCATATATTCCTGCCTTCACTGTTTTGTACATCTCTTTCCACGTTTCTACTGAATCCACGATTACTGGTAATTCATTTTGGCATGTCAGAAAAACCCAAACTACCGTTATTATCAATGCAGTATTTCTTCCCTCCATCTAAAAGTAACAACCATGGCTAATGCACGCTAGATCACATCTATAGTTTCTATATGTCAGTGACGATGCGTCCTAAGATTTTTTCTGATAGAAACTCTCTTAACTATGCCGCCTCCTTTAGATCTATCATTATGTTTGCATGGTCTTTTTGCCTCTCAATATTACAATTATGTCTTTCCTGTTTATTAAATATGTCTTCATGTTTGTCTAAAATACATGCATTTGTTATTATTCTATTCTCGTTTGTATGTATTCTTAATATATATTGATCGGACTTTTCACCCTCGTGTCTCTTTGCGTTGTTTAAAATGGCCGCCAAAATCACCACATTGCGCGCCGTTTGAAATAATTAAAATGGCGAATTGTGTCTTCTCACTCGACTCTCGTCGTGACGTCATAACCTTTCCAGCCAATCGGAAGCATTCCCTCACACCACGTGACATTCATGTATGGGCAATATTTCCCCCTTCTTCTCACATTGGACTAGACCCTAATACAACCAGTACCTACCTTATACTAATTATTATTATTGACACTTTTAATCATTGTAAAACCTTCTTATTTACACTTGCTCTCACTCCAGCTTTATTTCATATCAGTCTTACACTGTTATTTTAATTGTTATACTTCTACTTGGGAAACACAATACATACTTTCTATAGTTTTGAGAAGGGTCATTAACATTCAAATAGTTCTTCGGACAATTGAACTCCTTCTTGTTTGTGTTGTTAGCACGACGTTTCGGCCGATCCATTCTTCCACCTTCTTCAGGTGTAATATCCGAATGTGGTGGGGGTAAACAGAAGTTTTTAATTTCAAAGCAGGTAACCCTTAACACCCGAATCCTACGTCATAAGGGTTACCTCGTTTGAAATTAAAAAAAAACAAACTTCTGTTTAACCCCATCACATTCGGATAGTACACCCAAAGAATGGATCGACCGAAACGTCGCGTTAACAACACAAACAAATGGGAGTTCAATCTTCTGAAGAATTATTATTATTGTTATTGTTATTGTAGTAGTAGTAATAATAATATGATGATGAATAAGAAGCCTTGTCAATTATTGACTAGTATCTCTTTCATCTTAAATTCAGTTGCCTTCTATTGCAATTACTAACGGCCGTAGAGTGACGATTGAAAGCAACTGGATTCAAGAATAAAGAAGTACTAGTACAAAATCAATAACTATATGTTCACGTCTTCAATACAGTGACCAAATAACTCTTAATGTACATATTTCCACTTGCTCACAAAACAAAAGCGAAGGAGAGAGAAAACAATTTCAAAACGATTTATTGAATTACCTACATTTTTACATTAGAAACTTTTAGAATTTCTTTGTTCCACACGGCGGAGGCACATTGTAAGGCCAATCGCAGACGTTAATATCCTTGTTGAACACAAGACCTGAAAAAATAAGAAAACGTATAATTAATAGGATTTTTTAATTATGAACTTGGTCTGATAGAATAAGTTTCTTTGGTGACTGAGATTGTTGCATGTTTCCCCACTGGTGCTAGTGTACGGTGTTTAAGTCCATGTAAAAGACAGGATTTCGAATGCTGATTTTCAAGGCAGACCCCCGCCCAATTGAAAGATTGGCACAAAAATATTCATACCCTTTTGCCTGTATCTCTTACTGGCCCCATATCTGGCCTTGTGCCAGACTAAGCTAAGTTTAGCAAATGTCTAAGGGTGTCTGAGGTAGAGTGATGGTTAACCAGCTAGTATCATCGATTGTTGCTAGTGTAGTGACTTTGATCCTCACTGGGTGCTCCAGTATTGTGGTTTTGTGCCAGACTAAACTAAGCTTAATAAAAGTCTACTTGCTTTGGCATTAGTAAATCGTATTAGTAAAGCAATGTGGTTATCTAGAGGTGTAGTTTGCTTGTCAATGCATACTGCCGTGGAACCCTGAATTGAAAGGTATATTGGCTGTTTTTGTTTTGAAAGACAAACATTTTGTGTGTTATTGCTCTCTACTACTGTGACTAAGCTAACAACTTATACATACTAGTTATTATACATACAGAATGCATAAACACAATAGATGCAGACTTGTGAGGTAGATATGAATAGATTGAATGGGTATTACAAGAGTGAAGTAGCTTTGAACAGAATAAACAGATTGGGATGAATATGAACAGATTAAAGTAATGAACAGGTATGATTGTTTTACTATCAATTTGGACTGGTAGAACAGGTTTCTTTTGTGACTGAGATTGTTGCATATCTCCAACTGGTGCTTGTGTTCGGTGTTCAAATCCATGTAAACGCCTGGCATATCACAATGAAACTTGATCTGGTAGACTATGGTAGATATGAACATTGAGATGGATATGACTAGAGTGAGGTACATTTGAACAAAATGATGTAAATATGAACAGATTGAGATAGATATGAACACATTGAAAATGGATATGACAAGAGTGAGGTAGATTTGAACAAAATGATGTAGATATGAACACATTGAAAGTGGATGTGAACAGAGTGAAGTAGATATGAACACATTGAAAGTGGATATGAACTGTCAGCTAGATATGAACATATTAAAGTAGATATAAACTGGGTGAGGTAGATATGAACAAAGCAAGGGAGATAAGAGTACGCAGAAATATGAACAGAATGGTGTAGATATGAACACAGTGAAATAGATATGAACAGAGTGAGGTAGATACGTTTATATATTAGCATAAGAACAGACTGAAATATATGTAAAGCAAGGTAGATATGAACAGACTATGTTATGTGAATATATACAGTATATATACAATGTTTTGAGCATACACGTGTAATGTGTTTTCGGCACTTCTATCTATCAAGTCGAAGGCTTGAAATAAGCTTTAAGTTGAGAATGATTTAAGATGTGCTCTCTCAATAATAGACCCACAAATCAAAGAACTAGTAGTAAAGAAAAACAAGAACAGAGATTGCATTGATGTGTATATCAGTTACGATAGCAGAATTCCAAATTTTCTTGTAATAAATTGGAATGTGTTCCTAATTATTTTCGCTTGCTTTCTTTGAGTAACAAATACACAGCAGCAGCTGTACAATTATAAAATTAAGTATCTTAGTATGAATCTGTCTTAAAATTATTCTTTGTTGCAACTTAATAAATGGAAGCGGGTGGGGGGATACTAGTAATCTTATTGACAACAGTGGGGAATGACTCGAAAAGATTGGGAATCACTGCTTTAGCAAATGCTTTTCCAACATGACTAAAACTTGCATTTTTAATCACAACATCTTAGTTGGCGTGCACACCAAACTTTATGGAATGAGTTCAAAATAATAGACAGGGAGAAGCATTGGCGAATAAGACGGTCGAAGGAATCTTCCCAGATACTATGCTCAGATAATTCGATCGGCAGACCGAGTATCGACATGAACAGCTTGTGGGAACCACTGATCAGGAAGGGGTTCCGTTAGCGTGGCCCGAGAGAGGTGGGCAGGTGCAACGCAGTCGTCAAAGGAAAATAATCCCTAAAACACAGAGGCGCAAAGGTTAGGGGTAGATAATCCTCAAAGCACAGAGACGCAAAGACTGGACGTGACGTGTACATGAGGAGGTACGCATACGCCACAGGAACCAGTTTCTACATTCTAGAACAGAACAGACACCCGAGGAAGGCCGAAGGCTACACGACCGAAACGTTGTGAAAAAATGAACAACAAAGACAAGGCAAAATAGACTAAACCACATATAATAGTTGGTTGAAGTTGGGTCGATCCAAACCCCTTGGATAAAAAAATGTTGATATACGCATTGTCTTTTGATTTTTATAGAGAATAAAAGAACCACTTACCTTTGGGACAGAAGTTGTGTCCCATGAATTTTCCTTTGTCACATGTATAATAGGATTTGCACTTGAAGTCATAATCGGGATAGTGACCGTCTTTTTTGTGGGAACAATCTACAAATTCTCCACAAGGTTTGGGAACCTTTTTCGGGCTGCAGAAAAAAATGGCCATAGTAGATATCGTTTCGTATATTCGATACTTCTGTAAGATGCTTGGGTCGATTTCGACTAAACATTAGTTTATTTAATAAACTTTATTATATACAAATTAGCTGTGTATATAACTAGTGATATCACAAGTAGGATTTATGAAACAAATATTTCAAAACTTCTGTTCATTCTAATGATTACATATATAAACACAGCACCTATTGAAAGCATATATAGAAATTCATTTGAAATAATTTTACTATAGAAATGCATTTCAAATTATTTACATACTAGCTTTTATTGTAACGCGTGGCACCACGGGAAGGACTTATTAAACAAATACGTCAAAACTGATATTCACTCTCATGATTATATATAAAGTGACACAAGGGTTGTGGTGGGAAAGAAATGAAACATTAAGCGCAATTGTATTTAGCGCTAACTGCATTTGAACTTAGTTTACGTAGGCCATGTTTTGATCTTTCTTATTACTGTTGTTATGACCTCAGGACAACAGGAGTCGGCGTGTGCTATTTTTAGAAGCACTTCCTGCTTGTCTAGACAGTTGACCTTGGGGTCAACTCCAGCGTCTCAAGTTGCCGCGCTTTTAGGCAATACTCACCAGAATCAACCTGTGAACGAAGCTATTCACACGTATTTCGGCGTCTCCTAAATCAAGCATATCTAAGATCAACTGAATCTTCTAAATGCTAACAGCACTATATTCTATTTCTCCTCCCTATCTTCTCAATTACTAATCAGTACTAAAAGCTACTAACTAAAGCTAATACTTAAGAAGAAACAGACAACTGAAGAACCACTGATCACCTTGTATTTCTACATAGAAAAAGGGTAGGTTCTCTTTTATATATATTGTTTGACTTCGTGACTTACTTCGAAGCCCAAGTCATCACAGCCGTCGACCAACTTTTAAGCCTAAAGCCGTTTTAGTACGTTTCCCTCTTAATCTGTATGTTATGCATTGAACAATCAGGAAACAAATAGATAGTCAGAGGTCAAGAATTATTGAAATCGTATGTATGCGTATCAATGGCCTCCAGACAATAGAACGATACTGGTGTGTCCCCTCCAGGGCGCATAAAGCCATAATATGTATAACGTTGTTGCGATACTAATTTAAATGCCTTGTTTCGCTCTTCAAAAGACCTAAAATCTCTCGTTGCCACTGGCCACCTGACATCACCAGTTGGACTATGAATAGCAGAGCCCGCAGAAAATGTGTCTCTTTTATCTCAGCTTCGAACAAGAATGAACGAATAGAGCCGTCGCCAACAGGCGACGTAAAAGCTTCCGTTTTGTCTGCAGACACAAGATTTCTCCTTTCTTTCAGCCGACCACTGTATTACAAGAACACGGCGACTGTTTCTAGAGTAATACCCTGGCATGCACTCATCTTTTCACAAACACCAAGGAAGAACTTTTGTCTTTGCGCGCACACAACTATATTTGCAAAAATGACTTTTCTCGCAAAACAATCTTCTTGCCAACTACACACTTTTCTGTTGGAAAAAACACGGCCTACAAACATGGCGTCCCTTTTCCTTCTGCTAGGACTACACGTCATACAAAGTGAAGACCCAACGACAGCATTTTATAACTGATGTTACAAAAAGGCTTCGCATCAGAATAACGTAAATGCATTGCTAATGATTTTACTATAGAAAGCATTGCAAATAATAAATGCATTGTAAATGATTTTTACTATAGAATTGCATTTAAAATCGAAAAAAAATAAAAAGGATTATCAGTGGTCAGGAATTAATGCAAGTGTTACTGACAGAAAAGGGATATCATATGTATGATTAAATGTACTGACCCGAGAAAGATTTAGTGGAATTGGATTAAATAATACTGAAAACATTTATTCATAAATTAATTACTAGTATGACATAAAGCATTTTTATAACGGCAATAATACAAACGATCTCATGTCATACAATAGGGATATACTTGAATAAGTCCCTCAGTAGGGAACAAACCCGTGTATAAAGATTTGGATGTGAGACTGTCACTCCAACGATTGAGTTATGAACGAATGTTCGGTGTCTTACACACACCAGTTTGTGTAAAGCACTTACTCTCGGCATTTCATGTCCTTTTTGTCCAAAACGGTATCGCCCTTGCAATAGTGAACAGTTTTATGTCCGTGTTGACAACGAACGAAACTTTTGCAAGCGATCTCGTAGTAGCCATCTTTCTTTCCTTCACAGGTGAATGTGTCCGCTGAACATGCAATAAAAACGGAAGAAAACATATTAAATAATTGTTCACCTGGCTTTATATTCTGAACAGGAAAAAACAACAAACAAACAAACAGACAAAAACAGTTATATTATAAATCTTTCGAGTAATAATTCTTTCATCTTAATTTCAGTTTTTTTTATCGCAATTCTCCGACCGCCATTCTATGGTCGTTAGCATAGGCGCCGACTACGTGGGAGCCCTGGGGGCGAAAATTGTCGAGGGACCGAGCCTCGCCTGGTATTAATTGACAAACAATTTAACAGGTGCACCGTCAAACTTTGTCACTATTAATTTAATTTTTAAAAAAATACACGGAATTATTGCATTATTTAGTTATTTTTTGTTTTCGTTTGATATGTTCAGAACGTATTTTACATTGAAGGTATTTAAAACAAATATTTGTTCAGAACGTATTTTACATTGAAGGTATTTAAAACAAATATTTGTTCAGAACGTATTTTACATTGAAGGTATTTAAAACAAACATTTGTTCAGAACGTATTTTACATTGAAGGTATTTAAAACAAACATTTGTTCAGAACATATTTTACATTGAAGGTATTTAAAACAAATATTTGTTCAGAACGTACTTATCGAGGTTGAAGAAAACAAATACAGGTTTCACCGCTATCCGAAAGTTCGTCTAACATTTTTTACTATAGAATTGCATTTAAATTCCTATAAAAAAACTTTCGTAAGCCGAAGAAGCCATTACCACTAATTTATAAGGGAACATTTTTAGGCCTTCCCAGACCCCCAAAATGGTGATGACGACTCAGCCTTACCTACAGGTCTGGTTTGTCATTCAATAGTAACCATCACGTGACCAATGTAATTTGGCAGCATGCCATGTTGGGGGTGATCAATTACAGAATTGGAAAAAGGGGTGTTCAATGAATAAATTACTCTTCTTGCCTTTTGTTGGACAGTGCTCACTATAAAAGTCCGAATTTTCAAAAAAACAAACGCGAATGCTTCCGAACACAAACTAAGGGGACCAATTTAGCATAAACTTACATTGCAAATTGACTCCCCGCCACTGCACTGCTCAGCCGAAAAAGTCCTTCTATAGAACGAGCTGGGCCTGTGGAAATTCCACGGGTGTTGACAACTAAGATTATCTCATGCCTCTGCTCTTTTCTCACCCTTTGCCCGTATCTCCTCATTCTCTCTCTTATCCCTTCCAATCTGTGTTGCCTGTCCATGTTTTTTTAATCTAAATGTTATATAAACATGGATTTCAATTTTATTTTATTTCTTTAATTTATTCTTTATTCCGATTCGCGCTGTTAATTTATTTACTCACTGCTGAAGGGAAACCGGCCTGTTGCGATAAAAAGCAACCACAATTAAGATGAATGTAAATAGTAGCAAAAACATTGGTAAATATCTACATCCGAAGTTTCACTTCCATACAACGGACTGAAAGTAACGGTCCAGTTTACCATACAGTTACATTGTAAATAGAACCCCCCCCCCTCGTAAAACTTTAAAAAACATTTTTTCTAAAAACTAACTCCTTCTAAAATAATTGTTAGGGCCTAACAGATTAAAAGCACAAAAGAATTTACATTTTTAATAGTTACATTGTAAATAGAACCCCCCTCGTAGAACCTTAAGAAACATTTTTTCTAAAAACTAACAACTTCTAAAAAAATTGTTAGGGCCTAACAGATTAAAAGCACAACAAATTACTGGCGAAAAAAAAAATTGTTTCTATTTTTTTTTTCGACTTGTTTAACGGATGTAGACCTTTACCAAAAATTGTTTCTATTTTTTTTTCGACTTGTTTAACGGATGTAGACCTTTACCAAAACAATTAATAATAATGAAACATGGATTTGTTTCATATGTGGCAAAAAAGAATTAAGAATACACCCATATTTTCTACTGCATCCACTCTTTTATCATTCTTTTTAACTCTATCTTCCCATAAATAATTTTAATACATCGCTTTGTTTACGTCTTTCCGTTCCTATCTGTGAAAGGGTTAAAAACCTTTCACTCATTGTCTCTTCATATTCAGCCAGCGAGTCTGTCTCTCTATGTCTTTCTATCGTCTTCATTCATTTCCCCTCTCTTTATATGTATATTTGTTTTCTTTCACCTGGTTTTCTTTTCGTTTTTCTCAAGCTTTCTTATCTCTTACCTTTCCTCCTTTACCCCCGCTTTCTATTTCTCCCACCCATCGCTTTTCCCAATTCCTCCCCGCTTAATATTACTATGTAGGTTTCTAAGTCAAAAAGTGTAACTGATTCCAACTCCAGATTCTACACTCTGATCCTATATAGAAAATCGTACATACAAACGAGTAGAATAACAGTGTAGATACTAGGGATTTCTAATAAATAGAATGGAATAAAAGACTCACCGGCAACCAAGGCAGAGGCGCATAGAAAAACCAAGACTGCGATTGGCTTCATTGTCAAGTCGCACTGAAAACTGAAAAAAATGTAGTGGCAAAGAAGACCGTCCCGTATTTATAGCAAAATATGGGTGCAGCACTCGGGTATCGGTGAGTTGAGAAACAAGGCAGATTCTCACGGTCACGGGTAAAGATAGGGCCGAAAGAATGAGGCCAACTCTTAAAAGAGAATAACAAGCTATTTTGGTGTTGTGAACAGAATAGAAAAGGTTCCAGGTTACCCTTGGGCAAGGTGTATCAAAGGGCGTTACAACACAAAAACGATCGGACGGGAGTCGCCTGCAAATGGTCGATCTTCCGGTGCTGTCAGGTAGAAGAGGATTCGGGTGTCAATGGTCCTGGAGGAGCTACGCCATACACCCTTGGGGGACGGAACACCAAAACATTCAGCCCCCCTCAGTTGGAGCGGCGGGGCCAGGAGGTAAAACTGGGGCTACTATGAAGCTTTTTAAACCTACGACTATATATGACTGCTCTTTTGAAAGTCTCAAGACTAACATATACTTGATTTTGAAATGGCTCTTCGATCCATTCTTCGGCCTTCTTCAGGTGTAAAATCCGAGTGTGATGGGTTAAAGAGAAAATATGTTTAAAGGGGGGGGGGTAGCCCTTATAGCGCATGGCCCCGATGTTTCTGTGTCTTTGTCCTGTCGGGTTTAGATTTGTTGAGAAGTGGAAGCCACATCGGGTTGAAATCCGCGCTTGTCTGGCTAATGCATTTAGTCGACATTTTGATGTGAGCTGCCTCTTTGATTTTTCTCTGCTTCCAACAACGTTCTCTGTCGATAATCTGAACTTCTTCCCAAAGAGGAAGATGCTAGCCGTTCTCTCTCCAGATGTGGTCGGCCATAGCCGATTTATCTATCTCGCCCCTGATTATACTTGATTGTCTATAGCAGTTTGGTTCCTTGAGCTTCTGAGATTTCATACCGTGAACGAGATTAAAGAGAACGCGACGTGTCAGCTGATGGCGATTCCGAAAGAGGTCTTTGCAGACTGTTTTGAAAAGACGAAGGAACAGCACAGAGGCCTAACAGTCTGCAGCCATCTTTCGACAAGGCAAACTAAAATATATATTTGATGCTTGGTAGACAGGGTTTCGTCCATCAGACAGGATCCTTTTCTCCACTATAAATTGACCATGTGTCACGTTTTACTAAATGACATAGTATAATTACCAACGTTGTAGAAGCATAAGGGCATTTATTACTAATAAATCTTACAGCATGTTACTATGAACTCGCTAATGTTTGCTAGTCGGCTTATGACCTGTTAATTATCATTGTCAGATCTGTTCGCAGACACCAGCGCAACGAGAATACAAGCAGTCTTAAAAAAACTCGTCCAGATGAAGGAATATAAGAAAAACTTAAACTTTTGTATTCGACTGCAGTTAGCTTCATAAAGACAAAGTTGCTAAGGTGAAAAACACATTGATTAAACAACTTGATCTGTACTAATATTTGAGCACTCTGTTTGTTTGTTTGTCAGTGCCTCTTCTCCGCAAAAACTACAAGCCCTATCGACCTAATACGCTGCATGTAGACTGAGAAGAGGCCAACTTTCCACATTTGAGGTCATTTGAAGTCACCAGAGGTAATTTCTGGTCATTTCTAGTTGTTGGCTACCATTTTGCACCAAGGATGATGAAATTTACCACACGGGTACATCTCCTTATGTCAGTTGATCTCTGAGGCCATTTAAGGTCACCAGAGGTCATTTTTGGTCATTTTAAAACTATTTAAAAAGAATTCTGTCCACAATTTTGCAAAAATTAGACATAAGGGTAAATCTTTTCATGGCGTAGTTCACATGCATTGTGATTTTGACCTCAGAGGTCACTTGATGTCACAATAGGTAATCTTTAGCAAATTTTCAAACTCGTGGGTCACAATTTCGCACCAAGCATGCTGAATTTCTTTAACCTTGGAGTTCATTCAAGGTCACTAGAGGTCATTTCTACTCGGATTTACCAGTTTTTGGTAATACTTTGGCTCCTCCGGGTATCCCTGTTAGTAATCTAATATTAGACATACACACA
>VCCN01001755.1:579536-595357 GCA_006491835.1 Architeuthis dux
AAAGGGTTAAAAGCGATTTTACTTATGGAAAGTATAGATTTGTAAGCAATGCAACTCAAAATGATTATAATATATTGAGAGTAATTAGCAAAATGCAAATGTGTAATCATGAACAAATATATGGAAACAATTAAGTTCATTGTACAAAGACAAGATAGGAGTCTATTTAAGGTTACTGGTTATCCAATTGTTGTACGCTGCTATTCTTTCATAGACAGTCGGATGGTGGTGTCCACAGCTGTGCTTATACGAGGATAAGCCAACCAGATAAGGTCTTTGACCACGATGGGAACAAACCAGGGGAGAGCCGTGATGGTGCTGAATATAGCATGGTAGGCCGTAAGCACACACATGAGATGTCCCAATGTGTTCAGCTTCAAAATAGTAATTGCATTCTCGGTTACTAATTATTCGGACTGGGCGATGGTCAAGGGTATAACACATTTCGTACCTGTGGGTATGACCTTCATTATCCAGGTGGATCGGATTTACTCCAAACTGATGCTGCATCTGAAGCAGAGCCAGATTATTGCTTCTGATATGGGGACTATAGATGTGGCCGGGGTGAGCATACTGGGGATACTGAGCATGCTGAGCATGTTGAGCGTGCTGAGCATGCTGAGCATATTGAGCGTGCTGAGCCTGCTGAGCAAGCTGAGCACGTATTAGTCCGTTCTTGTGAAGGCGTTCAAGATAACGTTTGTATTCGGGATGAATGACTCTGGCCACGATGTAAGAGCTGTTATTTAAGGTGATCACTTTGTCGATGATGTTATGCCTGACAATTCTCAAGGAGGGAAGAGGTTTACGGTAGACGCATTCAGCGCTAGTCAGCACTGAATGGGGACTAACCACCGCACCGTAGCACAAATGCCGCCACCCATTCAAGTTCGCTTCTTGAACGGACATGTGCCATGGCCATCGATAGATAGGGAATCTCCTGTTGCCCCACCTGCGCTGGCGTATGTGGTGGATTAAATTATCAATGTCTAATGGTGCAGTGCGTAGTTCTTTCTTTGTGGAATTTAATATGGACGACTCCGTAGCGCCATTTTCATTCTTTTTTAGTTTCACGTTTTGTTCAAATGAAGCAATATCCGAAGAGAGAGGATTTCCAATACTAGAAGAAATGATTTCTTTTTGGTTGTCATTTGGGTCGGAATGGATTACTTTTTTAGATTCTAATACTCGCCAGTGACCACTTTTATTACTATAGCTGTCGTTTATCACACTTTTGGGCTTGGAAGAATTCCTACCGTTTTCACTGATTACAGGAACTGAAGAACCGTATTCCATATCTAAATGTTCTGTCAAGCTGCTTTCTCCCCTTTGCACACACTTCCTTTCGCTCAAGGATTCTTTAATCTCTTTCCCACGAAGAAGTGATTTCGAATGTGCAGAACCGCTGATGCGCCCGAAGAGCCTTACTTTCTTTGGTAAATGAACAGATTCGAGACTTTGATTCGATATTCGCTGAGGGGAGTCTCGCGTTCTAATCGAAGACCATTTAGAATCTTCTTGAACGGACATGTGCCAAGGCCACCGATAGATATCGACTCTATTGAGGTCGAACTTATGCTGGCGTATGTGGTCGCTTAAACTATCAACGTATAATTGCTGTGATGCCGTACGCTGTTCTTTCTTTGTGGAATTCAAAGTGGACGTCTCTATTGCGTCATTAGAGACAACTTGATTCTTTTTTAGTTTCACGTTTCGTTCAAATGAAGCAATATCCGAAGAGATGGGATTTCCAATAATAGAAGAAGTGATTTCTTCTTGGTTGCCATTTGGGTCGGAACGGAGTACTTTTTTCGATTCTAATACTCGCCGGTGAACATTTTTATTATTATAGCTGTCGTTTGTGGCACCTTTGGGTCTGGAAGAATTCCTCCCGTTTTCGCTGATTACAGGAACTGAGGAACCGTATTGCATATCTGAATCTTCTGCCACGCTGCTTTTCACCATTTGCATCCAATTCCTTTTGCTCAATGATCGTCTAATCTCTTTCCCACGAAGAAGTGATTTCGAATGTGCGTTGGGCCTTGAGATCGTTACTTGCGCTGGTAAACGGACAGATTCGTGACTTTGTTTCAATGTTAGTTGAGGGGGATCGTGCGTTCTAATCGATGCCCTTTTCGAATTTAGTCTTGAGTGATTCGATTCGATTTTACGAGTTAATTTTCTGGGATGAGAATGCTGTTTAGTCGAGAAAGAGAAAATGGTCTTTTGGCTCTTTTTTCCGTCTTTAGGAATCTTGTTTTCCTCACCTTTGATCGTCGATTGTTTTTCCCCGTCCTTTCTGACCGGAAGATGAGACAATCTCTTCTTCTTTTTCTTTTTCTTCTTCTTCTTCATGTTACCATTTTCTTTGGGTTTCTTTTCATTTCCCCCTGTAAAAACCTTTACGGGGACCGAATTTCTAATCCAAGATTTAGACTCGGTCGCTTGACCACCAGTGATCAGTTCCAGACCTTGAGTCAGTGAACTTGTAAGATCTTTGGTTATACTGCTTTTCGTCGTCAGTCCGTCTGAAGACCCCTGGCTTCCTAAAATTCTTTTGGTCGTCGGAGAAGGCCCGTGGACTTTTTTAGCGTTATCATGGCCTATGATACTTAACAATACTACCAGCAGGCATAACCGCAGAAATCGATCTGAACAACCGAACATGTTGCAAATGGCTTGCATGAAAGATTGCTTTTTTATTTAATGTTTTCTATAGCCAGTTTTTTTTTCGAAGACTGTTATACATCACACTTTTGTTAGTTGTCATATTAACATTCCACTTCATGTCCAACTGGCACTTAGCAAATACGAAGTGTAGGTTCTGTCGCGTTAAGTATATAATCAAGTTTGATAATTTTGGTAATTACAGTATTAAATAAAAATAAAAAAGTAATTTAAAAATCCTCAGGTCAGTTTGCTTTTTCCATTTTTTCGTATTGATTTTTTTGCGTGTCTCTTTTGCGCATCTGGGAATTATTTGAAGAATAAATAGTTGAAGGTCATTCATCCAAATGGTGACGTGTTATTTAATCTGTCATTAAACATATATATTTTTGTCTGTGTGTGAACTTACTGGACAACGGACAAATATCCACGATTGTTGGCCATTTTATTGCTTTACTCACATTTGGTGGACATGAAGGAGTCATATTTACCGTTGTTCAAATTAGAACATCTCCAGGCAATAACTTTTGATAGTAATTGCTTCAAATAAATAGTTAAAAAATTAGGCTGGTTGAAATAAATACTTAAAAATACATCTTTTTTCAAAATAAATACTTAAAATTAACGCTTGTTTGAATTATCCTTTAAAATAAGGTTGGTTTGAAATAAATACTTAAAAATACGGCTCGTTTGAAATACATACATAAAGAAAGGATTGTTTGGAATAAATACTTAAAAATGTGGCTTGTTTAAAATAAATCCTTAAAAAATAAGTTTAGCTTGAAATAAAGACTTAAAATACTGCTTGCTTGAAATAAATACGTTAAAATACGGCTTGCTTAAAATGAATACTTAAAAATACACCCACACCCACCCAACGCTGCATAAAAGCTTATAAAAGCGAAGAATTTATTTTAGGCCAATGTGAAGCATTTTTCTTTTTAACATTCTAAATCAACACAGAAATATAGCCTTTTCTTTATCCCAATTAATTTTGCAAAATCAATTAAAGAAAGGAAAATAGGCAAAAATATCGATATATGAATAAATAAGTACGGTACAAGGCCAAATAAGGTGTAGGAAGATTGCGTTACGCAAACAATCCAAGGGATGTCTGCCTATCTAGAAAATCAGCATTCAAAATTCTGGCTTTATACCAGGGCTCGAACACTGAACAATGCCACGAGGCAGATGTTTGTTAGTTTTGTACTCACTTGAAGGGCCCCCGTTTTGTCTCTACAGAGTCTAATCTGCCCTGCTATTTTACCCATAGCTGTGGTGGTGGTGGGGGGGGGGGCATACTGCGAATTGAACATAAACAGCCTCGACCGGAGTTTGAACTCAGGTCGCCGATTCCATTGTCCCCCCCGTGGTTACCATGACGCCAATCGCACTCACTATACAAACAAATATGATCGATTTTATCATAACAGCAGCAAATGCAGAACAATTCGTTTAAAATATTACCATGTGGAAGCTATGGTACTGCACGCACTCACAAACGCACGCACACATAACCCAACTCTCCTCCGTTAGAGCTCCCTACCGGTGTCTAGCGATACCAGCAGACTTTGTCGATTGGATTTTGTGTTTACATAAACACATTCATGCAAATCTCTGAATGAGTACAAATGAACAAAGAACAACTTTATTTGCTGACTATTTATTCCTTTCATGATCTTACACAGATGAACACATCTGAAGTTCAGTACATGCACATTGTACAATCGTGGTTTGTCCATGAATTAATAAATATCGATTTTCAAACAGAAGATGAGCAAAGAGCAACAGCTGCAAGCAACCCCTCTTTCCCAAGAAGTACCTATTTACATACATAAGCTCCCCTCATAAACCTATCACTTTTTAGCCTTACTCGCTGCTTTTGCGGGTTATTATTGCGACACTGTATTAATAATATTAATAATTCAAACAAACACTGTTTGTTTCGTTGTGTTCTGGCCATTTCAGACCAGACGGACGCAGATGTGGTGTTATAGCCAATGGGGGTTTATCTCACGAGGCGTGGTATCGCTCTGTGCAGTAGAGTCCAGGGGGGCTCAGGTGTCCTGAGACCTCAAAGCCAGCTCTCTTATGTCCTTGCGGCAATAGTTACGGGGACTAAAGATATTTTGGGGGGTGTTCTTGCCCACACGTTCGTTTGTGTGGAATCTCCTTATTAAACCGACCATGTGTCACATCCTGTTCTCGTGGGTGTTCGGGTAAACAGGAACACTGTATTAATTATATGTATGAACAACATTAATAGTATGTATCACGCGTACAGGTCGCACCAATGGAGCTAGAGGGCTGAAAATCTAAACGTTTACCCCTTATTATGTCTAGAAAAAACATTTCTTGTGTCCCCCCCAATGTAAGTTTACGCTAAATTAATCCCTTAGTTTGTGTCCAGCAGCAGTCACGCTTGTTTTGTTTTTTTATAAAATCTTTTTTTAGTGATCACTGCCAAACAAAAGGGGAGAGAAGTAACTCATTCATTGATCAACCCTTTTTCCAATTTCTAATTGATCACCCCCAACACGGCATGCTGCCAAAAGACGTTAGTCACGTGACGGTTTCTATTGAGTGACCAACCAGACAGGCTTTTATTATTATTGATACAGGCAAACTCCGCTTTACGCGACGAATTAATCCCACTTTTACTCGTGAATTCGCGTTAACCGAAAAGAACTCAGACCCATTTCTACTTGAAGGAACATTATATGGGATTCTGGGTAGGCAAATTGACACACAGTCACATGACCGCACCAGGATGTACATTAGATGTCACTTAGTACACTTCATGAGTTAAAATCAAGGATAAAATATAATATTATATAAGAGACTGTGCAGATCAATTAAATTGTATGTAACACCGGTGTCACAGTGGGTTTTTATGGGTTAAGATGATAGATATAACCAATGGGAATAATTGTGCTGAAGCCTCGTCCTTTCAGATCGTTCATCAAATCTAATAAAATGTGTTTTAAAAACAACTTTTAGCTGCATATAATGCCAAAACTGTCAAGGTTAATAAAAAACAAACATTTTTCATTGATTTCATAATTACATCATAACTATTTCTTGAACAAATATTTGTCCAAAGTTGACTGCACAGATTTTGATTTTTGTCTTATTATACGATTTCCCAGCGATCCCCATTTCCAAATTTGTGTGGACTTGATGCTTCTTTCCATTTTAGGATCGACATTTAGATGAAAATCTTTGGCAGCTTCAACATGTTTAAATCCCAATTCAAGTTCTTTTATACTGATTTCCTTAGCCGTATTTTCAGCCGTGTTACCCCCCTTTCTCTTCAGCTTCTTCAAATGCACGTTGCTCATCGAATTGAAGAATATCATTTAGCTTAATTCTTCTACATGCGAATCAAGCAATTCTTGCGTATTTTCTGTATCTCCAACGAATACACAATGGGGCAAAAAAGATATTGCCAAACTGCTCGCATATTGCTGGAAATAACCTCTTGAGACAGAAGTTTAATGTTTTCAATAGCTGGAAGTAACCTCTTGTCACGAAAGTTTAATGTTTTCAATAATTATACGCCTGAGCACAGGAAATGGTCGCAGTTTTCCAAATCGCAGTAACTGAATTTCACGTTGATTGATGTAGCGTATAGCGATGTTTTCCTGTAATGGTTGACAATTTTATTATTAATAATGGTTGTCAATGCTTCAACTAATAAACATTCAAGATCATATTAGTACCACAAACACTGCTAGAGTACATAAAAACAATAATATCAAACATGGCGTGAGCGATCGGAGGAAAATTAAAAGAAAATGGATTTATATTGTTAGATTTGATCTCCTACCAGTCATGGGGTTCTCGTAGCACAATCGAT
Source organism: Architeuthis dux (assembly GCA_006491835.1). Taxonomy (NCBI): domain Eukaryota; kingdom Metazoa; phylum Mollusca; class Cephalopoda; order Oegopsida; family Architeuthidae; genus Architeuthis; species Architeuthis dux. Next base: position 586,063 of record VCCN01001755.1, read on the forward strand.
AAAAGTAGCTGCCACAGTAAGATTGGCTTCCAAACAAAATAGACAAAATGGAAGCGATTTCGAGTTTCGTCGCGAGCTTATTCTTTATTTCCGATCCGCGCTGTTAACTAATGGCCTATAAAAGGCAACTAAAACTAGCATTCCAAGGGAAATTATGAATTACCACCACACATATATGCTGTGTTGGGGTGTGATCAATTAAAACATTGGAAAAAGGGGTAATCAATGAATAAGTTACTTCTCTCGCCTTTTGTTGGGCACTAAAAAGTCCAAATTTTCGAAAAAAAAACCCCAAAACAAGCATAAACGCTGCTGGACACAGACTGAGGAACCAATTTAGCTTAAAACCCTTCAAAAACCTATTTAGGGGGGAAGTTTTCAAAAAACAAAAAAATCATTTCCCCTACTCATTGAGGGGAGTATGTGTGTGAAATTCCAGATACATAAATACATATAAATCTCAGAACACATGAATAACCTAAACCCAGCAACAAACCAGTTTTGTGGGTAGCGGTGATTAACTAAACTCAGCAATAAGCCAATGTTATGGGTAGCGGTGATTAATTAAGATGAAAGAAATACTAGTAAAAGTTTATAATGGTTGACAATGCTTCATCTAATAAAAATTCAAAATAATATTACTACTACTAATCTTTTCCCCTATAATGTCTTAAGTTGGCTTTGCATCGCACTAAGCTAAGCTCAGCAAATATTAGTAACAGCAGTCGCCATGATAAAAACATTTTGTCGTGAATATAAAGGAAGCTTTTGAATTGGGTTGACCTATATGATTTCTACTTCACATTTTTAGCTCTTGCTTAAAGAGGGCTTTTGGTGGGCATTACGCTCGATGTCGAGTCACTTCTATTTATAGAATTTATATTATAATTATTTGCAAATAAATGAATAAAGGAAACTAATCTATAATTAGCATTTAATATACCTGGAGTTATATTCCTATGAGAAATCGGATCATTATAATATAGATTATCGGGGTGAGCACAGACCCCACACTATTATTATCAAGTTGTAAATTGAACTGGAAATTGCTTTATTCTCCAAGTTTGAGCATTTTAACGGTATTGCGCAAACAAAAATCTTGCTACGATGTGCAGTTTTTGCTGTGTTGCGGTAACAAATATAAAACATACAAACAAAAAAAAACCCACAGAAATCGGATTATTATAATAAAGATAAGTCAAAACCTCTGTTGGTTCTGTTTAGTGGATAAAAGCAGAATTGTTTGCACTATTTGAGTTGGTTTGGTGCTGATATAGATTCTTATGCAGGACTTAGTTCAGACGACGATAATAATTTAGTCAACAGAGAATGGAAAGAATAGTAAAACAAGCCTGGCTGTTGCAAGTCAAACTCCACTCCTAATTCTATTCCAGCTGAAGATGATAACAGCAACTTTTGTAAATTCGTAAATATGTAAGACTTGTCATTATGGCTCAGTTGGTAAGAGAACCGCCTAGCAATCACTTGGTCGTGATTTCAAATCACGGTAGGGAAATGTTAATCTTATATATCGGTTTGGTTTAACGTGACGGGATAGACAAACAGTGAAGAGTGTACCCCGCTAAATTTGGTGAGGATTGTTCTTGTTACGGAGGGAAAAGTCAACTCCAACGGACTGGAGTTTGACAAAAATATGATCACTGTTTACCACCGTTAAATGATCAAGACTGTTAGATCTATCTTTTTTCTTCTTTTTGTACATAGCAGTAAATCCAGACGAAGCCTTTGTTGTTGCTTGCTTGTCTAGTTACGTGTTTCTCCAGGAGTATTAGGTCCAAACATTAGAATTAATTTAAACAAGCTGCTTTTTGCAGGATAGTTGCAACATGACACTAGAAACACTATACTAAAAATCCCCTGGAATCCCAATGGAGCTTCCCGAGATATCTAACATGACCCACAAGATGGCCGCCGTATTTACGCAAAATATTGAAATAGTCATAAAATTGCAATCAAACCTGATATGAATATAGTTTGAAAATGGTTTGAATGCCACAAAGTATAACAATGCCAAGTAAATTGATTTGTACAAAGCCAGGGCATTTGAAGAATTAAGTCTGTATCTGGAAAATAACAGAGAATGTCAGTATTCATCACAATAAATGACTCTCTTTCAGGAGAAGGGGATTATGGTTTTCAACATGTTAAAAACGAACCAGAAGACCACTTTTGAGACAATCTTATTTTAACTGGAAAGCAAAGGAAAAAATTTGTATTTAGTTTTCATGATGCTAATCACAATATTTTCCTTCATAATGACTATTTCAATATTTTGTCTAAATACGGCTGCCATCTTGAACGCCACGTTGGATTTCTCACGAAGCTCAATTTGGATTCCAGGGGATTTTTAGTATAGTGTTTCTGTTGTCATGTTACAACTATCCTGCACAAATCAGCTTGTTTAAATTAATTTTAAAGTTGACCATAGTATTTATGCTAAAGTTCTTGGACTACAGAGCCAGTAATCAGTGTTTGAGCCCAGTTAAAAAGTCAGGATTTCAAATGCCGATTTATCCCCCACTTACTTATTCAGACGAAAAATCGAGATTTCTAATTAGTGATATTTGCATCGAATAGATAAATCACATATTATTTCCACCTTAACAGTACAAAACTGACCAAATAAGGTTGGGAAACGAAATAAAAGCTTTGTTTAGCTTCTTTAAATAGATGTTTGTTAAGATGTCAATGAAGGAACGTAATGGCTGAAACGTTGTGACAAAGACAACGATGGCGAGAAAACTGGTCCGGAAGAAGCAATGCCTAATACTGGCACACCACCGATTTTCCGGCAATTAATCGTTCGACACATCTTTTAATCCGAAGAAAATTACGCGCGGACACTTGAATTTATCACGACTCTCACACTAGTTCACAGAAAGGCCAAAGGTGGTGTTGTGGGTGGAGTTGTACCATCGAGAACTTAAACTAGCACATGAGTGTAATTACAGAAAAGGATGGAATCAAAGGCTTAAGAAGCGGCGTAGAATGTCTGTATGTGCATAAATTTGCTAAGTGTATAATGCGAATGAATTTGCTAAGTGTATAATGCGAATGAATTTGTCAAGTGTATAATGCGAATGTATTTGCTAAGTGTATAATGCGAATGAATTTGCTAAGTGTATAATGCGAAAACGTGTATAATGCGAAAACGTGTATAATGCGAATGAAACTGCTTTTTATTGGCGATGTACTCCTAGTTATTATACCTGTATCTGTTTCATTTATATAAATAAACTGTATTATTTATATTAATGTATTGCATTTAAACAATTCAAATGTTAATCACCGCTACCCACAATACTGATTTATTGTTGGGTTTAGGTCATTCATGTGTTCTGACATTTATCTGTATCTATGTATCTATCTATGTATCCGGATTTCGCTCAGCTCTAACCGTTCATAGTAGAAGCTTGACATTTTGCACACACATTCCCCTCAATGAGTAAGGGAAATCTTTGTTTTCGTCTTTTGAAAATTCCTCCCCCAAATAGAGTTTTAGTGGGGAGTTCAATTTACAATGTAAGTTTATGCCAAATCGATCCCTTAGTTTGTGTCCAGCAACATTCTCACTTGTTTTTTTTTGAGAATTTGGACTATTTAGTGATCACTGCCCACCACCACTTTTTAATGTAAGAAAATAAGCATATATAGGTGGCAGTGATTCATAATTTCCCTTGGAATGCTATTTTGATATATGTTTAAGTTTCTAACAGTTGTTATGCTTTAAAGATATGACATGGGCATAATTAGTGGGTCAGTGGTGTATTGTTGTAATACGGCACGGTTCGGGAATCAATGTTGCCGGAAAATCAGTGGGGTACCTGTATTAACTGACAGAAATTGATATTAACTAGGGTAACCGTAATACCTCGAAGCTGTAGTTTCGTACACCATAAAGCCCGACCCATTCCAAAGGTGCATGTTTGGAATGTGTCGAGATTTATGGTGTGTGGAGCGGCCTGACATACTTGCCATGTAAAATAATTTTACGTCCGTCGTACGAAACTACGGCTTCGAAGTATTACGGTTACTTCTCTACAGTCTAAATTTAGATAATTCTAAAGAGTGGAAGTCAAGGGAGATAATTTATAGAATACGAAGAAAGATCTTAATTTTTAAAAGAATTATTTTTATTAGATTTCTCGAGAACCGCTGATCCAAAAAACTTCAAACTCGACACTGCACTGCCTTATGCGCTGACTGATATATATGGCGAATGTCAACTTGTAGTTGGATATAGTTATTCACTTGTAGTTGTATATAGTTATTTACTAAGCTCTACTTGCACAAGGTGACAGCCAGTGGGAGGGAACCCCATATAAGAACTTGGAATCACCATGTTTAATAACAGCGCTAACTAAACGTCGTCTTTACCAGAGGAGCAACACCACTCATCCAATGTCCAGAAATTCTCTCTCTTTCTGACCGGTCAAACTGCAATCTTCGAAATCCAAAGAGGCCGTATTTAGAACGTTTTCTCGGTGTTGTTTTTCACTTTGTTGGCTTTTGTTGAGCCCGCGGAGACCAATTTATTAACTTATGGATCACAGTCGACCTGAGTTCAGTTGAGGGGGAAATTGTTGCTATATTCGGAAGTTGCTCAACTTGATTTGTTTAAGAGAAACGAATATTATTGGATCTTGGCTGACAGGCAAGGGGAATGTGTGTTTTTTGTTTGTTTTTGGTTTGAAACCATCTACCAAAACTGTCAACAAAACTGTCAATATAGGTTTATTCAGTTTTTAAGAAGGTCTGGTTGGCTATGTATGTATCACGCACACAGGCCGCACCAATTGAGCTAGAGGGCTGAAAATTTAAACATTTACTCCTTATGTCTAGAAAAACCTTTTTTTGACCCCCTCCACCCAGAATTGGTTTTTAGTGGTGGGTTCAATTTGCAATGTAAGTTTATGCTAAATTGATCCCTTAGTTTGTATTCACGCGTGTTTTTATGAAGATTCAGACTTTTTTTAGTGATCACTGGCCAACAAAATGCGACAGAAGTAACTGATTCATTGATCGCCATTTTTCCAATTTGTTTAATTGATCACCCACAACACGACTTGCTGCCAATAGATGTTGGTTATGTGACGGTTTCTATTGACTGACTAACCAGACCTGTTTTAGTTGTTTTGTTGTCTGCAGAGCCTAAGAGCAACGTGACCGCCAAACCGACCCCCAATTCATCCCCGCCCCGGGTTCTCTCTGCTTTCCATCAGCTCCTATTTATAAAGTTCATGAGAAAAGAAAAGAATATACCAGCTTCGCCACCAGTAAAGCTCGGGCAGGATCGGGCACTGGGTAGAAGAAACGCCTCGGTAGTTAAATCAATATTTCTGACGTACATAATGAATGGTGAAAGATATGTGGCCGTTATGAATACAGTTAACCGAACAATGTATGGGAATCTTTCTTTAGCCACCCACCAGCCTCCTTCCCGCAAGCTAACGTCCATAATTTTAAAGTACGGGAGCCTGAAAAGAAATTATGGACGTTAGCATTTGGTAGTGGAAAGGAGCCCCCGTACAGTTTTGGGTAGTGGAAAGGAGCCTCCGTACAGTTTGTGGTAGTGGAAAGGAGCCTCCGTACAGTTTTTGGTAGTGGAAAGTAGCCTCCGTACAGTTTTTGATAGTGGAAAGGAGCCTCCGTACAGTTAACCATATAAAATATTAAAATAAATAAATAGATACTTACATTCGATGCATAAATTGTTATCTTGATCCCCTTGATACTATCGCGTGCCGTAGATGCAGGCTTAGCACAAGCAACAGAGCATGTTTTCCACTGGTGCCAGATGTCTGAGTTCGTACCCAAGTCACAATGCCAGTTTTTTCTAGACAGGTAGGCAGACAGGTGGGCAGGTAGGCAGGCTGGCCCTCCCATTTGGAAGACTGGCGCAACAAAATTTCCCAATCGTATATTAACTCCCTCACTATATTCTGGCCTTGTGTCGTACTAAGCTAAGCTTTGTAAATATAGGTTTCCCCGCTATCCGAAAGAGCATTCTTATAAAAACCTTTCGTAAGCCGAACTGGCGTGAAGCAAAAAGCAATTACCATTAATTTATTTGGGAAAACCTTTTTTAGCGTTCCTAGACTCCAAAAATGGGGATGATGGTATGTTAGGCTGAGTCGTGAAATGTTGGGGTGGTGGGAGATACTGGAAACTGGAGTGTAGGAGAGAGAGGGGGAGAGAGGGAGCGAGAGAGAGGGTGCGCGCTGCTTCTATGAACAAATGCTGAATTCTCTTTTCTCTTTTCGCTTTTTTTCGAAAAGCGGGTGATACCTGTGTCGACTAGTCGCGTGTTTTCCACGGGTGCCAGAGGTCGGAATTTAAGGCCAAGTCAAAAAACAGGATTTCGAATGATCAACCCTGCTTCAAATCGGTCAAAATCAGACAGAATAAATTGATGTCTAAAAATAGCAAATAGTGTTTAGCTAGATTATTATCACAATAATGAAAATAAATAGCTAAAAGTGGCTAGAGCTGATATCCGATATCTAAACACATTTTATATCTAAACGCAACAACAAATATCTAAATTTAAATATAAAATATGAAAGTTGGCAACGTTGAGTGGAGCCTTAAATCAGACAATTGTGGATGTCCGAAATTTTTAATTGGACATACAGAGCGAAAAACGGACACGATGTCCGAAATCGGACTTGTCTGGCAACCCTGAGTACAACACAATTTCCCTACCCTATTCATCCTCCACTATATTCTAGTCTTGTGCCGTACTAAGCTATCATCATCATCATCATCATCATCATCATCATCATCAGCCGTTATAAGTCCACTGCTGGACGAAGGCCTTTCCCATCTCCTTCCATGACAACCTATCTTGTGCTAATCTCTGCCAAGTCTTACCGGCAAACCTTTCTATCTCGTCCCGCCATCTTGTGTCTGGCCGTTTCCTACTTCTTTTACTATCCCATGGGCACCAATCTGTTAATCTTTTCCCCCATCTATTGTCATCTCTTCTCGCTAGGTGGCCGGCCCATCTCCACTTTTGTTGCTTAATTAGTTGTATAATATCCTTTACTCTAGTCTTTTCTCTGATCCATGTTGATCTTTTTCTATCTCTCAGCGTTACCCCTAGCATTGCTCTTTCCATGGCTCTCTGTGCTATTCTAAGTTTGTTTTCTGCTCGTTTGGTTAATTTCCAGGTTTCGCAACCATAAGTCATGGCTGGTATTATGCAGCCGTTACATTTAGTCTATATAAAATTCCTAATCCCTAAAAATTGTATGTAACTACCGCGGAAGCAATAAAACATGTAAATGGGATTCCGGTGTTATTTTAGATGTAACTTGAATAAAATAACACTGGGATCCATCTACATGTTTTATTGCTTCCTGGTTAGTTACATACAATTTTTAGGGGCTTGGAATTTTACATACATAACATGTAGGGAAGGAAAACGATTTTTCCAGTTCAATCAGTTAAGAACAATATATTTGCAATTAAGTAAAAGTTAAAAAGGATTTAGTAAACATTTAGATATAACTAGATACCCACACTGGTTTTGGTCGCATACAATCACTTTAAAGATCACAGTAGTTCGATATGTTATTAAATTTATAATATGCAAAAATGTTTAAAAGATATTTTGTCTAAACATTTACTAAATCCGTTCGAACTTTTACTGAATTGCAAATATATTGTTCTTAACTGGTTGAACTGGAAACATCGTTTTCCTTCCCTATTTTTGAATACTGAAAATACACGTATTTCAATTGTTTATATGTTACTTTGCATAACCGAGGAAGCCGCCTAATTGGGCCAAATCTCCCTGTTCCCGTTTCAATTAATCGCAATATCAACATCAAATGTAAATTATCCCACTATCTATTACTTCGTCTGTGTACCATGCTGGGTCCTTCATGACATTTCTCGGGGTAATGGGGGTTATTAGGCGGTGGCCATCTCCTCTCCAAATAACATGCGACAGGTTGTACTAGGTTACATGGTACCAGCAGCAGAGAGTAATCCCTGACTGACCCAGTAAGAGAGGTGTATTCGCGCATAAGTACGAAGTGAACACCAAATACCCCAGCCGGAATTTGAACACGGTTCCCCGATTTCATTGTTAACCGTTAGGTCTGCTCCGCACCTCTAACTGGAATCTACTGTAGTCTTTAAAAATCAACATTTATATGATTACACCAACTTTGCCACACGGCTTACCGCACTAATCGAAACCGGTCCACGTTAATCCGCACTTATCCGGGATTCACTAATACAACCGCTTCGATGGTTCTGAATGGTGAATTTATACAAGTTTGTTGTTTTTTTTCCCCCAGTTGTCGATTTCTCGCCTAAATCTAGCCGGGAAATCGACAACTGAGGAAAAAAACAACAAACTTGTATAAAAGTTAATTTTACTGTCAAAATCTTTGTGCTACTAGTAAGATGAAAGAGTAAGGCCGAGCTAGGTGTTTGCCTATATAAATTGTATCAGTATCAATAATAAAGTACAGAATATGCATTGTCTATAACTTCGAGAAGAGTCATTAACATACAAACGTTTGTTCGGACCATCTAGATACCCACACTATTCTGTACCAACCTTTGTTCTGACAATCTAATCTCTTCTTCCCATCTTTGATGCTGACACAACGTTTCGACCGATTCATTCTACGGCGTTCTTCAGGTGTATACCCGAAGAAGGCCGTGAGGAAGGCCGTAGAATGAATCGACTGAAACGTTGTGTCAACATCAAAGATGGGAAGAAGAGATTAATATTGTCCGAGCAAAGGTTGGTACAGAATATGCATTTGCCATTTTTACCCCAAGCTTCGCTGGTTCGGAAAATTCGCTATCCTGACATCTGTCTAGTACCAAGATTTCCGGATTAGTGAGGTTCAACCTGTATATTATAAGACTGCGACAAGACTCTCATTTGTATTCATGGTTGCACTATTTCAGCACTTGTAATAATGTCTTTGTGAGTGAAGTCATGATTCTCTACGACTATGACCTTTTGCGAGGCTAAGCTCAGCTTAGTAAATATTGATGACTACCAAGTTCATCTGCAAATAACACAAGATGGGTGGAAAGAAACTCCCTATTGGAAATTGGTAATAACTTTATTGTTTATTGATCGATTGTAGTAAAACTAGATTTACTTTGGACCATACAATGGTACAATTTGCCTGCTGTGTTAAAATTCAACGTAGGCACCGGTGTTATCCACCAATTTCGGTATGGCCTCGATAGACCTCTGAAGAAAGTCCGACGGTATGTCGAATGAGTTCCTCCAGTTGAT
>VCCN01001755.1:595610-606770 GCA_006491835.1 Architeuthis dux
CGTTTTGTCTTTCTCTTGAGAATGAGTGGGAGAGAGGGAGATCGCAAGAAAGGGAGGAAAGTGGATGGGGATAGATAAATAGAAAATAAGAACGAGAGAAAGACATAGTATAAGAAGGGGAGAAAGAAAGAGTATAGGAAGGAGAGACAGGCAGAGTATATTTCTTTTATGTCTGTTACAATTATGCAGTACAAAGCGCCCTGATTTATTTCAAGCTCACTTGTACATACTTGGACGTCTCTGTGTGTCACAGAAGAAGAAAAGTAATCGGATGTAGGCTGTATCTGCGTCCATGAGTCAACTCATAGATCTGGAGATGACCCTGACTTCCACACGGAAAGCCATGCGGACATGCAAAGGCACCCTACGTATCTTTCTATTTTTAGAGATTGTCACCGAGAACTAGAAAGGGAGAGAACTCACGAGTTGATAAATGCTTTTTTTCTTTGTCTTGTTACCTTGTAAGGTTTCGGTCTCTACTGCAGGGTCAATTTGATTAATGCTGGATATTGTTCTTTCCCCCGTCTCTCTGTGCAGTCAAGCACCAATCATTCATCGTTGTCGCCTGCAACGCATCCGCTAGATTTGCCTTAACTTTTCGGCCCGTTGTAATTTAGTTATCTCTGTAAGCTTCGTTTTATTTTGGCATGTCATTTTTTTCCATTCCGTTTTTTCGATTTGCTATAAATCTGAAGCAAAAACAAGGCGGACGAGAAAAAAAGCATAAAGATGAAACAATAAAGAACAATCTTAGCGGAGTGGGAATAAAATATATTTAGTGACAATTGTGCACTTGGTGTCAAGCTTTTGCAATTTGCCATGATGTTATGTATGAACATGACATTTTAAAAAATCATCACAAAAAAATTGGTGTCGACCTGTGGTGGCTGTGTAAATCCAACATGGCATCACTGAAAAGCATCAATCTCATGTCTCCACCGTTGGTAGCCCCAGATTATTGTGTAATACGACTAATTATATATATTTTGCTATGAGAAATCCACTTCAGGCGTTATTTTTGCTTTTCAAGATCATTCTAAGGTCAGAAATCACTTCCTAATGTCTTTTAATTAACATTATCATACCTGTGCACGATTTTTATAAATTCCATCTTCGCCGTGTAACAATTGACAGTTCTTTGATGAGACAGCCAAGTAGCTAATTTAGAATATTATATTTTAGTAAATTATTTGTACTCGTTGAGTTTTCACACTGGAAGTGACTGGTGGCTTTCACTGGAGATAAGGGGACGGGAAGTCTCCTCAATACCCCAGGACTCTCCTCAGTATTCTAGCTGACTTTAGTAGTTCTGTCATCTGGATGATCTCATTTGTTCCCCGGATTTCCAGTTCTTCCATCCACATAGCTAGACTCTTCGGAACTATTCCCAGGGCTCTTACCACGATTGGCACTACCGTCACTTTTATGTTTCATAAATTTTTCAGTTCTCTGACAAGATCAAGATATTTATTTAGCTTTTCACTTTCTTTCGGCGAAATCCACTATCCGACACGTTTTTTTCTTCTTTTGTTCACGACAACTGGTCTTCTGGCCTGGATTGTTTGGTCCATTTGAATTTAAAATTTGAGAATAAAATGCCATGTCTAGTGACATCAATAGATTTAATAGATAATATTTTACTTTGGAACAAATATACACAAATAATACTTCCTGTTAAAACCAGATGCTAATAGATATTATGAGAGAAAAATGAAGAATGCATATAAAAGTGGGTGGATCTGAATATGCTGATGTCGTGTGCAAAAAATATGTATTTTTATAAAATGATTTGTTCTTCGATTTCGATTCGTCTGATGAGTTGCCTGTGGCAATGAAACGGACTGTCAATCTGTTGCACATCCCATAACATATATACAGATATTATATATGATAATTAAATCATTTATTAGTTAAGAACCTATATTTGCCCGGCGCCGGTGTGAACGACTGCTAAACGAGCGGCCTAAATCGTAAATATGAATATAGAAACGAGCATGTATGTATGTGTGTGTGTGTATGTGAGTGAGTGTGTGTGTGTGTGCGTGTGTGTGTGCGTGTGTGCGTGCGTGTGTGTGTGCGTGTGTGTGTGTACACTCACATTTGTATGTGTCAGTCATAGTAGTGGATTAGTGTGTGAACTGGTAGTCATCTATGAAAGATCGGGGTATGGGACACGAGTTTAACTCTCGTCGGAAGCTACATATATATAAATATATGAGTGCGTGTTGTGTTGTGTATGTTTGTGTGCGTGCGTGTGTGTGCGTGCGTGTGTGTGCGTGCGTGCGTGTGTGTGTGTGCGTGTGTGTGCGTGCGTGTGTGCCCTCCGCTTTTCGAAAGTTCCCTTTACGCCATTTTTCGTTTTTACAAAAAAGACGAAAAGCGAAAAATAGTGTTCAGCTTTTGTTTTGCAGCGAGCCGTTAAAGAGTCAACGTGCACCCCATTCGTCTGTCTCCTACACCCCACATCCTACATTCCTGTACCTCCCCCCACCACACCAACCTCCGATGACTAAGCTTAACATACCCATATCGCCATTCTTTTGGTTTCAGAACGCTCAAAAATATTTCCCATGTAAATTAATGGTAATTGCTTCTTCGCTTTACGCCATTTCGGCTCACGAAAGTTTTTTTTATAGGAACGCTCTACTTTCGGATAGCGGGGGAAACCCATATATATTATGTTGCCTGTTGTACAGTGATAGTTAGCAAAATAGTCTTGCATATTATTGCTGATGTAGTGGGTTCGATTCTTATTGAGTGCTTTCCTACTTTTGACTTGTACCATACCAGGGTCCCCAACGTGGTCGACCCTTGAAGGTCGATCGGACTATCCAAGGGGTCGATAAATGCCAGGGTGTCGAAAGGGGGTCGATACACGTGGGGGGAGGGGTATATTGAATATTTGGTACGTTTTTCATCTTTTGACATGATCTTGTTTACTTTGACTATATGGTATTGATACGTTTGATGTCTTTCTTTTGGCTTATGTTTTTATTTTATTTTAAGGGATCAAGTATTCCAATTTGATATATAATGATATACTCTGGATTTGGTACGTTTTTGGAAGATTTGGCACATTTAAGAATGTGGTATTGGTACGTTTGATGTCTCTCTTTTGGCTGATGTCTTTCTTTTCTTTTGAGGGATCAAGAAATCCAATTTGATATATAATTATATAATCTGGATTTGGTACGTTTTTGGAAAGTTTGGCACATTTAAGAATGTGGTATTGGTACGTTTGATGACTTTCTTTTGGCTGATGTCTTTCTTTTGGCTGATGTCTTTCTTTTCTTTTGAGGGATCAAGAATTCCAATTTGATATATAATTATATACTCTGGATTTGATACGTTTTTGGAAGATTGGGCACATTTAAGAATGTGGTATTGCTACGTTTGATGTCTTTCTTTTGGCCGAGGTCTTTCTTTTCTTTTGAAGGATCAAGAATTCCATGAAGGGGTCAATGGTCTAAAAAGTTTGTCCCTCCCTGTACCAGACAAAGCTCAGCTTTGAAATGATCTCTCTGATCACTCACTCCCGATCTATCTATCTATCTATCAGCATATATATACGTGCAAAAAGCAAGAAAGGAAAGCCTGTGTCGGTTAAAAAGAACTCCACTTCGGGCGACATGAACTCTATGTGTGCTTCAATGGTTGAAGTGAATATCTGAAAAGAGATGAGTCTTAGCCGTAGGGAAATCTATATATAATTTAAAACAAAAATATAAATGATATTAAAATAATATAAACAAAAGTAAAAGAAACAAACAAAAACAATAGTGATATGTGTGTGTTTCTGATATCAAGGTGACCGAATATATCCGAACAGAAACCAAATTGTGGAATTGCGTCATAAGATTCGTTCACACTTACGTCATAGCGTCTCTCCGTTGCCCTCGGCTCCAGAGCCTTCCTTCGCTCCTTTCTTCTTTCCTTTCTACCGCACGTAAGCAAACCTCTGTCCGACGGCAAAGATATGTGAATCCGTGTTTATTCTTGTCGTTCGGAATGACATATGCCTGCTGCTGATAAAAGCGCAGAGAGACAATATTTTTTCTTTTCCTGCCATCAATGTAGACTTATTCAAACGAAGTTGTTGGTAAACGTGCGTATTTCGCCCCGTCGAGTTAATGCAGGGTTTTTAATCATCAGGCGGACGCCAAAAAGCCAACTCTTAAGTCAATAACCGGGTTGTACCAGTTAGATGTGGAAATATTTTTTTCACTGGAATAAATTATTTCTCAATAAAAACTGTGGTAAAAAATACAAATGTAAAAAGAGGCTATTCTTGTTTTCTTCATCAGAATTTATTAAAAAAAACACATGGTATAAAAATAAGTAAAAACCCAATACTGATATGTCTGTGTTTGTGCATTTGTATTTCCATGTCTGATCTATTATACCAGCGTCTTGTTTTAATGAAATTATATACATAATATCCCTATTCTTTAAGTAACGATTGCATTAATTCCTGACCACTGACAATGCATTTTCCTGGTTTTCAATTCATTTCTATAGTAAAATAATTTCCAATGCATTTCCATCGTAAAATCATTAGAAATCCATTTACGTTATACATATATTAACCATATTCTGTCGGGGTACAACACTTTCGTCTACATCACTTTGGTCTAAAATCACTTTTGTTCCAACAATATCTCCAAGAGTTCTCAATGAATTTCGATGACATTTTGTCGAATGGTTGGCCATGGGATAAGGAAGAATTGATTAACATTTTGGGGTGGATCCAGGGACTTTTTCGATTGAGAGATATTTTTTTATTACATTTTGGGACGGATCCTGGAATTTCCCCCCTCTCAATCGAAAAGAAATCCCTGGATCCACCCCCAAATTTCACCAATTCCTTCTTAGCCAATGGACAAAATGACAAAATGTCATTGAAATCCATTGAAAACTTTTGGAGATATTCTGAGGACAAATGTGATTTTAGACCAAAGTGATGTAGACGAAACTGATATTTGCTATTGTGATGTAGACGAAAGTAACCCATTCTTTCAGTAACGCTTGCTTTAATCTCTGACCACGGATAACCCTTTCTTCAAAATGTCTATGCACAACATACAGACTTAGATAAAGTTATCATAAAGAGTACCAACTGGAGATACATCTAACAGATGTAATAGGGGTTGGCATTTAAGGTGTGAGTATTTTTAAAATGTTTGTATTTATGCGGTAAGCTAGTTTCTTTTGTTAGGTTGATTTTGAACATGTTAACAGAAACAGAGTGAAAAGGGAGTTCCAGTATGAAAGGGATCTTGATGTCAAGAATCTGTCTCTAATACCAGTGTGGTGGTGTATCTGGTATTTGTGTAAGTGACCTCTGTTTGTTGGTGTTCTCTGTAGCATGAGTTTGCTCTGTATGCACATCTTACAGTGAGTATCTGCGTCCATTTCTACCATGCGGTGCGTCATTTTGTAGATGTGTATCAGGTCACTTCTCAATCTTCTGTATTGTAGAGTGGGTAGTTGTTATATTATATAAATATAAATGTTTCAAAATCCACTGCTCAATCACAATTTTTCCCTACAGCCAGAAATATTCAATGTTTAATGGAGAAAATGACTAAAGCGAAGCGGATGAGTGATGCAGTATAGGTAAAGTTAGTGGACAGCAATCATTTTTAATAAGCCGAAATAATTCTTATATATACCGGGTTCAAATTCAGTCGGTACCTAAATACAATTGTTATTATTGCTTATATTTCTTCCCCTACCACTGGAATATGCTGTGTCATTATTTATGTAATCATTTGTGTGAATAAACGCTTTAATAAGTTGTAGCCATGATATCATCGGCGGCATATACATCTAGTTAAATAAGAAGTCTTATAAAAATAATTATTTTTTTCCGTTATCTTTTTTTTAAATGTCTGTAGTTTGCGTGTGCGTTTTTGTATTTATGTGCTCATTAATCTTCTTTTAAAAAAAACAACAGGAAATAAGTTTAATGCGCTCATAAATACAGCATTTAAACACTTGTCTTCCTCTTCTTACGCCACACAGGCAGTCATTTTAGGACAAGATAGTCACTAGTGGTTAAATATAGATTTATTACAAATCAGCCTGCAAGATCTACAGGAGAACAGGTTTTTCTCTGTGTTTGGTCAGATTGAAAGGGAAGTCGTTATTACTGGAACCTGTTAGAGCTGTTAACCAACACTCGCTGTTTTTTTCCAGCTCAGTGCACATGTGAGTAATCGGACTGCACACATGTGAGTTTTCTGCACTGCAAAAGTGCTTATGGAGACGCCGAATGAAACTTGGCGAAATGCATCAAGCTTATCTTAATGATAATAAATATGTTTGAGACGTATAACACACTTCTCTCACTCTTTCATTTCCACATTGTCAAATTACCTCTACCATTCTGTCGGATTACCATACATCCACATAACACACACACACGCACACACACGCGTGCGCGCGCGCACACACACACACACACACACACACACACTTTAAGTTTATTTATTTAATTTGACGTTTCGTTAGTCTAGAACTAACACCATCAGAAAAGTGAACGAGATACAGAAAAGTATATTTTATAAACCCCATGGTCAGTTGTTGGTGTAATTATCCCGGTTGTGGGCGAGTGTTGATCACCTTTTAATTAATGGTTTTAAATGTCCCGAAAACAGAGATCGTGAATTATTTGGTCATTGGCTGAGCTGTCTGATGTGGACCCAGGAAGGTTTCTGTGTATGTAAATTAGTATAGATATTTTCTATAGTTTTGAGAAGGGTCATTAATATTGAAATGGTTCTTCGGACGGTTGAACCCCTTCTTGTTATTTGTGTTATAAACACGACGTTTCTGCCGATCCATTCTTCGGCTTTCTTCGGGTGTAAAATTCGAGTGTGATGCTTAAAGAGGGGTAGCCCTTATAGCGCATGGCCCTGGTGTTTCTGTGTCTGCGTTCTGTCGGGTTTGGATTTGTTCTTCCACTTCTCAACAAATAAAATCATAAAATCAAGAAACCCAAAACTAAACTAAAGATCTTCTCCAGTTTGTGAACTGCGGTTTTAAGCAACTGATACATACATTTAGCCCAGTGATGAATTGCTTTTGCTTCTCACCCCGTGCGTGAAGTCATCATAACGCACCAGTGGCAAAAGCCGAGTTTAACACTATTTAACCTGTAATAGATGGGAAAACGTGTGAAGCAAATCATGGAAACACCAAGATGCGAGGCGTTTTCGCATTTTAAGGGCGACGCAGTTTACGAAATCCGCAAGCCCAACATCCTTTCTGAAACGACCGCGCCCAATGTTATTTAAAATTGATGTCACTTCTCAAGGCTTATCGGCGCGAATTTTCTCATTATTAAGCTCCTTGTACATGACAGTCAGCGTTGCTATTGTCACGACCTTCCCACGCGAAAAGTGTGATTTGCATGAATTAATTATACATATATTAGCCATATTCTGTCAGCAACGCATGCATAATCACTTTTTCCTTATTTATCACTTACAATGCTTTTCTATAGTAAATAATTTGCAACACATTTTTGTAGTAAAATCATTAGCAATGCATTTACATTATACATATAATAAATGACTAGCAATGCATTTATATTATACGTATAATAAATCACTAGCAATGCATTTACATTATACGTATAATAAATCACTAGCAATGCATTTATATTATACGTATAATAAATCACTAGCAATGCATTTATATTATACGTATAATAAATCATTAGCAATGGATTTACATTATACATAAAATAGCTCTCAATAGCAACCATGAACATTAACTGGGAGAACTACGTCATCAACCTCGCAGTCTCTGAGAAAGGTTAAGCAAACTGCATCAAAGCTACCATCGTCAAATATCGGCTCAGATGGACAGGCCGTGTGCGCCGTGACAACAGACTTCCCCGACAGATCATCTTCGGCGAACTCGGCACCGACATAAGACCCCGCGGTTGCCCCCTGTGCCTTTACAAAGATCAGCTCAAACAGATTATGAGGAAGACCAGCATCGACCCGGAAACCTGGAAGTTGCCGGCGGCAAATCGCAGGCTGTGCAGACCATCTTGACTGCTGCAGAGCTGTTTGAGCAGGAGCGTCGCAGAGTTGAAGAGGACAACGGACAAAAACGAAAGATTCGACAGGCCCAGAAGAAGCAACATGCTTGCAAACGCGATTAGCCAACGACGATAATAGCTCTATTCTGTCAGTAATGCTTCCCTTAATTCCTGACCACTGACAATCCCTTCTCGTCATATACTACGCATTTCTAAGGTAAAATATTAGCAATGCATCTACATTATAAATATAACAGGCCTATTCTGTCAGTGATGCTTGCATCCATTCCTGACCACTGATAATCCCTTTTGTCCTGAATTGCTATGCATTTCCACAGTAAAATTATTAGCAATACATTTTATAGTAAAACCATTAGCAATGCATTTATATTATACATATAATAGACCTATTCTGTCAATATCCCTTGCACTAATTCCTGACCACCAACCATCCCTTTCTTCCTGATTTTCAATGCACAACATACAGATTTAGTGCCGAAACCTAGCAAATTTTAGATGAATAAATTGCCGTGTTTTATCAACATATTTAGTTTATTAGTGCAGAAAATATCTAAAGCAAAGCGATGGAGTAATAGTAAAGTCGGTGGGCAACGATGATAAAAATCGAAACTTTTCCTTATACATACCGGCTTCAAATGCAGTCGGCTCTAAAATACTGATATGATTGTTATTTCATTTTTTTCCCCTTTCTGCTAGAATCTGCTGTGTCACTATATATGCAATGATTAGAGTGAATGGAAGTTTTTGTATAATAAATCCCACTTATGATATCACGAGTTAACACCTAGTAAAAAATAAATTGCAACGCATTTCTATAGTTGAATAACTTCCAAGCCTTTTTATAGTAAAATAATTTCCAATGAATTTATATGAATGCTTTTAGTATTGGCTGTGTCACTATATATGTGATGATTAGAGTGAATGAAATCTTTGACCTATTTGTTTAATAAATCCCAGTGCGTATTGAACTCACTACAGAAGAAACGGTCCCCGAGGCTACTCGTGACACTCGCTTCTTGAGGGTGAAATACGGTATCATTATTTCACCCCCAAGTACGGCACCAGGCCAAACGGGGGTAGACGGTAGCATAATGGAGGAGGGTTGTCCTACGCCTTATACGCACTGCTCTTACCATCTGAGCTAACGACACCCCCATGGCAAGGCGGGAGTCCTGAACGCACATATAAGGCTGCTTCCAAGATGGACGCGGCTTCGATCCCCGCACGACGTTCATTTCTTTATTTATTTACACGATTTAGGCCGCTCGTTTCGCAACCGAATCAAATCAATGCCGAGCAAATATATGTTCCTAATAAAAAATGTCTTTACAATTATCATAGATATAGTCTATAAAGTTTTAACTTCTAGTACTAACGTTTTAACTGTGAATAACCAAAATAAAAAAGTCCGTACCTCGCCATGCAACTATCCACCCACGTGTGTCGGTGAAGCAGTAGGCCCTCCCACGCCAAAGTTTAACAAAGAAGAAGGAATATTTCTCTACTGCTACTCAGAGGGTTAATAATTTATACACTGCAATTTCAAAAGTGTATTTAACTCGAAAATCTTCAGCTGCTTATATATAGTCTAGAAAGCTTTGTAGCTTCAAACACTAAAGATGTTGCTGAAAAAATAATCTATATATACGTTTTCTCTTTTAATATAGAAGTTTCATATTTAAGACTGTAAGACTTATATAAATATAAACTTATATAAAGTCTTACAGTCTTAAAGCATTTAAAATGTTTTTAAACTAAAGATCTTTCCTACAGAAATGTTTTTATGTTCTGTTTATTCGTTTATTTCATTACTTATCATGTAAGTCAATTATTCACTAATAACTGTTAATGAGAGATGTTCAGGGGGATTTATGTTTTACACAGAATTAGATCTTATAGTACTATAAGTAAAGATTTTTCTTGTAGGGATCATCAGTTTTTTGCCATGGAACTGTTTCGGGGATTTAAAATCAAAACAGTCTTTCTACCATGGTTCCCCAGCAGTGCTGATCAAGCACCACCTATCCCAAGCTATAATTCCTATATTTAGTTTGTTCTTTTGTTTTAGGGCAGTATCATAATATAAGTCGTTTGTTATTTTATTTAGGGCATTATCATAGTGTATTTTTATGGATGCAAAACTTATAAAAATGACCTAGCTAGTAAACGGCCGATAGGGGTTCAGGTGGCAGTACAAAGGATGGTACCCGTGCGTTCGTGTACCCACCGTGTGTGTGTGTGTGTGTGTGTGTGTGTGTGTGTGTCGAGCGTGTTTCTCCCTATTTGCGCCATTTATTTAGCGTCGTGTTATTTTAGCGCCAAACACATGTTCACTTGAGCAGCTTTTTCACTCCGTACGCTGAATAGCCAAAGTATCCGCAGGGAATAGAGAAAGCCATTTTCTTTGGAAGGATTGATTAGCACGATTCTTCTTTAATATTCATAGATTAGAGGAAAGATCTCTGGCAGGAGTTGGTCTTTCCTTGACCTTAAGGTATTTTGGCATCTAGTCTAACTAGTTTACATTCAAAGATACATATGCCCTGGGGTACACAAGTTAAGTATACAAACAGTCAGGAGGTAGCCTGGAAATAAGATCAAATATCTTGTCTAGGTACATAATACTACTACAGTATACACAGTCGTACACACGCTCATTCATCATTCACGTTCGCCCTTCATTCTAAGAGGTGCAGTAGCTGTGTTGCACCGCGGATTCAGAAGTCATGAAATGGATTATAGTGGGGAAGAGTTGCGCACGTCGTCAGCCTCACTCTTTTGTCTCTGTCTGCCTGGGTTCATCGGAAAAGACCGGGATTCAGTGGATGATCAGGGCGCCCTGCGTGTCACGCCGTAATCTTCCTGCGCCACAACGTTTTGTACGTCTCCTAGACTGGTTGCTAACCATAGCTACAGAGCTAAGTCTGCCCTGTTATTTACCTATAGCTGGGGGAGAAGATATGAATTTACGCGTTTCTCACGGGTATTAGGGCTAAGTGAACACAAACTGTCTCGGCCAGGTATTGAACTCGGCTCGCCGATACCATTCTCCATGCCGTTAACCGTTAGGCCACTTACACACACAC
>VCCN01001762.1:143009-154344 GCA_006491835.1 Architeuthis dux
AGGATGGAGATAGGAGGAGGAGGAGGAGACTGAGTAGATGATTAGGAGGAAAATTCCAGTTGGCCAAGGAGAAGACAAAAGCCGAGAAGACAGGAGAAAGATCCAAGTTTGACAGATGGAAGGCACCGATGAGGATAGGAGGAATACTACTAAAGAGAAATAATAAGAACTAGCGTTCCAAGGGAAATTATGAATCACCACCTATCATCATCATCTGCCATTATAAGTCCACAATTTGTTTTTCATGGTGAACAGGGCATTACACTCTCTAAAAGAGATCAGTACATAGCACATCATTCGTGTTTCTGAAATATTTGTAGTTATAGTCTCATTATGCATAGATTTGTTTTCTATTACACGTGTTATTATTGATGATATTCTAAATAGGTAATATCTAAGGTAAACTCAATCTGTAGTTTTATGTCTTTAGAATAGATCATTTATTCAAGAATTTTACATAAAAGATTATGTCAGTACAGTTGAGCACCCCTTATCCGAAACTTTGAAAAGTTCCAAAATCCAAAACTTTTAAAAGCCAACAAGGCACATAACTCGTTAAAGCTTAGTTATATTCCTTATAAGTCCACTGCTGGACAAAGGCCTTTCCCATCTCCTTCCATGACAACCTAGATTGTGCTAACCTCTGCCACAGCAAACTTTTCTATCTCGTCCCTCCATCTTGTATCTGGTCTTTTCCTACTGCGTTCACTGCCTCATGGGCACCAATCGGTTAGTCCTTTTCCCTCATCTATTTTTATTTATTCTTGCTAGGTGACCAACCCATCTCCATTTTTGCTGCTTAATTATTTGTATAATATCATTCACTCTAGTCCTCCCTCTGATCCATGTTGATCTTTTTCTATCTCTTATCCCTAGCATTGCTCTTTCAATGGCTCTCTCTGCTGTTCTAAGTTGGTTTTCAACTTGTTTTGTTAATTTCCATGTTTGGCATCCGTATGTCATGCCTGGTATTATGCAGGCATTGTATACTTTATGCTTTAAGCACATTGGCACCACCTATATATGCTTCTTTTTACCTTGTAAATTAAACAGTGTTGGTAGGCAGTGATCACTAAATAGTCTAAATAGTCCAAATTTTCAAAAAACAAGAGAGAATGCTGCTGGTCACAAACTAAGGGATCAAATTTTGCTGAATTATAGTTCAATCTATCCTCTTTTATTCCTAAAAATTTAAAAGGTCCTACTCATATCTAACTTGGCTAAACTGCCACACATTTCAGAGAATTGTTTCCAGCTAAGGGATCAATTTGGCATAAACTTACATTGTAAACTGAACCCCCCTCCGAACCACTAAAAACCTATTTAGGGGGGAATTTAAAAAAAAAAAAAAAAAAAAAAAAACGATTTTCCCTACTCATTGGGGGGAGAGTGTGTTCAAAATTTCAAGTTTCTACTATGAACGGTTAGGGCTGGGAGCGAAGACCGGATGCATAGATATATACATATAAATGTCTGAACACATGAATAACCTAAACCCAGCGACAGTATTTAAACCAGTGTTGTGGGTAGCGGTTATTAACCAGCTGGGCGTTGTTGACAACTAAGATATCCTCACTCACTTATATATTTCTACAATTAACGTATATCATTTTGTTAAAGTAATTTATTACCTTATTTTTTTAATTATTTCACCCCCACCACCCCGATCAACACTACTCACTGCCGGAGGGAAATCAGTCTGAGTAAAAAGCAACTAATAAATTAAGAAGTAGGTAACGTTTTAAAATAATAATGATTTATACTACTTGATCTAATAAACATTTTTTTAAAATGTAATAATTTATTACCTATAGAAAGTATCTATATTAACTATAATAACAGGTAAAGTCAAATGAAACTAATATAGGTCATTCCATAAATTTGTAAAAAAATTTTTAGGAATGAAAGAGGATAGATTGAACTATAATTCAGCAAAATTTTTTTCAACTGACTCCGTTACTTTTCATGCATTCATAAAACATGTAAAACTTTGGGTTTTTACTGTAATGGTCCTCTGTTTTGATCATCAGAAAAGTATTTAATGCTTTTAAACTATGTTTCAATGTTTTACACAAGGCAATGCATCAACTGAATATAATCCAGTGGAAATTTTATGTTAACACTTAGTTCAGTTTCCACGGCTGGCACAAAGAGCACATAAAATTGTGCTTTAACTGATGTTTTGATCATCAGAAAAGTATTTAATGCTTTTAAACTCTATGATTCAATGTTTTACACAAGGAAATGCATCAACTGAATATAATCCTTAGTTCAGTTTCTACGGCCGGCCAAACATTTTGCAACTCTCCCTAAAAGCCATTTCCCCGTTTTTGAAGGAACCATGACTCCTAAATTACATAGAATATAGATAAAATGGCTTCATTGGGTGAAATTTGACACTTCATAACTAAGCTATTTACAGGGGTACCAAATTTCAGCTAGATATCTTTTTAAATAGCTTAGTTATAAAGTGTCAAATTTGGCAAATCATGCTTGCGGCTCACAACATGCAAGTTTCAATTTGTCATAACTTCTGATTCAGTGGTTCAATCAAGCTGAAATTTTCAGGGTTGAATTTTCTCTAGAAAAGGAAAATGAATAATAATCAGAAAATGTAACTGTCGTACATACAAACAAGCAGAATAATAGTATAATTTTTCATCTCAGCTGTTCAGACATTTATAATGATGATCGAGTCCCTTTTGCTCCCATTCAAGCATAAGCACCCTCTTCCATTCTTACCATTGTTCATTACATTGCAAGGGTGGGTGGGTAGAGAGAAGAGAAAGGATGAAAGATATGAGGAGAATGAATAATAATCAGAAAGTGTAACTGTCGTACATACAAACAAGCAGAATAATCCAATAATAATAACAAGATTCTAACCGACCAGAAATCGAATGCCTGCAAAATGGGTGAAAGCAGTCGTGAAAGAAAAAGCAAATAGAATCCATCAAGGAAAGAAACTTTAATGCTTAACTGAAGAGGAAAAAAAGTCATTCGATAGAATCCGTCACATGACCAATGTCTTTTGGCAGCATACTGTGTTGGGGGTGATCAATTAAAAAATTGGAAAATGAGTGATCAATGAATAAGTTACTTAAAACGTTAAAAGTGTGAATGCTGCCGGACAAAAAACAAAGAACCAATTTAGCAAAAGCTTACATTGCAAATTGAATTGGAATACACAATCCCCTTCAGATGATAAATAAATGCATTAAATTTGGGTTTGTCGGTTTTTATCGCATTTTCTAAAAACAAGCATGAATGCTGCCGGACGCGAAGGGATCGATTTAGCATAAACTTAAATTGCAAATTAACCAATCTGCCACTAAAAACCTACTTTGGGGCGAGGGACTTTTAAAAAAACAAAACAAAAAAAAAAACGTTTTTTCTAGTAAATGTTTAAATTTTCAGCCCTCTAGCTCCAGTGGTCCGACTTGTACACATGATACATACATAGCCAGCCAGCCAGCCAGACCAACTTGAAAACTGAAGAAACCTATGTTTACAATTTTGGTTGACAGTTTCTAATTATTACTAAATTTAGCTATGATAAGTCAAAACTAGTGGAATGAGTGTCAAAGAAATACCCCTCCGATGGATTTACCCCTCGACTCAATAACAGAGACGAACCTGAGCCCTCAGTCTCTTCGGCTGTGGTTGGGCAGTGTTGCGGCACTGTTAGAACATCCATGCTCCCCGCTCATGTTTTGCTGCACCAAATACTTCGCATATCCTTGGCATGATATAAGTGGCTGATTGGGGAAATGAAAAGAATTTGCTTTTGGCTGTGGTCTGGAGCAAATATTCGAAGGAAAACAGTGCGTTTGCTGGTGTCGTTCCGAAGAGGTGTCCTGTGAAAGAGACATTGTGCCCTGTGGTCCTCCCGTTTTAAAAAGACTTTTCTACTACAGAGTCGTTAGTAATTATGCAAGTGATGCAACCAACACCTAATATCTTGTGTAAAAAATCCAAATGACAAATTAGAAAACATGTGCGACTGATGCAACGATAACATCAAATGGAATTTCAAGCAGAAAAACATTCAAGAACAAAGTAATTAACTCTCGGAACACGGGTGGACGCTTTTGAAAGTCAGTAAACATGAGCGACTGCTTGACATGTATGTTTTGTTTACAAACATTGGAATCATGACCCACTGAGCTGGGAACATTGATCAGACACAGTGCACATTATATTCGCTGTTTGTCTGCCCATCTGAGCTTTCGTGCTCCCAGATTCGTGGCCTTCTGTCCGTCATCTGAATCGGGGATATTGTTCAAACACAGCACGTTATATAGCGTGAGGGAGTCGTACATGTGTTATGTATTATCAGTGTTCAAAGGGTTAACTCTTATCTCCCTGTACCACATATGTGTGCGTGTGTGTGTGTACAAATAAATTTAAGTTAGAATTGTTACATTGGCCAGACCACTACTACTCTATCCCACCATATCACTTGCTACCTCTCTGATCTAAGTGCTATTCACACCCATTTAAACAAACAAACACCCTTTCAAATTCCCATACACCAAATTCTAGTTAACAACACATGCATTATCAAAAACATCCACTGTAAAAAAAGATTTGCCATAATGGAAGCGCTTCTAATAAAATTAAAAAATCCAACCCTTAACAAAATCTCTTTTGGTCACTGCCAGGGAGTTTTAAATGTGTTCAACAAATAACATCTGAAACCTCCTTTTAACAAATATTGCATTCACCCATCACGTGTCTTGCATGCCAACTAACCAACGCTATTAATTTTGAAACTAAAAACTCGATATATCATTTGGATGTTATTTATACAATTTGAATCCTAACATACATTCTCTTGTGCATAAACAAGAAAAATTAACGAAAAAGATGAAAAGGTGTTCCTTGTCTGTCATATTCAACCAAACTTGCATATATAATATATATATGATAATTATAATGACATTTATTAGTGAGAGCCTATGCCCGGCGTCGGTGTGAGTGACTGCTAAACGAGCAGCCTAAATCTGAATAAAGAAACGAACTTTGTGCGGGGATCGATCCCCGCACGAAGTTCGTTTCTTTGCCAACCAATCAGAGTTGTTCATCTCCTAGACTGGTTGCCAACCAAGGCTGAAGATTAATACCATTAAAACTGATATTTGAATCAATACTTTAAGACAGTGGTTCTCAAATCTTTTGACTTTGGGGCGCCTTAGGGATCAAGTAAAAAAAAGAACGTAAAGAAAACTATGTTTTAAAAGTTCAAATATGAAAAGAAATAGCAAAAACTACTACATACCAGATTTCATTGTGTATAACATGAAAAGTTTTGTACCAAAATCCGAACCAATAAGGGCAGGGAGGGTCGTGCTATACTCAAATGTACACAGAAAAAAATGTTATGCATTACTAAAATTAAGCCCATTTGATGACAGAGGTGAGACAACTCCTTACCCCACCTCCACTAAGAAATATTTTTGACTTATGAAGCTAACCAACTGTAAAGATGAAATGACAAAAACATTTCAGTAATCAGTGGATGAATTTTTTTTTTTATTAATTTGAGTGTTTCTCCTTAGGTGCTCAGGAACAGGTGCGATTAAGGGTTGAAATGAATAACCATAAGTTTTGCGTACCACAATATTCCCTTCTTGTGAAACGCTACAACACAAATATCCAAAACATAACTAAAATAAATTAAATTAAAAAATAACTAAATTTAAAAACAAATTGAGTTCACAAGATGTGCAAAAAGGTAGGTATGTTTGTTTTTTTGCTATTTTTTCTCCTACGTTATTTTAATTGATTGTAACAGTACACCACGTAAACAAACAGGTTTTTAAAGACAGGCAGAGGAATAGCCTTGGGCAGACGCAGAGGTGCGAAATGTATTTTTAATTAAAGTTTCCCTAAATTCATAAAGAAGTGAATTTTAAGCCCAAAATAGCCCATTTAATTTAACAATAAAGAAAAATAATGCGAAACAATAAATAGCCCAAAATTAAATAGTCAATTTTAAAAATGAGAACTTTATGCTGTCAGACATCTTGTTTATATCTTGAAGTGTAGATGCGTAATTTGTGAATTTGGGATGGGAGAATTGCATATTTAACATTTACACACTATTTTATATATGGTTTTTTTTTTTTACCCCTCGGTTGCCTTGGGACACACCTAGCTACTTCTTGGCGCACCAGTGCACACTGTTTGAGAACAACTGGTTTAAGATTAAATTAATTATTTTTAGATTTTGTTCATAACAAAATCAACAAAAATGAAAAACAATTTCAAGCGTGTAAACGACACCTGATTTTTAAAAATAAATGGTAGACAATGCAGTACACATACTTGAATGGAAAAAAATAAACAAGATTAAAATGCGCAACAGATGCGGCGTTCAAAAAATTTACATAAAAATTTTTTAAATTAAATATATGAAAAATACAGCCGGTAAATATTTTTTCATCATTTTGCTATATTTAATTATTCATACTTGTTATAACATTTTTCTATAAGTTTTAGTCGAACCACAATATAGAAAGAATAAAAAATATACATTACAAAAAAAAATTTTTTTCTGTTTTTTTCAATATTAAATTAAGAGTTTCATTCCAGCAGTTCCTGGATATTATTCTAAAAAATGTAAATATAATTAGTATCTCGAAGGATATATCTGTAAAATGTGTAAAAATCAACGAAAGCATGATTATATAAAATAAATAAATCATCGACTTAATAAAAGGTGGGGGGGTAGGAATCATATAAAAAAAAAAATTTTTCCTCGCCAAAATTTGGAATGGATAATTTTTTTTTTTAAATTAGTCCTTTAATAAATAAGTATCGGAAACTTTATTAAAACCAAATTATATGCTGATTTTTGTCAATTTCACGCAGAAATCTTCATCCATTTTGTTCATACTTAATTTTTGCGAATTATTTCACTAATGATTATTCAATATTTTCATCTATATATAGCATCTAATTATTTTTATGTATTCATCCAGCACTAAAAAAACATTGTGTGACCAACGTCTTTTGGCAGCATGCTGTGTTGGGGATGATCAATTAATAAATTGGAACAAGGGGATGATCAAGGAATAAGTTACTTCTCTCGCTTTTTGTCTGTAAAGTCTGAATTTTCAGAAAACAAGCGTGAACACTGCCGGGCACAAACTGAAGGACTAATTTAGCATAAACTTACATAGTAAATTGAATTCCCCACTAAAAACTTATTGGTTTTTTTTTTGGTTTTTTTAAAAACAAAAAAAGTTTTTCCTAGACATAAGGAGTTTAAATTGTCGGCACTCTAGCTCCATTGGTTCGGCCTGTAGCGTGATAGATAACCATCCAGCAGAATCACTTAAAACTGGAGAAACCTATGTTGACAGTTTTGGTTAACGGTTTCCAATGTTTTTTTTGTGTGAAAAGTTGATAACAACAAAAGAAAAGATTATCAAATATTTTGTGGAAAGCCAAAAAGAACCTTAAAACACAGAATCCATATTATAATTTTCAAAGTGCTAGTCTGTCTGTCACATAATGTAGATTTATGGTGCACGTCAAAAGCTGCGAAAAGCAGGGTTGGGAAAACACTGACAGTTAGGTGCGAACAGTCACCGAACAGCACGTTAAATGCTGCACAAAAAGGGGGTTGTGAAAACACCAACACAGTGTGGAACGGAAACTCGAACGGACACCTCCTAGACCAGGGGTCCCAACCTTTTTTGCGTCATCGCCCACTTTCACATGGAAAATCTTTTCACTGTCCACCTGTATAATAAATATTTAAAAGCATACCAAAAATGTTTGGTAAAAGTTTGTTACTGGTTCGTAAACTGACTTTTTATGATGATGTAAATAATACCAAAGGGAGGTAACAAATAACGCTGACTTTTTTTATACAGGTTCTTTGCATATCTCCTTTGAATATTTTTTTCGGGTAGCAAAGGTTGAAATACCTTCTTAATACTCAAAATCCTATATTGCCCACCATTTTCTGTTCAGTTGCTCATCACCCACCCTACAGTTGAAATCACCCACCAGTGGGTGATATCGCCCAGGTTGGGAAACCCTGTCCTAGACAGTCACTGGTTCGCTAGATCAACACTCGTTAAACTCCTTGGACTGACAACAGCGTTGTACACGTCAGAAACACAACTCTTTGTTCAACAGTCACTTCTCCTTTTTATCGGCCAGAACAGCAGGGGAAAGACCCATATGTGGCAAGAGTGAAGTGTTAGTATCCCAGATGTACTGTGACAGCTTTTGGTTTAAAAGAGCCCTCACCAGCATATCCGGGTCTGTCACCGACGCAAATGCAAGCGATGCGAGGATGTTTTCGATCTCTGAACCGGCAAGTCTTCACCACACATAACAAACAGAAAGAGAGGAAGTGGGTAATGCGAATACACAAACACAAAATTGGCTGGTGCTAGGCAAGTTCTGCGGCATGTACATATGTTCGCTGACTGCTAGTAATATAACTACTACTACTGCTTCTGTTGCTGATGTATCAATTTCGTTTTTACTGACTTTACTTAAAAATAAAGACAAGAGACTCAGAGTTGGGGGGTGGGTCAGGGTTAGGGTAATAAGGGGAGGAGAGAAAGAGAGAGTTTTTGTCATATACTACAGTGCTTTAGATTTCCACCTCAGAGTATACTGTTAGCAAAGCAACGGATATGGGCATCAACCAAAACTATCAACATCGGTTTCTTCAGTTTTTAAGTGATTCTGCCTGGCTGGCTATCAATCTATCTATCTGTTTCGTGTGTACAGGCCGCAGGAGTTGGAGGGCTGAAAATTTTAACATTTACTCTTTATTATCTAGAGAAAAAAAAATTTGTTTTTTGAAAATCCCCCCCCCCAAACAAACAAAAGGTTTTTAGTGGGGGTTTCAATTTACAATTTAAGTTCATGCTAAATTTTTCCATTAGTTTGTGTCTGGCAGCATTCATGCTTGTTTATGGAAAAAAATGGAACTTTTTAGTGATCTGGCTCTCCAGTGTGTCACTCCTCACCAGCTGACGCACTCCACCACCTCGTGAAAGGGACAATGGTGTTTTGGTTGAAGCGTCAAAAAGCAATGAAAAGCAAAAAGAAATAGGATTTGTAAACAGGAACCGCAACACTAGTTAGAACAAAAACTAAGTGTTTATTTTATATTGTAGTCAAACCGGAGGAAATGTGATACGTTTGCTAGGGTCAATATATCGGTCGGTTAATGGTCGACTCTTCGCAAAGAAGATACAGAGTCTTGGTTATGTCGTAATCTCAGATTCTCAATGCCAGCGCCTCGTCCCAGCAAGTCGGTCACCACTGCTAATGACAAGGGTCCTCTCTGCCAAGTCTGCTGTGGAGACCGTTATCTGCCCTTCTACTGAAGATCCAGCTCCTTTTATGAGAATTGGTCATTTTTCGGAGTGGGCTTGATGCAGTGTGGGGCCAAACTAATTACCCAGTGGGTCCAATCAATCTCCCTCCCCACATGCAAAGGTCCCCCCCAACTCAATTCAACATCCACCCCCACACTTCCTGGGTGCTAACTTGCAATTCTATTGGTTAGATTCCTCATCCTGTCCCCACCGGGGCAGGACCCACCCGCATATCTCCAGTGACCAAACAGTGGATGGCTACACACACCCTTTGCATAGGTGGAAAAGGGGTGGTCCTTAAAATTTCTTATTCCTTTGCCAGGAGTATCTTACATCTGGTCAGACTTCCGCCCTCTGGCCTTCCAGAATCCCAAACTTATCTTTTGCCTTGGGTGGTCAAAATAAACAGGCCCTTCTCCCCACTTGACTTAATTTCAGGGTGGACTTTTAAAATAAACAGGCCTCTTACCACTTGACATCTTTTTGGGTGAATTCATGATTTAATCTGAAATCCTTCCCCAGCTAGTTTTTCATCCACT
Source organism: Architeuthis dux (assembly GCA_006491835.1). NCBI lineage: Eukaryota > Metazoa > Mollusca > Cephalopoda > Oegopsida > Architeuthidae > Architeuthis > Architeuthis dux. The sequence continues at coordinate 152,905 of VCCN01001762.1, forward strand.
TATAAAATCCAGGGTATATTTTACTTACTTCTAAAACCCTGCTACCGATAGTATCACAATCTAACAAAATGCAAGAGAAGTAACTTATTCATTGATCACCACCTTTTTCTAATTGTTTAATTGGTCACCCCCAAAAAGACATGCTGCCAAAAGACGTTTTTGGTCACATAACGGTTTCTATTTTCATGAAAAATTATTCTTTCTCGCACCAAAAGTAATTTGTACACACAACTTAGTTTATAAAACGTCCACAGGAAGGAAACAATCTGCAGCCGGTCATGAATACCTGTTTCACTAGTATTTAGAGCGAATACATATTTGTGTCACTAGATAAAGCTAACAAGTGTTGTTGCTCTATCTTCTCATGTGAATGCTATCCCGCTATACAGTCATGGCTTCACAGTCATTGGCCAATGTTTGTTGTTCTTTGACCTTCTGCCGTGTTATAGAGCATAAACATTAACCCTTTATGGGGCAAGTGACTATATATGATCACCCGAGGACCCGTCACAAAGACAACATAATCTGCACCAATGTGGTCTGCAAGCTTTGCAAAGTACACTTGTGCTTGAACAAAGACAGAAACTGTTTTGAGGCATACCACACCCCATTAAATGGTTAATTTAATGGGGTGTGGTATGCTTCAGAACAGTTTCTGTCTTTGTTCAAGCACAAGTGTATATGAGATTACAACATAACCAGGACTGTATCTTCTTCACCACTACATACTCTGGTTTGACAACAATATAAAATAAACACTTAGTTTTTGTTCTAACTAGTGTTGCGGCTCCTGTTTTTGGCCCGCACAATAAAATTTAAAAATCAAACCAGTAGTGTTAGTGTTATTGTTTTTATCAATACCAATTTTGTGTATCTATTCATTATATTGAATGTTATTCTTTAATTCTATGTTTTATTTTTACTTTAATTTTTATTTTTTTGGTCACTTTTGGGGCTAGGCACCATATATGATCACTTTATCAGAGGGAGTTTTGCCCCCATAAACAAAAAAATTTCAGAATACTTGCAACTGAAAATATCTTATAATTAGGTTTAGTTTAACATACACAAAGGTTGTTTTGATACCTAAAATATTTTCAGGGGTTTATTTATAGTAAAGTAGTTAATTTCTTATTTGTTATACAACTAGATATATGTCTGACATTTGAGTAATATTATTCCATATTCGTTTTGATTTTTGTGCAGCAGCTATGACTTCGGTTTCAAATACCTTCATATTTATGCGTCATATAGATACCCCACTCATTAATTAATGTGTTATAATGATAACATTAAAAGGTGGTATTTGGCTAAAATCGCTAACCTCAAATACCCAGTTGTTCATAAAATTTGAAGGCAGCATAGTACTATAGTAATAGAGAAAGTCCAGATTCACAATTGATAGCTTGTGTAGTATAATGCTGGTTGTACTTCTTCATG